>OY829914.1:51323114-51923114 GCA_963691935.1 Nephrotoma guestfalica
ATCCGTTTAAATTGGGTCAAAACATCTTCCGGTTTTGCTGTAATCGACGATTGAAGTTGTAATATAATCGCCTGATGAACTTTCATACTCTCCATACAAAATATGAAATGCCACACCTCCCATACATAATTTGCATATAATTTCTTTATTGGGTTGACAGTCCGGATGTATAAAACTATATGCCGTCTAATTCCGGAAGAAAAAAAATTCGACTTATTTTTACAAATTTGCAAAGGGGTACCCCTTTGCTGTTTTTACGCCGGAAAAATCCAAACAATTTTATTGCTCCAATCCTTTGGAGTATGGTACCAATTGTGAATGGTTATTTAATTTTGAATAAAGATCCGTTTAAATTGGGTCAAAACATCTTCCGGTTTTGCTGTAATCGACGATTGAAGTTGTAATATAATCGCCTGATGAACTTTCATACTCTCCATACAAAATATGAAATGCCACACCTCCCATACATAATTTGCATATAATTTCTTAATTGGGTTGACAGTCCGGATGTATAAAACTATATGCCGTCTAATTCCGGAAGAAAAAAAATTCGACTTATTTTTACAAATTTGCAAAGGGGTACCCCTTTGCTGTTTTTACGCCGGAAAAATCCAAACAATTTTATTGCTCCAATCCTTTGGAGTATGGTACCAATTGTGAATGGTTATTTAATTTTGAATAAAGATCCGTTTAAATTGGGTCAAAACATCTTCCGGTTTTGCTGTAATCGACGATTGAAGTTGTAATATAATCGCCTGATGAACTTTCATACTCTCCATACAAAATATGAAATGCCACACCTCCCATACATAATTTGCATATAATTTCTTTATTGGGTTGACAGTCCGGATGTATAAAACTATATGCCGTCTAATTCCGGAAGAAAAAAAATTCGACTTATTTTTACAAATTTGCAAAGGGGTACCCCTTTGCTGTTTTTACGCCGGAAAAATCCAAACAATTTTATTGCTCCAATCCTTTGGAGTATGGTACCAATTGTGAATGGTTATTTAATTTTGAATAAAGATCCGTTTAAATTGGGTCAAAACATCTTCCGGTTTTGCTGTAATCGACGATTGAAGTTGTAATATAATCGCCTGATGAACTTTCATACTCTCCATACAAAATATGAAATGCCACACCTCCCATACATAATTTGCATATAATTTCTTAATTGGGTTGACAGTCCGGATGTATAAAACTATATGCCGTCTAATTCCGGAAGAAAAAAAATTCGACTTATTTTTACAAATTTGCAAAGGGGTACCCCTTTGCTGTTTTTACGCCGGAAAAATCCAAACAATTTTATTGCTCCAATCCTTTGGAGTATGGTACCAATTGTGAATGGTTATTTAATTTTGAATAAAGATCCGTTTAAATTGGGTCAAAACATCTTCCGGTTTTGCTGTAATCGACGATTGAAGTTGTAATATAATCGCCTGATGAACTTTCATACTCTCCATACAAAATATGAAATGCCACACCTCCCATACATAATTTGCATATAATTTCTTAATTGGGTTGACAGTCCGGATGTATAAAACTATATGCCGTCTAATTCCGGAAGAAAAAAAATTCGACTTATTTTTACAAATTTGCAAAGGGGTACCCCTTTGCTGTTTTTACGCCGGAAAAATCCAAACAATTTTATTGCTCCAATCCTTTGGAGTATGGTACCAATTGTGAATGGTTATTTAATTTTGAATAAAGATCCGTTTAAATTGGGTCAAAACATCTTCGGTTTTGCTGTAATCGACGATTGAAGTTGTAATATAATCGCCTGATGAACTTTCATACTCTCCATACAAAATATGAAATGCCACACCTCCCATACATAATTTGCATATAATTTCTTTATTGGGTTGACAGTCCGGATGTATAAAACTATATGCCGTCTAATTCCGGAAGAAAAAAAATTCGACTTATTTTTACAAATTTGCAAAGGGGTACCCCTTTGCTGTTTTTACGCCGGAAAAATCCAAACAATTTTATTGCTCCAATCCTTTGGAGTATGGTACCAATTGTGAATGGTTATTTAATTTTGAATAAAGATCCGTTTAAATTGGGTCAAAACATCTTCCGGTTTTGCTGTAATCGACGATTGAAGTTGTAATATAATCGCCTGATGAACTTTCATACTCTCCATACAAAATATGAAATGCCACACCTCCCATACATAATTTGCATATAATTTCTTAATTGGGTTGACAGTCCGGATGTATAAAACTATATGCCGTCTAATTCCGGAAGAAAAAAAATTCGACTTATTTTTACAAATTTGCAAAGGGGTACCCCTTTGCTGTTTTTACGCCGGAAAAATCCAAACAATTTTATTGCTCCAATCCTTTGGAGTATGGTACCAATTGTGAATGGTTATTTAATTTTGAATAAAGATCCGTTTAAATTGGGTCAAAACATCTTCCGGTTTTGCTGTAATCGACGATTGAAGTTGTAATATAATCGCCTGATGAACTTTCATACTCTCCATACAAAATATGAAATGCCACACCTCCCATACATAATTTGCATATAATTTCTTAATTGGGTTGACAGTCCGGATGTATAAAACTATATGCCGTCTAATTCCGGAAGAAAAAAAATTCGACTTATTTTTACAAATTTGCAAAGGGGTACCCCTTTGCTGTTTTTACGCCGGAAAAATCCAAACAATTTTATTGCTCCAATCCTTTGGAGTATGGTACCAATTGTGAATGGTTATTTAATTTTGAATAAAGATCCGTTTAAATTGGGTCAAAACATCTTCCGGTTTTGCTGTAATCGACGATTGAAGTTGTAATATAATCGCCTGATGAACTTTCATACTCTCCATACAAAATATGAAATGCCACACCTCCCATACATAATTTGCATATAATTTCTTAATTGGGTTGACAGTCCGGATGTATAAAACTATATGCCGTCTAATTCCGGAAGAAAAAAAATTCGACTTATTTTTACAAATTTGCAAAGGGGTACCCCTTTGCTGTTTTTACGCCGGAAAAATCCAAACAATTTTATTGCTCCAATCCTTTGGAGTATGGTACCAATTGTGAATGGTTATTTAATTTTGAATAAAGATCCGTTTAAATTGGGTCAAAACATCTTCCGGTTTTGCTGTAATCGACGATTGAAGTTGTAATATAATCGCCTGATGAACTTTCATACTCTCCATACAAAATATGAAATGCCACACCTCCCATACATAATTTGCATATAATTTCTTTATTGGGTTGACAGTCCGGATGTATAAAACTATATGCCGTCTAATTCCGGAAGAAAAAAAATTCGACTTAGTTTTACAAATTTGCAAAGGGGTACCCCTTTGCTGTTTTTACGCCGGAAAAATCCCAAAAAATGTTATTGCTCAAATCCTGTGGAGTGTTGTACCAATTGTGAATGGTTATTTAATTTTGAATAAAGATCCGTTTAAATTGGGTCAAAACATCTTCCGGTTTTGCTGTAATCGACGATTGAAGTTGTAATATAATCGCCTGATGAACTTTCATACTCTCCATACAAAATATGAAATGCCACACCTCCCATACATAATTTGCATATAATTTCTTTATTGGGTTGACAGTCCGGATGTATAAAACTATATGCCGTCTAATTCCGGAAGAAAAAAAATTCGACTTATTTTTACAAATTTGCAAAGGGGTACCCCTTTGCTGTTTTTACGCCGGAAAAATCCAAGCAATTTTATTGCTCCAATCCTTTGGAGTATGGTACCAATTGTGAATGGTTATTTAATTTTGAATAAAGATCCGTTTAAATTGGGTCAAAACATCTTCCGGTTTTGCTGTAATCGACGATTGAAGTTGTAATATAATCGCCTGATGAACTTTCATACTCTCCATACAAAATATGAAATGCCACACCTCCCATACATAATTTGCATATAATTTCTTAATTGGGTTGACAGTCCGGATGTATAAAACTATATGCCGTCTAATTCCGGAAGAAAAAAAATTCGACTTATTTTTACAAATTTGCAAAGGGGTACCCCTTTGCTGTTTTTACGCCGGAAAAATCCAAACAATTTTATTGCTCCAATCCTTTGGAGTATGGTACCAATTGTGAATGGTTATTTAATTTTGAATAAAGATCCGTTTAAATTGGGTCAAAACATCTTCCGGTTTTGCTGTAATCGACGATTGAAGTTGTAATATAATCGCCTGATGAACTTTCATACTCTCCATACAAAATATGAAATGCCACACCTCCCATACATAATTTGCATATAATTTCTTTATTGGGTTGACAGTCCGGATGTATAAAACTATATGCCGTCTAATTCCGGAAGAAAAAAAATTCGACTTATTTTTACAAATTTGCAAAGGGGTACCCCTTTGCTGTTTTTACGCCGGAAAAATCCAAACAATTTTATTGCTCCAATCCTTTGGAGTATGGTACCAATTGTGAATGGTTATTTAATTTTGAATAAAGATCCGTTTAAATTGGGTCAAAACATCTTCCGGTTTTGCTGTAATCGACGATTGAAGTTGTAATATAATCGCCTGATGAACTTTCATACTCTCCATACAAAATATGAAATGCCACACCTCCCATACATAATTTGCATATAATTTCTTTATTGGGTTGACAGTCCGGATGTATAAAACTATATGCCGTCTAATTCCGGAAGAAAAAAAATTCGACTTAGTTTTACAAATTTGCAAAGGGGTACCTCTTTGCTGTTTTTACGCCGGAAAAATCCAAACAATTTTATTGCTCCAATCCTTTGGAGTATGATACCAATTGTGAATGGTTATTTAATTTTGAATAAAGATCCGTTTAAATTGGGTCAAAACATCTTCCGGTTTTGCTGTAATCGACGATTGAAGTTGTAATATAATCGCCTGATGAACTTTCATACTCTCCATACAAAATATGAAATGCCACACCTCCCATACATAATTTGCATATAATTTCTTTATTGGGTTGACAGTCCGGATGTATAAAACTATATGCCGTCTAATTCCGGAAGAAAAAAAATTCGACTTATTTTTACAAATTTGCAAAGGGGTACCCCTTTGCTGTTTTTACGCCGGAAAAATCCAAACAATTTTATTGCTCCAATCCTTTGGAGTATGGTACCAATTGTGAATGGTTATTTAATTTTGAATAAAGATCCGTTTAAATTGGGTCAAAACATCTTCCGGTTTTGCTGTAATCGACGATTGAAGTTGTAATATAATCGCCTGATGAACTTTCATACTCTCCATACAAAATATGAAATGCCACACCTCCCATACATAATTTGCATATAATTTCTTAATTGGGTTGACAGTCCGGATGTATAAAACTATATGCCGTCTAATTCCGGAAGAAAAAAAATTCGACTTATTTTTACAAATTTGCAAAGGGGTACCCCTTTGCTGTTTTTACGCCGGAAAAATCCAAACAATTTTATTGCTCCAATCCTTTGGAGTATGGTACCAATTGTGAATGGTTATTTAATTTTGAATAAAGATCCGTTTAAATTGGGTCAAAACATCTTCCGGTTTTGCTGTAATCGACGATTGAAGTTGTAATATAATCGCCTGATGAACTTTCATACTCTCCATACAAAATATGAAATGCCACACCTCCCATACATAATTTGCATATAATTTCTTAATTGGGTTGACAGTCCGGATGTATAAAACTATATGCCGTCTAATTCCGGAAGAAAAAAAATTCGACTTATTTTTACAAATTTGCAAAGGGGTACCCCTTTGCTGTTTTTACGCCGGAAAAATCCAAACAATTTTATTGCTCCAATCCTTTGGAGTATGGTACCAATTGTGAATGGTTATTTAATTTTGAATAAAGATCCGTTTAAATTGGGTCAAAACATCTTCCGGTTTTGCTGTAATCGACGATTGAAGTTGTAATATAATCGCCTGATGAACTTTCATACTCTCCATACAAAATATGAAATGCCACACCTCCCATACATAATTTGCATATAATTTCTTTATTGGGTTGACAGTCCGGATGTATAAAACTATATGCCGTCTAATTCCGGAAGAAAAAAAATTCGACTTAGTTTTACAAATTTGCAAAGGGGTACCCCTTTGCTGTTTTTACGCCGGAAAAATCCCAAAAAATGTTATTGCTCAAATCCTGTGGAGTGTTGTACCAATTGTGAATGGTTATTTAATTTTGAATAAAGATCCGTTTAAATTGGGTCAAAACATCTTCCGGTTTTGCTGTAATCGACGATTGAAGTTGTAATATAATCGCCTGATGAACTTTCATACTCTCCATACAAAATATGAAATGCCACACCTCCCATACATAATTTGCATATAATTTCTTTATTGGGTTGACAGTCCGGATGTATAAAACTATATGCCGTCTAATTCCGGAAGAAAAAAAATTCGACTTATTTTTACAAATTTGCAAAGGGGTACCCCTTTGCTGTTTTTACGCCGGAAAAATCCAAACAATTTTATTGCTCCAATCCTTTGGAGTATGGTACCAATTGTGAATGGTTATTTAATTTTGAATAAAGATCCGTTTAAATTGGGTCAAAACATCTTCCGGTTTTGCTGTAATCGACGATTGAAGTTGTAATATAATCGCCTGATGAACTTTCATACTCTCCATACAAAATATGAAATGCCACACCTCCCATACATAATTTGCATATAATTTCTTTATTGGGTTGACAGTCCGGATGTATAAAACTATATGCCGTCTAATTCCGGAAGAAAAAAAATTCGACTTAGTTTTACAAATTTGCAAAGGGGTACCCCTTTGCTGTTTTTACGCCGGAAAAATCCCAAAAAATGTTATTGCTCAAATCCTGTGGAGTGTTGTACCAATTGTGAATGGTTATTTAATTTTGAATAAAGATCCGTTTAAATTGGGTCAAAACATCTTCCGGTTTTGCTGTAATCGACGATTGAAGTTGTAATATAATCGCCTGATGAACTTTCATACTCTCCATACAAAATATGAAATGCCACACCTCCCATACATAATTTGCATATAATTTCTTTATTGGGTTGACAGTCCGGATGTATAAAACTATATGCCGTCTAATTCCGGAAGAAAAAAAATTCGACTTAGTTTTACAAATTTGCAAAGGGGTACCCCTTTGCTGTTTTTACGCCGGAAAAATCCAAACAATTTTATTGCTCCAATCCTTTGGAGTATGATACCAATTGTGAATGGTTATTTAATTTTGAATAAAGATCCGTTTAAATTGGGTCAAAACATCTTCCGGTTTTGCTGTAATCGACGATTGAAGTTGTAATATAATCGCCTGATGAACTTTCATACTCTCCATACAAAATATGAAATGCCACACCTCCCATACATAATTTGCATATAATTTCTTTATTGGGTTGACAGTCCGGATGTATAAAACTATATGCCGTCTAATTCCGGAAGAAAAAAAATTCGACTTATTTTTACAAATTTGCAAAGGGGTACCCCTTTGCTGTTTTTACGCCGGAAAAATCCAAGCAATTTTATTGCTCCAATCCTTTGGAGTATGGTACCAATTGTGAATGGTTATTTAATTTTGAATAAAGATCCGTTTAAATTGGGTCAAAACATCTTCCGGTTTTGCTGTAATCGACGATTGAAGTTGTAATATAATCGCCTGATGAACTTTCATACTCTCCATACAAAATATGAAATGCCACACCTCCCATACATAATTTGCATATAATTTCTTAATTGGGTTGACAGTCCGGATGTATAAAACTATATGCCGTCTAATTCCGGAAGAAAAAAAATTCGACTTATTTTTACAAATTTGCAAAGGGGTACCCCTTTGCTGTTTTTACGCCGGAAAAATCCAAACAATTTTATTGCTCCAATCCTTTGGAGTATGGTACCAATTGTGAATGGTTATTTAATTTTGAATAAAGATCCGTTTAAATTGGGTCAAAACATCTTCCGGTTTTGCTGTAATCGACGATTGAAGTTGTAATATAATCGCCTGATGAACTTTCATACTCTCCATACAAAATATGAAATGCCACACCTCCCATACATAATTTGCATATAATTTCTTTATTGGGTTGACAGTCCGGATGTATAAAACTATATGCCGTCTAATTCCGGAAGAAAAAAAATTCGACTTAGTTTTACAAATTTGCAAAGGGGTACCCCTTTGCTGTTTTTACGCCGGAAAAATCCCAAAAAATGTTATTGCTCAAATCCTGTGGAGTGTTGTACCAATTGTGAATGGTTATTTAATTTTGAATAAAGATCCGTTTAAATTGGGTCAAAACATCTTCCGGTTTTGCTGTAATCGACGATTGAAGTTGTAATATAATCGCCTGATGAACTTTCATACTCTCCATACAAAATATGAAATGCCACACCTCCCATACATAATTTGCATATAATTTCTTTATTGGGTTGACAGTCCGGATGTATAAAACTATATGCCGTCTAATTCCGGAAGAAAAAAAATTCGACTTATTTTTACAAATTTGCAAAGGGGTACCCCTTTGCTGTTTTTACGCCGGAAAAATCCAAGCAATTTTATTGCTCCAATCCTTTGGAGTATGGTACCAATTGTGAATGGTTATTTAATTTTGAATAAAGATCCGTTTAAATTGGGTCAAAACATCTTCCGGTTTTGCTGTAATCGACGATTGAAGTTGTAATATAATCGCCTGATGAACTTTCATACTCTCCATACAAAATATGAAATGCCACACCTCCCATACATAATTTGCATATAATTTCTTAATTGGGTTGACAGTCCGGATGTATAAAACTATATGCCGTCTAATTCCGGAAGAAAAAAAATTCGACTTATTTTTACAAATTTGCAAAGGGGTACCCCTTTGCTGTTTTTACGCCGGAAAAATCCAAACAATTTTATTGCTCCAATCCTTTGGAGTATGGTACCAATTGTGAATGGTTATTTAATTTTGAATAAAGATCCGTTTAAATTGGGTCAAAACATCTTCCGGTTTTGCTGTAATCGACGATTGAAGTTGTAATATAATCGCCTGATGAACTTTCATACTCTCCATACAAAATATGAAATGCCACACCTCCCATACATAATTTGCATATAATTTCTTTATTGGGTTGACAGTCCGGATGTATAAAACTATATGCCGTCTAATTCCGGAAGAAAAAAAATTCGACTTAGTTTTACAAATTTGCAAAGGGGTACCCCTTTGCTGTTTTTACGCCGGAAAAATCCAAACCATTTTATTGCTCCAATCCTTTGGAGTATGATACCAATTGTGAATGGTTATTTAATTTTGAATAAAGATCCGTTTAAATTGGGTCAAAACATCTTCCGGTTTTGCTGTAATCGACGATTGAAGTTGTAATATAATCGCCTGATGAACTTTCATACTCTCCATACAAAATATGAAATGCCACACCTCCCATACATAATTTGCATATAATTTCTTTATTGGGTTGACAGTCCGGACGTATAAAACTATATGCCGTCTAATTCCGGAAGAAAAAAAATTCGACTTAGTTTTACAAATTTGCAAAGGGGTACCCCTTTGCTGTTTTTACGCCGGAAAAATCCAAACAATTTTATTGCTCCAATCCTTTGGAGTATGATACCAATTGTGAATGGTTATTTAATTTTGAATAAAGATCCGTTTAAATTGGGTCAAAACATCTTCCGGTTTTGCTGTAATCGACGATTGAAGTTGTAATATAATCGCCTGATGAACTTTCATACTCTCCATACAAAATATGAAATGCCACACCTCCCATACATAATTTGCATATAATTTCTTTATTGGGTTGACAGTCCGGATGTATAAAACTATATGCCGTCTAATTCCGGAAGAAAAAAAATTCGACTTAGTTTTACAAATTTGCAAAGGGGTACCAATTTGCTGTTTTTACGCCGGAAAAATCCAAACAATTTTATTGCTCCAATCCTTTGGAGTATGGTACCAATTGTGAATGGTTATTTAATTTTGAATAAAGATCCGTTTAAATTGGGTCAAAACATCTTCCGGTTTTGCTGTAATCGACGATTGAAGTTGTAATATAATCGCCTGATGAACTTTCATACTCTCCATACAAAATATGAAATGCCACACCTCCCATACATAATTTGCATATAATTTCTTAATTGGGTTGACAGTCCGGATGTATAAAACTATATGCCGTCTAATTCCGGAAGAAAAAAATTCGACTTATTTTTACAAATTTGCAAAGGGGTACCCCTTTGCTGTTTTTACGCCGGAAAAATCCAAACAATTTTATTGCTCCAATCCTTTGGAGTATGGTACCAATTGTGAATGGTTATTTAATTTTGAATAAAGATCCGTTTAAATTGGGTCAAAACATCTTCCGGTTTTGCTGTAATCGACGATTGAAGTTGTAATATAATCGCCTGATGAACTTTCATACTCTCCATACAAAATATGAAATGCCACACCTCCCATACATAATTTGCATATAATTTCTTTATTGGGTTGACAGTCCGGATGTATAAAACTATATGCCGTCTAATTCCGGAAGAAAAAAAATTCGACTTAGTTTTACAAATTTGCAAAGGGGTACCCCTTTGCTGTTTTTACGCCGGAAAAATCCCAAAAAATGTTATTGCTCAAATCCTGTGGAGTGTTGTACCAATTGTGAATGGTTATTTAATTTTGAATAAAGATCCGTTTAAATTGGGTCAAAACATCTTCCGGTTTTGCTGTAATCGACGATTGAAGTTGTAATATAATCGCCTGATGAACTTTCATACTCTCCATACAAAATATGAAATGCCACACCTCCCATACATAATTTGCATATAATTTCTTTATTGGGTTGACAGTCCGGATGTATAAAACTATATGCCGTCTAATTCCGGAAGAAAAAAAATTCGACTTATTTTTACAAATTTGCAAAGGGGTACCCCTTTGCTGTTTTTACGCCGGAAAAATCCAAGCAATTTTATTGCTCCAATCCTTTGGAGTATGGTACCAATTGTGAATGGTTATTTAATTTTGAATAAAGATCCGTTTAAATTGGGTCAAAACATCTTCCGGTTTTGCTGTAATCGACGATTGAAGTTGTAATATAATCGCCTGATGAACTTTCATACTCTCCATACAAAATATGAAATGCCACACCTCCCATACATAATTTGCATATAATTTCTTAATTGGGTTGACAGTCCGGATGTATAAAACTATATGCCGTCTAATTCCGGAAGAAAAAAAATTCGACTTATTTTTACAAATTTGCAAAGGGGTACCCCTTTGCTGTTTTTACGCCGGAAAAATCCAAACAATTTTATTGCTCCAATCCTTTGGAGTATGGTACCAATTGTGAATGGTTATTTAATTTTGAATAAAGATCCGTTTAAATTGGGTCAAAACATCTTCCGGTTTTGCTGTAATCGACGATTGAAGTTGTAATATAATCGCCTGATGAACTTTCATACTCTCCATACAAAATATGAAATGCCACACCTCCCATACATAATTTGCATATAATTTCTTTATTGGGTTGACAGTCCGGATGTATAAAACTATATGCCGTCTAATTCCGGAAGAAAAAAAATTCGACTTAGTTTTACAAATTTGCAAAGGGGTACCCCTTTGCTGTTTTTACGCCGGAAAAATCCAAACAATTTTATTGCTCCAATCCTTTGGAGTATGATACCAATTGTGAATGGTTATTTAATTTTGAATAAAGATCCGTTTAAATTGGGTCAAAACATCTTCCGGTTTTGCTGTAATCGACGATTGAAGTTGTAATATAATCGCCTGATGAACTTTCATACTCTCCATACAAAATATGAAATGCCACACCTCCCATACATAATTTGCATATAATTTCTTTATTGGATTGACAGTCCGGATGTATAAAACTATATGCCGTCTAATTCCGGAAGAAAAAAAATTCGACTTAGTTTTACAAATTTGCAAAGGGGTACCCCTTTGCTGTTTTTACGCCGGAAAAATCCAAACAATTTTATTGCTCCAATCCTTTGGAGTATGATACCAATTGTGAATGGTTATTTAATTTTGAATAAAGATCCGTTTAAATTGGGTCAAAACATCTTCCGGTTTTGCTGTAATCGACGATTGAAGTTGTAATATAATCGCCTGATGAACTTTCATACTCTCCATACAAAATATGAAATGCCACACCTCCCATACATAATTTGCATATAATTTCTTAATTGGGTTGACAGTCCGGATGTATAAAACTATATGCCGTCTAATTCCGGAAGAAAAAAAATTCGACTTAGTTTTACAAATTTGCAAAGGGGTACCCCTTTGCTGTTTTTACGCCGGAAAAATCCAAACAATTTTATTGCTCCAATCCTTTGGAGTATGGTACCAATTGTGAATGGTTATTTAATTTTGAATAAAGATCCGTTTAAATTGGGTCAAAACATCTTCCGGTTTTGCTGTAATCGACGATTGAAGTTGTAATATAATCGCCTGATGAACTTTCATACTCTCCATACAAAATATGAAATGCCACACCTCCCATACATAATTTGCATATAATTTCTTTATTGGGTTGACAGTCCGGATGTATAAAACTATATGCCGTCTAATTCCGGAAGAAAAAAAATTCGACTTAGTTTTACAAATTTGCAAAGGGGTACCCCTTTGCTGTTTTTACGCCGGAAAAATCCAAAAAATGTTATTGCTCAAATCCTGTGGAGTGTTGTACCAATTGTGAATGGTTATTTAATTTTGAATAAAGATCCGTTTAAATTGGGTCAAAACATCTTCCGGTTTTGCTGTAATCGACGATTGAAGTTGTAATATAATCGCCTGATGAACTTTCATACTCTCCATACAAAATATGAAATGCCACACCTCCCATACATAATTTGCATATAATTTCTTTATTGGGTTGACAGTCCGGATGTATAAAACTATATGCCGTCTAATTCCGGAAGAAAAAAAATTCGACTTATTTTTACAAATTTGCAAAGGGGTACCCCTTTGCTGTTTTTACGCCGGAAAAATCCAAACAATTTTATTGCTCCAATCCTTTGGAGTATGGTACCAATTGTGAATGGTTATTTAATTTTGAATAAAGATCCGTTTAAATTGGGTCAAAACATCTTCCGGTTTTGCTGTAATCGACGATTGAAGTTGTAATATAATCGCCTGATGAACTTTCATACTCTCCATACAAAATATGAAATGCCACACCTCCCATACATAATTTGCATATAATTTCTTTATTGGGTTGACAGTCCGGATGTATAAAACTATATGCCGTCTAATTCCGGAAGAAAAAAAATTCGACTTAGTTTTACAAATTTGCAAAGGGGTACCCCTTTGCTGTTTTTACGCCGGAAAAATCCAAACAATTTTATTGCTCCAATCCTTTGGAGTATGATACCAATTGTGAATGGTTATTTAATTTTGAATAAAGATCCGTTTAAATTGGGTCAAAACATCTTCCGGTTTTGCTGTAATCGACGATTGAAGTTGTAATATAATCGCCTGATGAACTTTCATACTCTCCATACAAAATATGAAATGCCACACCTCCCATACATAATTTGCATATAATTTCTTTATTGGGTTGACAGTCCGGATGTATAAAACTATATGCCGTCTAATTCCGGAAGAAAAAAAATTCGACTTAGTTTTACAAATTTGCAAAGGGGTACCCCTTTGCTGTTTTTACGCCGGAAAAATCCAAACAATTTTATTGCTCCAATCCTTTGGAGTATGGTACCAATTGTGAATGGTTATTTAATTTTGAATAAAGATCCGTTTAAATTGGGTCAAAACATCTTCCGGTTTTGCTGTAATCGACGATTGAAGTTGTAATATAATCGCCTGATGAACTTTCATACTCTCCATACAAAATATGAAATGCCACACCTCCCATACATAATTTGCATATAATTTCTTTATTGGGTTGACAGTCCGGATGTATAAAACTATATGCCGTCTAATTCCGGAAGAAAAAAAATTCGACTTAGTTTTACAAATTTGCAAAGGGGTACCCCTTTGCTGTTTTTACGCCGGAAAAATCCCAAAAAATGTTATTGCTCAAATCCTGTGGAGTGTTGTACCAATTGTGAATGGTTATTTAATTTTGAATAAAGATCCGTTTAAATTGGGTCAAAACATCTTCCGGTTTTGCTGTAATCGACGATTGAAGTTGTAATATAATCGCCTGATGAACTTTCATACTCTCCATACAAAATATGAAATGCCACACCTCCCATACATAATTTGCATATAATTTCTTTATTGGGTTGACAGTCCGGATGTATAAAACTATATGCCGTCTAATTCCGGAAGAAAAAAAATTCGACTTATTTTTACAAATTTGCAAAGGGGTACCCCTTTGCTGTTTTTACGCCGGAAAAATCCAAACAATTTTATTGCTCCAATCCTTTGGAGTATGGTACCAATTGTGAATGGTTATTTAATTTTGAATAAAGATCCGTTTAAATTGGGTCAAAACATCTTCCGGTTTTGCTGTAATCGACGATTGAAGTTGTAATATAATCGCCTGATGAACTTTCATACTCTCCATACAAAATATGAAATGCCACACCTCCCATACATAATTTGCATATAATTTCTTTATTGGGTTGACAGTCCGGATGTATAAAACTATATGCCGTCTAATTCCGGAAGAAAAAAAATTCGACTTAGTTTTACAAATTTGCAAAGGGGTACCCCTTTGCTGTTTTTACGCCGGAAAAATCCAAACAATTTTATTGCTCCAATCCTTTGGAGTATGGTACCAATTGTGAATGGTTATTTAATTTTGAATAAAGATCCGTTTAAATTGGGTCAAAACATCTTCCGGTTTTGCTGTAATCGACGATTGAAGTTGTAATATAATCGCCTGATGAACTTTCATACTCTCCATACAAAATATGAAATGCCACACCTCCCATACATAATTTGCATATAATTTCTTTATTGGGTTGACAGTCCGGATGTATAAAACTATATGCCGTCTAATTCCGGAAGAAAAAAAATTCGACTTAGTTTTACAAATTTGCAAAGGGGTACCCCTTTGCTGTTTTTACGCCGGAAAAATCCAAACAATTTTATTGCTCCAATCCTTTGGAGTATGATACCAATTGTGAATGGTTATTTAATTTTGAATAAAGATCCGTTTAAATTGGGTCAAAACATCTTCCGGTTTTGCTGTAATCGACGATTGAAGTTGTAATATAATCGCCTGATGAACTTTCATACTCTCCATACAAAATATGAAATGCCACACCTCCCATACATAATTTGCATATAATTTCTTTATTGGGTTGACAGTCCGGATGTATAAAACTATATGCCGTCTAATTCCGGAAGAAAAAAAATTCGACTTAGTTTTACAAATTTGCAAAGGGGTACCCCTTTGCTGTTTTTACGCCGGAAAAATCCAAACAATTTTATTGCTCCAATCCTTTGGAGTATGATACCAATTGTGAATGGTTATTTAATTTTGAATAAAGATCCGTTTAAATTGGGTCAAAACATCTTCCGGTTTTGCTGTAATCGACGATTGAAGTTGTAATATAATCGCCTGATGAACTTTCATACTCTCCATACAAAATATGAAATGCCACACCTCCCATACATAATTTGCATATAATTTCTTTATTGGGTTGACAGTCCGGATGTATAAAACTATATGCCGTCTAATTCCGGAAGAAAAAAAATTCGACTTAGTTTTACAAATTTGCAAAGGGGTACCCCTTTGCTGTTTTTACGCCGGAAAAATCCAAACAATTTTATTGCTCCAATCCTTTGGAGTATGGTACCAATTGTGAATGGTTATTTAATTTTGAATAAAGATCCGTTTAAATTGGGTCAAAACATCTTCCGGTTTTGCTGTAATCGACGATTGAAGTTGTAATATAATCGCCTGATGAACTTTCATACTCTCCATACAAAATATGAAATGCCACACCTCCCATACATAATTTGCATATAATTTCTTTATTGGGTTGACAGTCCGGATGTATAAAACTATATGCCGTCTAATTCCGGAAGAAAAAAAATTCGACTTAGTTTTACAAATTTGCAAAGGGGTACCCCTTTGCTGTTTTTACGCCGGAAAAATCCCAAAAAATGTTATTGCTCAAATCCTGTGGAGTGTTGTACCAATTGTGAATGGTTATTTAATTTTGAATAAAGATCCGTTTAAATTGGGTCAAAACATCTTCCGGTTTTGCTGTAATCGACGATTGAAGTTGTAATATAATCGCCTGATGAACTTTCATACTCTCCATACAAAATATGAAATGCCACACCTCCCATACATAATTTGCATATAATTTCTTAATTGGGTTGACAGTCCGGATGTATAAAACTATATGCCGTCTAATTCCGGAAGAAAAAAAATTCGACTTATTTTTACAAATTTGCAAAGGGGTACCCCTTTGCTGTTTTTACGCCGGAAAAATCCAAACAATTTTATTGCTCCAATCCTTTGGAGTATGGTACCAATTGTGAATGGTTATTTAATTTTGAATAAAGATCCGTTTAAATTGGGTCAAAACATCTTCCGGTTTTGCTGTAATCGACGATTGAAGTTGTAATATAATCGCCTGATGAACTTTCATACTCTCCATACAAAATATGAAATGCCACACCTCCCATACATAATTTGCATATAATTTCTTTATTGGGTTGACAGTCCGGATGTATAAAACTATATGCCGTCTAATTCCGGAAGAAAAAAAATTCGACTTAGTTTTACAAATTTGCAAAGGGGTACCCCTTTGCTGTTTTTACGCCGGAAAAATCCAAACAATTTTATTGCTCCAATCCTTTGGAGTATGATACCAATTGTGAATGGTTATTTAATTTTGAATAAAGATCCGTTTAAATTGGGTCAAAACATCTTCCGGTTTTGCTGTAATCGACGATTGAAGTTGTAATATAATCGCCTGATGAACTTTCATACTCTCCATACAAAATATGAAATGCCACACCTCCCATACATAATTTGCATATAATTTCTTTATTGGGTTGACAGTCCGGATGTATAAAACTATATGCCGTCTAATTCCGGAAGAAAAAAAATTCGACTTAGTTTTACAAATTTGCAAAGGGGTACCCCTTTGCTGTTTTTACGCCGGAAAAATCCCAAAAAATGTTATTGCTCAAATCCTGTGGAGTGTTGTACCAATTGTGAATGGTTATTTAATTTTGAATAAAGATCCGTTTAAATTGGGTCAAAACATCTTCCGGTTTTGCTGTAATCGACGATTGAAGTTGTAATATAATCGCCTGATGAACTTTCATACTCTAGATACAAAATATGAAATGCCACACCTCCCATACATAATTTGCATATAATTTCTTTATTGGGTTGACAGTCCGGATGTATAAAACTATATGCCGTCTAATTCCGGAAGAAAAAAAATTCGACTTAGTTTTACAAATTTGCAAAGGGGTACCCCTTTGCTGTTTTTACGCCGGAAAAATCCAAACAATTTTATTGCTCCAATCCTTTGGAGTATGATACCAATTGTGAATGGTTATTTAATTTTGAATAAAGATCCGTTTAAATTGGGTCAAAACATCTTCCGGTTTTGCTGTAATCGACGATTGAAGTTGTAATATAATCGCCTGATGAACTTTCATACTCTCCATACAAAATATGAAATGCCACACCTCCCATACATAATTTGCATATAATTTCTTTATTGGGTTGACAGTCCGGATGTATAAAACTATATGCCGTCTAATTCCGGAAGAAAAAAAATTCGACTTAGTTTTACAAATTTGCAAAGGGGTACCCCTTTGCTGTTTTTACGCCGGAAAAATCCCAAAAAATGTTATTGCTCAAATCCTGTGGAGTGTTGTACCAATTGTGAATGGTTATTTAATTTTGAATAAAGATCCGTTTAAATTGGGTCAAAACATCTTCCGGTTTTGCTGTAATCGACGATTGAAGTTGTAATATAATCGCCTGATGAACTTTCATACTCTAGATACAAAATATGAAATGCCACACCTCCCATACATAATTTGCATATAATTTCTTTATTGGGTTGACAGTCCGGATGTATAAAACTATATGCCGTCTAATTCCGGAAGAAAAAAAATTCGACTTAGTTTTACAAATTTGCAAAGGGGTACCCCTTTGCTGTTTTTACGCCGGAAAAATCCAAACAATTTTATTGCTCCAATCCTTTGGAGTATGATACCAATTGTGAATGGTTATTTAATTTTGAATAAAGATCCGTTTAAATTGGGTCAAAACATCTTCCGGTTTTGCTGTAATCGACGATTGAAGTTGTAATATAATCGCCTGATGAACTTTCATACTCTCCATACAAAATATGAAATGCCACACCTCCCATACATAATTTGCATATAATTTCTTTATTGGGTTGACAGTCCGGATGTATAAAACTATATGCCGTCTAATTCCGGAAGAAAAAAAATTCGACTTAGTTTTACAAATTTGCAAAGGGGTACCCCTTTGCTGTTTTTACGCCGGAAAAATCCCAAAAAATGTTATTGCTCAAATCCTGTGGAGTGTTGTACCAATTGTGAATGGTTATTTAATTTTGAATAAAGATCCGTTTAAATTGGGTCAAAACATCTTCCGGTTTTGCTGTAATCGACGATTGAAGTTGTAATATAATCGCCTGATGAACTTTCATACTCTAGATACAAAATATGAAATGCCACACCTCCCATACATAATTTGCATATAATTTCTTTATTGGGTTGACAGTCCGGATGTATAAAACTATATGCCGTCTAATTCCGGAAGAAAAAAAATTCGACTTAGTTTTACAAATTTGCAAAGGGGTACCCCTTTGCTGTTTTTACGCCGGAAAAATCCAAACAATTTTATTGCTCCAATCCTTTGGAGTATGATACCAATTGTGAATGGTTATTTAATTTTGAATAAAGATCCGTTTAAATTGGGTCAAAACATCTTCCGGTTTTGCTGTAATCGACGATTGAAGTTGTAATATAATCGCCTGATGAACTTTCATACTCTCCATACAAAATATGAAATGCCACACCTCCCATACATAATTTGCATATAATTTCTTTATTGGGTTGACAGTCCGGATGTATAAAACTATATGCCGTCTAATTCCGGAAGAAAAAAAATTCGACTTAGTTTTACAAATTTGCAAAGGGGTACCCCTTTGCTGTTTTTACGCCGGAAAAATCCCAAAAAATGTTATTGCTCAAATCCTGTGGAGTGTTGTACCAATTGTGAATGGTTATTTAATTTTGAATAAAGATCCGTTTAAATTGGGTCAAAACATCTTCCGGTTTTGCTGTAATCGACGATTGAAGTTGTAATATAATCGCCTGATGAACTTTCATACTCTAGATACAAAATATGAAATGCCACACCTCCCATACATAATTTGCATATAATTTCTTTATTGGGTTGACAGTCCGGATGTATAAAACTATATGCCGTCTAATTCCGGAAGAAAAAAAATTCGACTTAGTTTTACAAATTTGCAAAGGGGTACCCCTTTGCTGTTTTTACGCCGGAAAAATCCAAACAATTTTATTGCTCCAATCCTTTGGAGTATGATACCAATTGTGAATGGTTATTTAATTTTGAATAAAGATCCGTTTAAATTGGGTCAAAACATCTTCCGGTTTTGCTGTAATCGACGATTGAAGTTGTAATATAATCGCCTGATGAACTTTCATACTCTCCATACAAAATATGAAATGCCACACCTCCCATACATAATTTGCATATAATTTCTTTATTGGGTTGACAGTCCGGATGTATAAAACTATATGCCGTCTAATTCCGGAAGAAAAAAAATTCGACTTAGTTTTACAAATTTGCAAAGGGGTACCCCTTTGCTGTTTTTACGCCGGAAAAATCCCAAAAAATGTTATTGCTCAAATCCTGTGGAGTGTTGTACCAATTGTGAATGGTTATTTAATTTTGAATAAAGATCCGTTTAAATTGGGTCAAAACATCTTCCGGTTTTGCTGTAATCGACGATTGAAGTTGTAATATAATCGCCTGATGAACTTTCATACTCTAGATACAAAATATGAAATGCCACACCTCCCATACATAATTTGCATATAATTTCTTTATTGGGTTGACAGTCCGGATGTATAAAACTATATGCCGTCTAATTCCGGAAGAAAAAAAATTCGACTTAGTTTTACAAATTTGCAAAGGGGTACCCCTTTGCTGTTTTTACGCCGGAAAAATCCAAACAATTTTATTGCTCCAATCCTTTGGAGTATGATACCAATTGTGAATGGTTATTTAATTTTGAATAAAGATCCGTTTAAATTGGGTCAAAACATCTTCCGGTTTTGCTGTAATCGACGATTGAAGTTGTAATATAATCGCCTGATGAACTTTCATACTCTCCATACAAAATATGAAATGCCACACCTCCCATACATAATTTGCATATAATTTCTTTATTGGGTTGACAGTCCGGATGTATAAAACTATATGCCGTCTAATTCCGGAAGAAAAAAAATTCGACTTAGTTTTACAAATTTGCAAAGGGGTACCCCTTTGCTGTTTTTACGCCGGAAAAATCCCAAAAAATGTTATTGCTCAAATCCTGTGGAGTGTTGTACCAATTGTGAATGGTTATTTAATTTTGAATAAAGATCCGTTTAAATTGGGTCAAAACATCTTCCGGTTTTGCTGTAATCGACGATTGAAGTTGTAATATAATCGCCTGATGAACTTTCATACTCTAGATACAAAATATGAAATGCCACACCTCCCATACATAATTTGCATATAATTTCTTTATTGGGTTGACAGTCCGGATGTATAAAACTATATGCCGTCTAATTCCGGAAGAAAAAAAATTCGACTTAGTTTTACAAATTTGCAAAGGGGTACCCCTTTGCTGTTTTTACGCCGGAAAAATCCAAACAATTTTATTGCTCCAATCCTTTGGAGTATGATACCAATTGTGAATGGTTATTTAATTTTGAATAAAGATCCGTTTAAATTGGGTCAAAACATCTTCCGGTTTTGCTGTAATCGACGATTGAAGTTGTAATATAATCGCCTGATGAACTTTCATACTCTCCATACAAAATATGAAATGCCACACCTCCCATACATAATTTGCATATAATTTCTTTATTGGGTTGACAGTCCGGATGTATAAAACTATATGCCGTCTAATTCCGGAAGAAAAAAAATTCGACTTAGTTTTACAAATTTGCAAAGGGGTACCCCTTTGCTGTTTTTACGCCGGAAAAATCCCAAAAAATGTTATTGCTCAAATCCTGTGGAGTGTTGTACCAATTGTGAATGGTTATTTAATTTTGAATAAAGATCCGTTTAAATTGGGTCAAAACATCTTCCGGTTTTGCTGTAATCGACGATTGAAGTTGTAATATAATCGCCTGATGAACTTTCATACTCTAGATACAAAATATGAAATGCCACACCTCCCATACATAATTTGCATATAATTTCTTTATTGGGTTGACAGTCCGGATGTATAAAACTATATGCCGTCTAATTCCGGAAGAAAAAAAATTCGACTTAGTTTTACAAATTTGCAAAGGGGTACCCCTTTGCTGTTTTTACGCCGGAAAAATCCAAACAATTTTATTGCTCCAATCCTTTGGAGTATGATACCAATTGTGAATGGTTATTTAATTTTGAATAAAGATCCGTTTAAATTGGGTCAAAACATCTTCCGGTTTTGCTGTAATCGACGATTGAAGTTGTAATATAATCGCCTGATGAACTTTCATACTCTCCATACAAAATATGAAATGCCACACCTCCCATACATAATTTGCATATAATTTCTTTATTGGGTTGACAGTCCGGATGTATAAAACTATATGCCGTCTAATTCCGGAAGAAAAAAAATTCGACTTAGTTTTACAAATTTGCAAAGGGGTACCCCTTTGCTGTTTTTACGCCGGAAAAATCCCAAAAAATGTTATTGCTCAAATCCTGTGGAGTGTTGTACCAATTGTGAATGGTTATTTAATTTTGAATAAAGATCCGTTTAAATTGGGTCAAAACATCTTCCGGTTTTGCTGTAATCGACGATTGAAGTTGTAATATAATCGCCTGATGAACTTTCATACTCTAGATACAAAATATGAAATGCCACACCTCCCATACATAATTTGCATATAATTTCTTTATTGGGTTGACAGTCCGGATGTATAAAACTATATGCCGTCTAATTCCGGAAGAAAAAAAATTCGACTTAGTTTTACAAATTTGCAAAGGGGTACCCCTTTGCTGTTTTTACGCCGGAAAAATCCAAACAATTTTATTGCTCCAATCCTTTGGAGTATGATACCAATTGTGAATGGTTATTTAATTTTGAATAAAGATCCGTTTAAATTGGGTCAAAACATCTTCCGGTTTTGCTGTAATCGACGATTGAAGTTGTAATATAATCGCCTGATGAACTTTCATACTCTCCATACAAAATATGAAATGCCACACCTCCCATACATAATTTGCATATAATTTCTTTATTGGGTTGACAGTCCGGATGTATAAAACTATATGCCGTCTAATTCCGGAAGAAAAAAAATTCGACTTAGTTTTACAAATTTGCAAAGGGGTACCCCTTTGCTGTTTTTACGCCGGAAAAATCCCAAAAAATGTTATTGCTCAAATCCTGTGGAGTGTTGTACCAATTGTGAATGGTTATTTAATTTTGAATAAAGATCCGTTTAAATTGGGTCAAAACATCTTCCGGTTTTGCTGTAATCGACGATTGAAGTTGTAATATAATCGCCTGATGAACTTTCATACTCTAGATACAAAATATGAAATGCCACACCTCCCATACATAATTTGCATATAATTTCTTTATTGGGTTGACAGTCCGGATGTATAAAACTATATGCCGTCTAATTCCGGAAGAAAAAAAATTCGACTTAGTTTTACAAATTTGCAAAGGGGTACCCCTTTGCTGTTTTTACGCCGGAAAAATCCAAACAATTTTATTGCTCCAATCCTTTGGAGTATGATACCAATTGTGAATGGTTATTTAATTTTGAATAAAGATCCGTTTAAATTGGGTCAAAACATCTTCCGGTTTTGCTGTAATCGACGATTGAAGTTGTAATATAATCGCCTGATGAACTTTCATACTCTCCATACAAAATATGAAATGCCACACCTCCCATACATAATTTGCATATAATTTCTTTATTGGGTTGACAGTCCGGATGTATAAAACTATATGCCGTCTAATTCCGGAAGAAAAAAAATTCGACTTAGTTTTACAAATTTGCAAAGGGGTACCCCTTTGCTGTTTTTACGCCGGAAAAATCCCAAAAAATGTTATTGCTCAAATCCTGTGGAGTGTTGTACCAATTGTGAATGGTTATTTAATTTTGAATAAAGATCCGTTTAAATTGGGTCAAAACATCTTCCGGTTTTGCTGTAATCGACGATTGAAGTTGTAATATAATCGCCTGATGAACTTTCATACTCTAGATACAAAATATGAAATGCCACACCTCCCATACATAATTTGCATATAATTTCTTTATTGGGTTGACAGTCCGGATGTATAAAACTATATGCCGTCTAATTCCGGAAGAAAAAAAATTCGACTTAGTTTTACAAATTTGCAAAGGGGTACCCCTTTGCTGTTTTTACGCCGGAAAAATCCAAACAATTTTATTGCTCCAATCCTTTGGAGTATGATACCAATTGTGAATGGTTATTTAATTTTGAATAAAGATCCGTTTAAATTGGGTCAAAACATCTTCCGGTTTTGCTGTAATCGACGATTGAAGTTGTAATATAATCGCCTGATGAACTTTCATACTCTCCATACAAAATATGAAATGCCACACCTCCCATACATAATTTGCATATAATTTCTTTATTGGGTTGACAGTCCGGATGTATAAAACTATATGCCGTCTAATTCCGGAAGAAAAAAAATTCGACTTAGTTTTACAAATTTGCAAAGGGGTACCCCTTTGCTGTTTTTACGCCGGAAAAATCCCAAAAAATGTTATTGCTCAAATCCTGTGGAGTGTTGTACCAATTGTGAATGGTTATTTAATTTTGAATAAAGATCCGTTTAAATTGGGTCAAAACATCTTCCGGTTTTGCTGTAATCGACGATTGAAGTTGTAATATAATCGCCTGATGAACTTTCATACTCTAGATACAAAATATGAAATGCCACACCTCCCATACATAATTTGCATATAATTTCTTTATTGGGTTGACAGTCCGGATGTATAAAACTATATGCCGTCTAATTCCGGAAGAAAAAAAATTCGACTTAGTTTTACAAATTTGCAAAGGGGTACCCCTTTGCTGTTTTTACGCCGGAAAAATCCAAACAATTTTATTGCTCCAATCCTTTGGAGTATGATACCAATTGTGAATGGTTATTTAATTTTGAATAAAGATCCGTTTAAATTGGGTCAAAACATCTTCCGGTTTTGCTGTAATCGACGATTGAAGTTGTAATATAATCGCCTGATGAACTTTCATACTCTCCATACAAAATATGAAATGCCACACCTCCCATACATAATTTGCATATAATTTCTTTATTGGGTTGACAGTCCGGATGTATAAAACTATATGCCGTCTAATTCCGGAAGAAAAAAAATTCGACTTAGTTTTACAAATTTGCAAAGGGGTACCCCTTTGCTGTTTTTACGCCGGAAAAATCCCAAAAAATGTTATTGCTCAAATCCTGTGGAGTGTTGTACCAATTGTGAATGGTTATTTAATTTTGAATAAAGATCCGTTTAAATTGGGTCAAAACATCTTCCGGTTTTGCTGTAATCGACGATTGAAGTTGTAATATAATCGCCTGATGAACTTTCATACTCTAGATACAAAATATGAAATGCCACACCTCCCATACATAATTTGCATATAATTTCTTTATTGGGTTGACAGTCCGGATGTATAAAACTATATGCCGTCTAATTCCGGAAGAAAAAAAATTCGACTTAGTTTTACAAATTTGCAAAGGGGTACCCCTTTGCTGTTTTTACGCCGGAAAAATCCAAACAATTTTATTGCTCCAATCCTTTGGAGTATGATACCAATTGTGAATGGTTATTTAATTTTGAATAAAGATCCGTTTAAATTGGGTCAAAACATCTTCCGGTTTTGCTGTAATCGACGATTGAAGTTGTAATATAATCGCCTGATGAACTTTCATACTCTCCATACAAAATATGAAATGCCACACCTCCCATACATAATTTGCATATAATTTCTTTATTGGGTTGACAGTCCGGATGTATAAAACTATATGCCGTCTAATTCCGGAAGAAAAAAAATTCGACTTAGTTTTACAAATTTGCAAAGGGGTACCCCTTTGCTGTTTTTACGCCGGAAAAATCCCAAAAAATGTTATTGCTCAAATCCTGTGGAGTGTTGTACCAATTGTGAATGGTTATTTAATTTTGAATAAAGATCCGTTTAAATTGGGTCAAAACATCTTCCGGTTTTGCTGTAATCGACGATTGAAGTTGTAATATAATCGCCTGATGAACTTTCATACTCTAGATACAAAATATGAAATGCCACACCTCCCATACATAATTTGCATATAATTTCTTTATTGGGTTGACAGTCCGGATGTATAAAACTATATGCCGTCTAATTCCGGAAGAAAAAAAATTCGACTTAGTTTTACAAATTTGCAAAGGGGTACCCCTTTGCTGTTTTTACGCCGGAAAAATCCAAACAATTTTATTGCTCCAATCCTTTGGAGTATGATACCAATTGTGAATGGTTATTTAATTTTGAATAAAGATCCGTTTAAATTGGGTCAAAACATCTTCCGGTTTTGCTGTAATCGACGATTGAAGTTGTAATATAATCGCCTGATGAACTTTCATACTCTCCATACAAAATATGAAATGCCACACCTCCCATACATAATTTGCATATAATTTCTTTATTGGGTTGACAGTCCGGATGTATAAAACTATATGCCGTCTAATTCCGGAAGAAAAAAAATTCGACTTAGTTTTACAAATTTGCAAAGGGGTACCCCTTTGCTGTTTTTACGCCGGAAAAATCCCAAAAAATGTTATTGCTCAAATCCTGTGGAGTGTTGTACCAATTGTGAATGGTTATTTAATTTTGAATAAAGATCCGTTTAAATTGGGTCAAAACATCTTCCGGTTTTGCTGTAATCGACGATTGAAGTTGTAATATAATCGCCTGATGAACTTTCATACTCTAGATACAAAATATGAAATGCCACACCTCCCATACATAATTTGCATATAATTTCTTTATTGGGTTGACAGTCCGGATGTATAAAACTATATGCCGTCTAATTCCGGAAGAAAAAAAATTCGACTTAGTTTTACAAATTTGCAAAGGGGTACCCCTTTGCTGTTTTTACGCCGGAAAAATCCAAACAATTTTATTGCTCCAATCCTTTGGAGTATGATACCAATTGTGAATGGTTATTTAATTTTGAATAAAGATCCGTTTAAATTGGGTCAAAACATCTTCCGGTTTTGCTGTAATCGACGATTGAAGTTGTAATATAATCGCCTGATGAACTTTCATACTCTCCATACAAAATATGAAATGCCACACCTCCCATACATAATTTGCATATAATTTCTTTATTGGGTTGACAGTCCGGATGTATAAAACTATATGCCGTCTAATTCCGGAAGAAAAAAAATTCGACTTAGTTTTACAAATTTGCAAAGGGGTACCCCTTTGCTGTTTTTACGCCGGAAAAATCCCAAAAAATGTTATTGCTCAAATCCTGTGGAGTGTTGTACCAATTGTGAATGGTTATTTAATTTTGAATAAAGATCCGTTTAAATTGGGTCAAAACATCTTCCGGTTTTGCTGTAATCGACGATTGAAGTTGTAATATAATCGCCTGATGAACTTTCATACTCTAGATACAAAATATGAAATGCCACACCTCCCATACATAATTTGCATATAATTTCTTTATTGGGTTGACAGTCCGGATGTATAAAACTATATGCCGTCTAATTCCGGAAGAAAAAAAATTCGACTTAGTTTTACAAATTTGCAAAGGGGTACCCCTTTGCTGTTTTTACGCCGGAAAAATCCAAACAATTTTATTGCTCCAATCCTTTGGAGTATGATACCAATTGTGAATGGTTATTTAATTTTGAATAAAGATCCGTTTAAATTGGGTCAAAACATCTTCCGGTTTTGCTGTAATCGACGATTGAAGTTGTAATATAATCGCCTGATGAACTTTCATACTCTCCATACAAAATATGAAATGCCACACCTCCCATACATAATTTGCATATAATTTCTTTATTGGGTTGACAGTCCGGATGTATAAAACTATATGCCGTCTAATTCCGGAAGAAAAAAAATTCGACTTAGTTTTACAAATTTGCAAAGGGGTACCCCTTTGCTGTTTTTACGCCGGAAAAATCCCAAAAAATGTTATTGCTCAAATCCTGTGGAGTGTTGTACCAATTGTGAATGGTTATTTAATTTTGAATAAAGATCCGTTTAAATTGGGTCAAAACATCTTCCGGTTTTGCTGTAATCGACGATTGAAGTTGTAATATAATCGCCTGATGAACTTTCATACTCTAGATACAAAATATGAAATGCCACACCTCCCATACATAATTTGCATATAATTTCTTTATTGGGTTGACAGTCCGGATGTATAAAACTATATGCCGTCTAATTCCGGAAGAAAAAAAATTCGACTTAGTTTTACAAATTTGCAAAGGGGTACCCCTTTGCTGTTTTTACGCCGGAAAAATCCAAACAATTTTATTGCTCCAATCCTTTGGAGTATGATACCAATTGTGAATGGTTATTTAATTTTGAATAAAGATCCGTTTAAATTGGGTCAAAACATCTTCCGGTTTTGCTGTAATCGACGATTGAAGTTGTAATATAATCGCCTGATGAACTTTCATACTCTCCATACAAAATATGAAATGCCACACCTCCCATACATAATTTGCATATAATTTCTTTATTGGGTTGACAGTCCGGATGTATAAAACTATATGCCGTCTAATTCCGGAAGAAAAAAAATTCGACTTAGTTTTACAAATTTGCAAAGGGGTACCCCTTTGCTGTTTTTACGCCGGAAAAATCCCAAAAAATGTTATTGCTCAAATCCTGTGGAGTGTTGTACCAATTGTGAATGGTTATTTAATTTTGAATAAAGATCCGTTTAAATTGGGTCAAAACATCTTCCGGTTTTGCTGTAATCGACGATTGAAGTTGTAATATAATCGCCTGATGAACTTTCATACTCTAGATACAAAATATGAAATGCCACACCTCCCATACATAATTTGCATATAATTTCTTTATTGGGTTGACAGTCCGGATGTATAAAACTATATGCCGTCTAATTCCGGAAGAAAAAAAATTCGACTTAGTTTTACAAATTTGCAAAGGGGTACCCCTTTGCTGTTTTTACGCCGGAAAAATCCAAACAATTTTATTGCTCCAATCCTTTGGAGTATGATACCAATTGTGAATGGTTATTTAATTTTGAATAAAGATCCGTTTAAATTGGGTCAAAACATCTTCCGGTTTTGCTGTAATCGACGATTGAAGTTGTAATATAATCGCCTGATGAACTTTCATACTCTCCATACAAAATATGAAATGCCACACCTCCCATACATAATTTGCATATAATTTCTTTATTGGGTTGACAGTCCGGATGTATAAAACTATATGCCGTCTAATTCCGGAAGAAAAAAAATTCGACTTAGTTTTACAAATTTGCAAAGGGGTACCCCTTTGCTGTTTTTACGCCGGAAAAATCCAAACAATTTTATTGCTCCAATCCTTTGGAGTATGATACCAATTGTGAATGGTTATTTAATTTTGAATAAAGATCCGTTTAAATTGGGTCAAAACATCTTCCGGTTTTGCTGTAATCGACGATTGAAGTTGTAATATAATCGCCTGATGAACTTTCATACTCTCCATACAAAATATGAAATGCCACACCTCCCATACATAATTTGCATATAATTTCTTTATTGGGTTGACAGTCCGGATGTATAAAACTATATGCCGTCTAATTCCGGAAGAAAAAAAATTCGACTTAGTTTTACAAATTTGCAAAGGGGTACCCCTTTGCTGTTTTTACGCCGGAAAAATCCAAACAATTTTATTGCTCCAATCCTTTGGAGTATGATACCAATTGTGAATGGTTATTTAATTTTGAATAAAGATCCGTTTAAATTGGGTCAAAACATCTTCCGGTTTTGCTGTAATCGACGATTGAAGTTGTAATATAATCGCCTGATGAACTTTCATACTCTCCATACAAAATATGAAATGCCACACCTCCCATACATAATTTGCATATAATTTCTTTATTGGGTTGACAGTCCGGATGTATAAAACTATATGCCGTCTAATTCCGGAAGAAAAAAAATTCGACTTAGTTTTACAAATTTGCAAAGGGGTACCCCTTTGCTGTTTTTACGCCGGAAAAATCCCAAAAAATGTTATTGCTCAAATCCTGTGGAGTGTTGTACCAATTGTGAATGGTTATTTAATTTTGAATAAAGATCCGTTTAAATTGGGTCAAAACATCTTCCGGTTTTGCTGTAATCGACGATTGAAGTTGTAATATAATCGCCTGATGAACTTTCATACTCTCCATACAAAATATGAAATGCCACACCTCCCATACATAATTTGCATATAATTTCTTAATTGGGTTGACAGTCCGGATGTATAAAACTATATGCCGTCTAATTCCGGAAGAAAAAAAATTCGACTTATTTTTACAAATTTGCAAAGGGGTACCCCTTTGCTGTTTTTACGCCGGAAAAATCCAAACAATTTTATTGCTCCAATCCTTTGGAGTATGGTACCAATTGTGAATGGTTATTTAATTTTGAATAAAGATCCGTTTAAATTGGGTCAAAACATCTTCCGGTTTTGCTGTAATCGACGATTGAAGTTGTAATATAATCGCCTGATGAACTTTCATACTCTCCATACAAAATATGAAATGCCACACCTCCCATACATAATTTGCATATAATTTCTTTATTGGGTTGACAGTCCGGATGTATAAAACTATATGCCGTCTAATTCCGGAAGAAAAAAAATTCGACTTAGTTTTACAAATTTGCAAAGGGGTACCCCTTTGCTGTTTTTACGCCGGAAAAATCCAAACAATTTTATTGCTCCAATCCTTTGGAGTATGATACCAATTGTGAATGGTTATTTAATTTTGAATAAAGATCCGTTTAAATTGGGTCAAAACATCTTCCGGTTTTGCTGTAATCGACGATTGAAGTTGTAATATAATCGCCTGATGAACTTTCATACTCTCCATACAAAATATGAAATGCCACACCTCCCATACATAATTTGCATATAATTTCTTTATTGGGTTGACAGTCCGGATGTATAAAACTATATGCCGTCTAATTCCGGAAGAAAAAAAATTCGACTTAGTTTTACAAATTTGCAAAGGGGTACCCCTTTGCTGTTTTTACGCCGGAAAAATCCCAAAAAATGTTATTGCTCAAATCCTGTGGAGTGTTGTACCAATTGTGAATGGTTATTTAATTTTGAATAAAGATCCGTTTAAATTGGGTCAAAACATCTTCCGGTTTTGCTGTAATCGACGATTGAAGTTGTAATATAATCGCCTGATGAACTTTCATACTCTAGATACAAAATATGAAATGCCACACCTCCCATACATAATTTGCATATAATTTCTTTATTGGGTTGACAGTCCGGATGTATAAAACTATATGCCGTCTAATTCCGGAAGAAAAAAAATTCGACTTAGTTTTACAAATTTGCAAAGGGGTACCCCTTTGCTGTTTTTACGCCGGAAAAATCCAAACAATTTTATTGCTCCAATCCTTTGGAGTATGATACCAATTGTGAATGGTTATTTAATTTTGAATAAAGATCCGTTTAAATTGGGTCAAAACATCTTCCGGTTTTGCTGTAATCGACGATTGAAGTTGTAATATAATCGCCTGATGAACTTTCATACTCTCCATACAAAATATGAAATGCCACACCTCCCATACATAATTTGCATATAATTTCTTTATTGGGTTGACAGTCCGGATGTATAAAACTATATGCCGTCTAATTCCGGAAGAAAAAAAATTCGACTTAGTTTTACAAATTTGCAAAGGGGTACCCCTTTGCTGTTTTTACGCCGGAAAAATCCCAAAAAATGTTATTGCTCAAATCCTGTGGAGTGTTGTACCAATTGTGAATGGTTATTTAATTTTGAATAAAGATCCGTTTAAATTGGGTCAAAACATCTTCCGGTTTTGCTGTAATCGACGATTGAAGTTGTAATATAATCGCCTGATGAACTTTCATACTCTAGATACAAAATATGAAATGCCACACCTCCCATACATAATTTGCATATAATTTCTTTATTGGGTTGACAGTCCGGATGTATAAAACTATATGCCGTCTAATTCCGGAAGAAAAAAAATTCGACTTAGTTTTACAAATTTGCAAAGGGGTACCCCTTTGCTGTTTTTACGCCGGAAAAATCCAAACAATTTTATTGCTCCAATCCTTTGGAGTATGATACCAATTGTGAATGGTTATTTAATTTTGAATAAAGATCCGTTTAAATTGGGTCAAAACATCTTCCGGTTTTGCTGTAATCGACGATTGAAGTTGTAATATAATCGCCTGATGAACTTTCATACTCTCCATACAAAATATGAAATGCCACACCTCCCATACATAATTTGCATATAATTTCTTTATTGGGTTGACAGTCCGGATGTATAAAACTATATGCCGTCTAATTCCGGAAGAAAAAAAATTCGACTTAGTTTTACAAATTTGCAAAGGGGTACCCCTTTGCTGTTTTTACGCCGGAAAAATCCCAAAAAATGTTATTGCTCAAATCCTGTGGAGTGTTGTACCAATTGTGAATGGTTATTTAATTTTGAATAAAGATCCGTTTAAATTGGGTCAAAACATCTTCCGGTTTTGCTGTAATCGACGATTGAAGTTGTAATATAATCGCCTGATGAACTTTCATACTCTAGATACAAAATATGAAATGCCACACCTCCCATACATAATTTGCATATAATTTCTTTATTGGGTTGACAGTCCGGATGTATAAAACTATATGCCGTCTAATTCCGGAAGAAAAAAAATTCGACTTAGTTTTACAAATTTGCAAAGGGGTACCCCTTTGCTGTTTTTACGCCGGAAAAATCCAAACAATTTTATTGCTCCAATCCTTTGGAGTATGATACCAATTGTGAATGGTTATTTAATTTTGAATAAAGATCCGTTTAAATTGGGTCAAAACATCTTCCGGTTTTGCTGTAATCGACGATTGAAGTTGTAATATAATCGCCTGATGAACTTTCATACTCTCCATACAAAATATGAAATGCCACACCTCCCATACATAATTTGCATATAATTTCTTTATTGGGTTGACAGTCCGGATGTATAAAACTATATGCCGTCTAATTCCGGAAGAAAAAAAATTCGACTTAGTTTTACAAATTTGCAAAGGGGTACCCCTTTGCTGTTTTTACGCCGGAAAAATCCAAACAATTTTATTGCTCCAATCCTTTGGAGTATGATACCAATTGTGAATGGTTATTTAATTTTGAATAAAGATCCGTTTAAATTGGGTCAAAACATCTTCCGGTTTTGCTGTAATCGACGATTGAAGTTGTAATATAATCGCCTGATGAACTTTCATACTCTCCATACAAAATATGAAATGCCACACCTCCCATACATAATTTGCATATAATTTCTTTATTGGGTTGACAGTCCGGATGTATAAAACTATATGCCGTCTAATTCCGGAAGAAAAAAAATTCGACTTAGTTTTACAAATTTGCAAAGGGGTACCCCTTTGCTGTTTTTACGCCGGAAAAATCCAAACAATTTTATTGCTCCAATCCTTTGGAGTATGATACCAATTGTGAATGGTTATTTAATTTTGAATAAAGATCCGTTTAAATTGGGTCAAAACATCTTCCGGTTTTGCTGTAATCGACGATTGAAGTTGTAATATAATCGCCTGATGAACTTTCATACTCTCCATACAAAATATGAAATGCCACACCTCCCATACATAATTTGCATATAATTTCTTTATTGGGTTGACAGTCCGGATGTATAAAACTATATGCCGTCTAATTCCGGAAGAAAAAAAATTCGACTTAGTTTTACAAATTTGCAAAGGGGTACCCCTTTGCTGTTTTTACGCCGGAAAAATCCCAAAAAATGTTATTGCTCAAATCCTGTGGAGTGTTGTACCAATTGTGAATGGTTATTTAATTTTGAATAAAGATCCGTTTAAATTGGGTCAAAACATCTTCCGGTTTTGCTGTAATCGACGATTGAAGTTGTAATATAATCGCCTGATGAACTTTCATACTCTCCATACAAAATATGAAATGCCACACCTCCCATACATAATTTGCATATAATTTCTTAATTGGGTTGACAGTCCGGATGTATAAAACTATATGCCGTCTAATTCCGGAAGAAAAAAAATTCGACTTATTTTTACAAATTTGCAAAGGGGTACCCCTTTGCTGTTTTTACGCCGGAAAAATCCAAACAATTTTATTGCTCCAATCCTTTGGAGTATGGTACCAATTGTGAATGGTTATTTAATTTTGAATAAAGATCCGTTTAAATTGGGTCAAAACATCTTCCGGTTTTGCTGTAATCGACGATTGAAGTTGTAATATAATCGCCTGATGAACTTTCATACTCTCCATACAAAATATGAAATGCCACACCTCCCATACATAATTTGCATATAATTTCTTTATTGGGTTGACAGTCCGGATGTATAAAACTATATGCCGTCTAATTCCGGAAGAAAAAAAATTCGACTTAGTTTTACAAATTTGCAAAGGGGTACCCCTTTGCTGTTTTTACGCCGGAAAAATCCAAACAATTTTATTGCTCCAATCCTTTGGAGTATGATACCAATTGTGAATGGTTATTTAATTTTGAATAAAGATCCGTTTAAATTGGGTCAAAACATCTTCCGGTTTTGCTGTAATCGACGATTGAAGTTGTAATATAATCGCCTGATGAACTTTCATACTCTCCATACAAAATATGAAATGCCACACCTCCCATACATAATTTGCATATAATTTCTTTATTGGGTTGACAGTCCGGATGTATAAAACTATATGCCGTCTAATTCCGGAAGAAAAAAAATTCGACTTAGTTTTACAAATTTGCAAAGGGGTACCCCTTTGCTGTTTTTACGCCGGAAAAATCCCAAAAAATGTTATTGCTCAAATCCTGTGGAGTGTTGTACCAATTGTGAATGGTTATTTAATTTTGAATAAAGATCCGTTTAAATTGGGTCAAAACATCTTCCGGTTTTGCTGTAATCGACGATTGAAGTTGTAATATAATCGCCTGATGAACTTTCATACTCTAGATACAAAATATGAAATGCCACACCTCCCATACATAATTTGCATATAATTTCTTTATTGGGTTGACAGTCCGGATGTATAAAACTATATGCCGTCTAATTCCGGAAGAAAAAAAATTCGACTTAGTTTTACAAATTTGCAAAGGGGTACCCCTTTGCTGTTTTTACGCCGGAAAAATCCAAACAATTTTATTGCTCCAATCCTTTGGAGTATGATACCAATTGTGAATGGTTATTTAATTTTGAATAAAGATCCGTTTAAATTGGGTCAAAACATCTTCCGGTTTTGCTGTAATCGACGATTGAAGTTGTAATATAATCGCCTGATGAACTTTCATACTCTCCATACAAAATATGAAATGCCACACCTCCCATACATAATTTGCATATAATTTCTTTATTGGGTTGACAGTCCGGATGTATAAAACTATATGCCGTCTAATTCCGGAAGAAAAAAAATTCGACTTAGTTTTACAAATTTGCAAAGGGGTACCCCTTTGCTGTTTTTACGCCGGAAAAATCCCAAAAAATGTTATTGCTCAAATCCTGTGGAGTGTTGTACCAATTGTGAATGGTTATTTAATTTTGAATAAAGATCCGTTTAAATTGGGTCAAAACATCTTCCGGTTTTGCTGTAATCGACGATTGAAGTTGTAATATAATCGCCTGATGAACTTTCATACTCTAGATACAAAATATGAAATGCCACACCTCCCATACATAATTTGCATATAATTTCTTTATTGGGTTGACAGTCCGGATGTATAAAACTATATGCCGTCTAATTCCGGAAGAAAAAAAATTCGACTTAGTTTTACAAATTTGCAAAGGGGTACCCCTTTGCTGTTTTTACGCCGGAAAAATCCAAACAATTTTATTGCTCCAATCCTTTGGAGTATGATACCAATTGTGAATGGTTATTTAATTTTGAATAAAGATCCGTTTAAATTGGGTCAAAACATCTTCCGGTTTTGCTGTAATCGACGATTGAAGTTGTAATATAATCGCCTGATGAACTTTCATACTCTCCATACAAAATATGAAATGCCACACCTCCCATACATAATTTGCATATAATTTCTTTATTGGGTTGACAGTCCGGATGTATAAAACTATATGCCGTCTAATTCCGGAAGAAAAAAAATTCGACTTAGTTTTACAAATTTGCAAAGGGGTACCCCTTTGCTGTTTTTACGCCGGAAAAATCCCAAAAAATGTTATTGCTCAAATCCTGTGGAGTGTTGTACCAATTGTGAATGGTTATTTAATTTTGAATAAAGATCCGTTTAAATTGGGTCAAAACATCTTCCGGTTTTGCTGTAATCGACGATTGAAGTTGTAATATAATCGCCTGATGAACTTTCATACTCTAGATACAAAATATGAAATGCCACACCTCCCATACATAATTTGCATATAATTTCTTTATTGGGTTGACAGTCCGGATGTATAAAACTATATGCCGTCTAATTCCGGAAGAAAAAAAATTCGACTTAGTTTTACAAATTTGCAAAGGGGTACCCCTTTGCTGTTTTTACGCCGGAAAAATCCAAACAATTTTATTGCTCCAATCCTTTGGAGTATGATACCAATTGTGAATGGTTATTTAATTTTGAATAAAGATCCGTTTAAATTGGGTCAAAACATCTTCCGGTTTTGCTGTAATCGACGATTGAAGTTGTAATATAATCGCCTGATGAACTTTCATACTCTCCATACAAAATATGAAATGCCACACCTCCCATACATAATTTGCATATAATTTCTTTATTGGGTTGACAGTCCGGATGTATAAAACTATATGCCGTCTAATTCCGGAAGAAAAAAAATTCGACTTAGTTTTACAAATTTGCAAAGGGGTACCCCTTTGCTGTTTTTACGCCGGAAAAATCCCAAAAAATGTTATTGCTCAAATCCTGTGGAGTGTTGTACCAATTGTGAATGGTTATTTAATTTTGAATAAAGATCCGTTTAAATTGGGTCAAAACATCTTCCGGTTTTGCTGTAATCGACGATTGAAGTTGTAATATAATCGCCTGATGAACTTTCATACTCTAGATACAAAATATGAAATGCCACACCTCCCATACATAATTTGCATATAATTTCTTTATTGGGTTGACAGTCCGGATGTATAAAACTATATGCCGTCTAATTCCGGAAGAAAAAAAATTCGACTTAGTTTTACAAATTTGCAAAGGGGTACCCCTTTGCTGTTTTTACGCCGGAAAAATCCAAACAATTTTATTGCTCCAATCCTTTGGAGTATGATACCAATTGTGAATGGTTATTTAATTTTGAATAAAGATCCGTTTAAATTGGGTCAAAACATCTTCCGGTTTTGCTGTAATCGACGATTGAAGTTGTAATATAATCGCCTGATGAACTTTCATACTCTCCATACAAAATATGAAATGCCACACCTCCCATACATAATTTGCATATAATTTCTTTATTGGGTTGACAGTCCGGATGTATAAAACTATATGCCGTCTAATTCCGGAAGAAAAAAAATTCGACTTAGTTTTACAAATTTGCAAAGGGGTACCCCTTTGCTGTTTTTACGCCGGAAAAATCCAAACAATTTTATTGCTCCAATCCTTTGGAGTATGATACCAATTGTGAATGGTTATTTAATTTTGAATAAAGATCCGTTTAAATTGGGTCAAAACATCTTCCGGTTTTGCTGTAATCGACGATTGAAGTTGTAATATAATCGCCTGATGAACTTTCATACTCTCCATACAAAATATGAAATGCCACACCTCCCATACATAATTTGCATATAATTTCTTTATTGGGTTGACAGTCCGGATGTATAAAACTATATGCCGTCTAATTCCGGAAGAAAAAAAATTCGACTTATTTTTACAAATTTGCAAAGGGGTACCCCTTTGCTGTTTTTACGCCGGAAAAATCCAAACAATTTTATTGCTCCAATCCTTTGGAGTATGGTACCAATTGTGAATGGTTATTTAATTTTGAATAAAGATCCGTTTAAATTCGGTCAAAACATCTTCCGGTTTTGCTGTAATCGACGATTGAAGTTGTAATATAATCGCCTGATGAACTTTCATACTCTCCATACAAAATATGAAATGCCACACCTCCCATACATAATTTGCATATAATTTCTTTATTGGGTTGACAGTCCGGATGTATAAAACTATATGCCGTCTAATTCCGGAAGAAAAAAAATTCGACTTAGTTTTACAAATTTGCAAAGGGGTACCCCTTTGCTGTTTTTACGCCGGAAAAATCCCAAAAAATGTTATTGCTCAAATCCTGTGGAGTGTTGTACCAATTGTGAATGGTTATTTAATTTTGAATAAAGATCCGTTTAAATTGGGTCAAAACATCTTCCGGTTTTGCTGTAATCGACGATTGAAGTTGTAATATAATCGCCTGATGAACTTTCATACTCTCCATACAAAATATGAAATGCCACACCTCCCATACATAATTTGCATATAATTTCTTTATTGGGTTGACAGTCCGGATGTATAAAACTATATGCCGTCTAATTCCGGAAGAAAAAAAATTCGACTTAGTTTTACAAATTTGCAAAGGGGTACCCCTTTGCTGTTTTTACGCCGGAAAAATCCAAACAATTTTATTGCTCCAATCCTTTGGAGTATGATACCAATTGTGAATGGTTATTTAATTTTGAATAAAGATCCGTTTAAATTGGGTCAAAACATCTTCCGGTTTTGCTGTAATCGACGATTGAAGTTGTAATATAATCGCCTGATGAACTTTCATACTCTCCATACAAAATATGAAATGCCACACCTCCCATACATAATTTGCATATAATTTCTTAATTGGGTTGTACCCCTTTGCTGTTTTTACGCCGGAAAAATCCAAACAATTTTATTGCTCCAATCCTTTGGAGTATGGTACCAATTGTGAATGGTTATTTAATTTTGAATAAAGATCCGTTTAAATTGGGTCAAAACATCTTCCGGTTTTGCTGTAATCGACGATTGAAGTTGTAATATAATCGCCTGATGAACTTTCATACTCTCCATACAAAATATGAAATGCCACACCTCCCATACATAATTTGCATATAATTTCTTTATTGGGTTGACAGTCCGGATGTATAAAACTATATGCCGTCTAATTCCGGAAGAAAAAAAATTCGACTTAGTTTTACAAATTTGCAAAGGGGTACCCCTTTGCTGTTTTTACGCCGGAAAAATCCAAACAATTTTATTGCTCCAATCCTTTGGAGTATGATACCAATTGTGAATGGTTATTTAATTTTGAATAAAGATCCGTTTAAATTGGGTCAAAACATCTTCCGGTTTTGCTGTAATCGACGATTGAAGTTGTAATATAATCGCCTGATGAACTTTCATACTCTCCATACAAAATATGAAATGCCACACCTCCCATACATAATTTGCATATAATTTCTTTATTGGGTTGACAGTCCGGATGTATAAAACTATATGCCGTCTAATTCCGGAAGAAAAAAAATTCGACTTATTTTTACAAATTTGCAAAGGGGTACCCCTTTGCTGTTTTTACGCCGGAAAAATCCAAGCAATTTTATTGCTCCAATCCTTTGGAGTATGGTACCAATTGTGAATGGTTATTTAATTTTGAATAAAGATCCGTTTAAATTGGGTCAAAACATCTTCCGGTTTTGCTGTAATCGACGATTGAAGTTGTAATATAATCGCCTGATGAACTTTCATACTCTCCATACAAAATATGAAATGCCACACCTCCCATACATAATTTGCATATAATTTCTTTATTGGGTTGACAGTCCGGATGTATAAAACTATATGCCGTCTAATTCCGGAAGAAAAAAAATTCGACTTAGTTTTACAAATTTGCAAAGGGGTACCCCTTTGCTGTTTTTACGCCGGAAAAATCCAAACAATTTTATTGCTCCAATCCTTTGGAGTATGATACCAATTGTGAATGGTTATTTAATTTTGAATAAAGATCCGTTTAAATTGGGTCAAAACATCTTCCGGTTTTGCTGTAATCGACGATTGAAGTTGTAATATAATCGCCTGATGAACTTTCATACTCTCCATACAAAATATGAAATGCCACACCTCCCATACATAATTTGCATATAATTTCTTTATTGGGTTGACAGTCCGGATGTATAAAACTATATGCCGTCTAATTCCGGAAGAAAAAAAATTCGACTTAGTTTTACAAATTTGCAAAGGGGTACCCCTTTGCTGTTTTTACGCCGGAAAAATCCAAACAATTTTATTGCTCCAATCCTTTGGAGTATGATACCAATTATGAATGGTTATTTAATTTTGAATAAAGATCCGTTTAAATTGGGTCAAAACATCTTCCGGTTTTGCTGTAATCGACGATTGAAGTTGTAATATAATCGCCTGATGAACTTTCATACTCTCCATAAAATATGAAATGCCACACCTCCCATACATAATTTGCATATAATTTCTTTATTGGGTTGACAGTCCGGATGTATAAAACTATATGCCGTCTAATTCCGGAAGAAAAAAAATTCGACTTAGTTTTACAAATTTGCAAAGGGGTACCCCTTTGCTGTTTTTACGCCGGAAAAATCCAAACAATTTTATTGCTCCAATCCTTTGGAGTATGATACCAATTGTGAATGGTTATTTAATTTTGAATAAAGATCCGTTTAAATTGGGTCAAAACATCTTCCGGTTTTGCTGTAATCGACGATTGAAGTTGTAATATAATCGCCTGATGAACTTTCATACTCTCCATACAAAATATGAAATGCCACACCTCCCATACATAATTTGCATATAATTTCTTTATTGGGTTGACAGTCCGGATGTATAAAACTATATGCCGTCTAATTCCGGAAGAAAAAAAATTCGACTTAGTTTTACAAATTTGCAAAGGGGTACCCCTTTGCTGTTTTTACGCCGGAAAAATCCAAACAATTTTATTGCTCCAATCCTTTGGAGTATGGTACCAATTGTGAATGGTTATTTAATTTTGAATAAAGATCCGTTTAAATTGGGTCAAAACATCTTCCGGTTTTGCTGTAATCGACGATTGAAGTTGTAATATAATCGCCTGATGAACTTTCATACTCTCCATACAAAATATGAAATGCCACACCTCCCATACATAATTTGCATATAATTTCTTTATTGGGTTGACAGTCCGGATGTATAAAACTATATGCCGTCTAATTCCGGAAGAAAAAAAATTCGACTTAGTTTTACAAATTTGCAAAGGGGTACCCCTTTGCTGTTTTTACGCCGGAAAAATCCAAACAATTTTATTGCTCCAATCCTTTGGAGTATGATACCAATTGTGAATGGTTATTTAATTTTGAATAAAGATCCGTTTAAATTGGGTCAAAACATCTTCCGGTTTTGCTGTAATCGACGATTGAAGTTGTAATATAATCGCCTGATGAACTTTCATACTCTCCATACAAAATATGAAATGCCACACCTCCCATACATAATTTGCATATAATTTCTTTATTGGGTTGACAGTCCGGATGTATAAAACTATATGCCGTCTAATTCCGGAAGAAAAAAAATTCGACTTAGTTTTACAAATTTGCAAAGGGGTACCCCTTTGCTGTTTTTACGCCGGAAAAATCCCAAAAAATGTTATTGCTCAAATCCTGTGGAGTGTTGTACCAATTGTGAATGGTTATTTAATTTTGAATAAAGATCCGTTTAAATTGGGTCAAAACATCTTCCGGTTTTGCTGTAATCGACGATTGAAGTTGTAATATAATCGCCTGATGAACTTTCATACTCTCCATACAAAATATGAAATGCCACACCTCCCATACATAATTTGCATATAATTTCTTAATTGGGTTGACAGTCCGGATGTATAAAACTATATGCCGTCTAATTCCGGAAGAAAAAAAATTCGACTTATTTTTACAAATTTGCAAAGGGGTACCCCTTTGCTGTTTTTACGCCGGAAAAATCCAAACAATTTTATTGCTCCAATCCTTTGGAGTATGGTACCAATTGTGAATGGTTATTTAATTTTGAATAAAGATCCGTTTAAATTGGGTCAAAACATCTTCCGGTTTTGCTGTAATCGACGATTGAAGTTGTAATATAATCGCCTGATGAACTTTCATACTCTCCATACAAAATATGAAATGCCACACCTCCCATACATAATTTGCATATAATTTCTTTATTGGGTTGACAGTCCGGATGTATAAAACTATATGCCGTCTAATTCCGGAAGAAAAAAAATTCGACTTAGTTTTACAAATTTGCAAAGGGTTACCCCTTTGCTGTTTTTACGCCGGAAAAATCCAAACAATTTTATTGCTCCAATCCTTTGGAGTATGGTACCAATTGTGAATGGTTATTTAATTTTGAATAAAGATCCGTTTAAATTGGGTCAAAACATCTTCCGGTTTTGCTGTAATCGACGATTGAAGTTGTAATATAATCGCCTGATGAACTTTCATACTCTCCATACAAAATATGAAATGCCACACCTCCCATACATAATTTGCATATAATTTCTTTATTGGGTTGACAGTCCGGATGTATAAAACTATATGCCGTCTAATTCCGGAAGAAAAAAAATTCGACTTAGTTTTACAAATTTGCAAAGGGGTACCCCTTTGCTGTTTTTACGCCGGAAAAATCCAAACAATTTTATTGCTCCAATCCTTTGGAGTATGGTACCAATTGTGAATGGTTATTTAATTTTGAATAAAGATCCGTTTAAATTGGGTCAAAACATCTTCCGGTTTTGCTGTAATCGACGATTGAAGTTGTAATATAATCGCCTGATGAACTTTCATACTCTCCATACAAAATATGAAATGCCACACCTCCCATACATAATTTGCATATAATTTCTTTATTGGGTTGACAGTCCGGATGTATAAAACTATATGCCGTCTAGTTCCGGAAGAAAAAAAATTCGACTTAGTTTTACAAATTTGCAAAGGGGTACCCCTTTGCTGTTTTTACGCCGGAAAAATCCCAAAAAATGTTATTGCTCAAATCCTGTGGAGTGTTGTACCAATTGTGAATGGTTATTTAATTTTGAATAAAGATCCGTTTAAATTGGGTCAAAACATCTTCCGGTTTTGCTGTAATCGACGATTGAAGTTGTAATATAATCGCCTGATGAACTTTCATACTCTCCATACAAAATATGAAATGCCACACCTCCCATACATAATTTGCATATAATTTCTTTATTGGGTTGACAGTCCGGATGTATAAAACTATATGCCGTCTAATTCCGGAAGAAAAAAAATTCGACTTAGTTTTACAAATTTGCAAAGGGGTACCCCTTTGCTGTTTTTACGCCGGAAAAATCCAAACAATTTTATTGCTCCAATCCTTTGGAGTATGATACCAATTGTGAATGGTTATTTAATTTTGAATAAAGATCCGTTTAAATTGGGTCAAAACATCTTCCGGTTTTGCTGTAATCGACGATTGAAGTTGTAATATAATCGCCTGATGAACTTTCATACTCTCCATACAAAATATGAAATGCCACACCTCCCATACATAATTTGCATATAATTTCTTTATTGGGTTGACAGTCCGGATGTATAAAACTATATGCCGTCTAATTCCGGAAGAAAAAAAATTCGACTTATTTTTACAAATTTGCAAAGGGGTACCCCTTTGCTGTTTTTACGCCGGAAAAATCCAAGCAATTTTATTGCTCCAATCCTTTGGAGTATGGTACCAATTGTGAATGGTTATTTAATTTTGAATAAAGATCCGTTTAAATTGGGTCAAAACATCTTCCGGTTTTGCTGTAATCGACGATTGAAGTTGTAATATAATCGCCTGATGAACTTTCATACTCTCCATACAAAATATGAAATGCCACACCTCCCATACATAATTTGCATATAATTTCTTAATTGGGTTGACAGTCCGGATGTATAAAACTATACGCCGTCTAATTCCGGAAGAAAAAAAATTCGACTTATTTTTACAAATTTGCAAAGGGGTACCCCTTTGCTGTTTTTACGCCGGAAAAATCCAAACAATTTTATTGCTCCAATCCTTTGGAGTATGGTACCAATTGTGAATGGTTATTTAATTTTGAATAAAGATCCGTTTAAATTGGGTCAAAACATCTTCCGGTTTTGCTGTAATCGACGATTGAAGTTGTAATATAATCGCCTGATGAACTTTCATACTCTCCATACAAAATATGAAATGCCACACCTCCCATACATAATTTGCATATAATTTCTTTATTGGGATGACAGTCCGGATGTATAAAACTATATGCCGTCTAATTCCGGAAGAAAAAAAATTCGACTTATTTTTACAAATTTGCAAAGGGGTACCCCTTTGCTGTTTTTACGCCGGAAAAATCCAAACAATTTTATTGCTCCAATCCTTTGGAGTATGATACCAATTGTGAATGGTTATTTAATTTTGAATAAAGATCCGTTTAAATTGGGTCAAAACATCTTCCGGTTTTGCTGTAATCGACGATTGAAGTTGTAATATAATCGCCTGATGAACTTTCATACTCTCCATACAAAATATGAAATGCCACACCTCCCATACATAATTTGCATATAATTTCTTTATTGGGTTGACAGTCCGGATGTATAAAACTATATGCCGTCTAATTCCGGAAGAAAAAAAATTCGACTTAGTTTTACAAATTTGCAAAGGGGTACCCCTTTGCTGTTTTTACGCCGGAAAAATCCAAACAATTTTATTGCTCCAATCCTTTGGAGTATGATACCAATTGTGAATGGTTATTTAATTTTGAATAAAGATCCGTTTAAATTGGGTCAAAACATCTTCCGGTTTTGCTGTAATCGACGATTGAAGTTGTAATATAATCGCCTGATGAACTTTCATACTCTCCATACAAAATATGAAATGCCACACCTCCCATACATAATTTGCATATAATTTCTTTATTGGGTTGACAGTCCGGATGTATAAAACTATATGCCGTCTAATTCCGGAAGAAAAAAAATTCGACTTATTTTTACAAATTTGCAAAGGGGTACCCCTTTGCTGTTTTTACGCCGGAAAAATCCAAACAATTTTATTGCTCCAATCCTTTGGAGTATGATACCAATTGTGAATGGTTATTTAATTTTGAATAAAGATCCGTTTAAATTGGGTCAAAACATCTTCCGGTTTTGCTGTAATCGACGATTGAAGTTGTAATATAATCGCCTGATGAACTTTCATACTCTCCATACAAAATATGAAATGCCACACCTCCCATACATAATTTGCATATAATTTCTTTATTGGGTTGACAGTCCGGATGTATAAAACTATATGCCGTCTAATTCCGGAAGAAAAAAAATTCGACTTATTTTTACAAATTTGCAAAGGGGTACCCCTTTGCTGTTTTTACGCCGGAAAATCCCAAAAAATGTTATTGCTCAAATCCTGTGGAGTGTTGTACCAATTGTGAATGGTTATTTAATTTTGAATAAAGATCCGTTTAAATTGGGTCAAAACATCTTCCGGTTTTGCTGTAATCGACGATTGAAGTTGTAATATAATCGCCTGATGAACTTTCATACTCTCCATACAAAATATGAAATGCCACACCTCCCATACATAATTTGCATATAATTTCTTTATTGGGTTGACAGTCCGGATGTATAAAACTATATGCCGTCTAATTCCGGAAGAAAAAAAATTCGACTTAGTTTTACAAATTTGCAAAGGGGTACCCCTTTGCTGTTTTTACGCCGGAAAAATCCAAACAATTTTATTGCTCCAATCCTTTGGAGTATGATACCAATTGTGAATGGTTATTTAATTTTGAATAAAGATCCGTTTAAATTGGGTCAAAACATCTTCCGGTTTTGCTGTAATCGACGATTGAAGTTGTAATATAATCGCCTGATGAACTTTCATACTCTCCATACAAAATATGAAATGCCACACCTCCCATACATAATTTGCATATAATTTCTTTATTGGGTTGACAGTCCGGATGTATAAAACTATATGCCGTCTAATTCCGGAAGAAAAAAAATTCGACTTATTTTTACAAATTTGCAAAGGGGTACCCCTTTGCTGTTTTTACGCCGGAAAAATCCAAGCAATTTTATTGCTCCAATCCTTTGGAGTATGGTACCAATTGTGAATGGTTATTTAATTTTGAATAAAGATCCGTTTAAATTGGGTCAAAACATCTTCCGGTTTTGCTGTAATCGACGATTGAAGTTGTAATATAATCGCCTGATGAACTTTCATACTCTCCATACAAAATATGAAATGCCACACCTCCCATACATAATTTGCATATAATTTCTTAATTGGGTTGACAGTCCGGATGTATAAAACTATATGCCGTCTAATTCCGGAAGAAAAAAAATTCGACTTTTTTTACAAATTTGCAAAGGGGTACCCCTTTGCTGTTTTTACGCCGGAAAAATCCAAACAATTTTATTGCTCCAATCCTTTGGAGTATGATACCAATTGTGAATGGTTATTTAATTTTGAATAAAGATCCGTTTAAATTGGGTCAAAACATCTTCCGGTTTTGCTGTAATCGACGATTGAAGTTGTAATATAATCGCCTGATGAACTTTCATACTCTCCATACAAAATATGAAATGCCACAACTCCCATACATAATTTGCATATAATTTCTTAATTGGGTTGACAGTCCGGATGTATAAAACTATATGCCGTCTAATTCCGGAAGAAAAAAAATTCGACTTATTTTTACAAATTTGCAAAGGGGTACCCCTTTGCTGTTTTTACGCCGGAAAAATCCAAACAATTTTATTGCTCCAATCCTTTGGAGTATGGTACCAATTGTGAATGGTTATTTAATTTTGAATAAAGATCCGTTTAAATTGGGTCAAAACATCTTCCGGTTTTGCTGTAATCGACGATTGAAGTTGTAATATAATCGCCTGATGAACTTTCATACTCTCCATACAAAATATGAAATGCCACACCTCCCATACATAATTTGCATATAATTTCTTAATTGGGTTGACAGTCCGGATGTATAAAACTATATGCCGTCTAATTCCGGAAGAAAAAAAATTCGACTTATTTTTACAAATTTGCAAAGGGGTACCCCTTTGCTGTTTTTACGCCGGAAAAATCCAAACAATTTTATTGCTCCAATCCTTTGGAGTATGATACCAATTGTGAATGGTTATTTAATTTTGAATAAAGATCCGTTTAAATTGGGTCAAAACATCTTCCGGTTTTGCTGTAATCGACGATTGAAGTTGTAATATAATCGCCTGATGAACTTTCATACTCTCCATACAAAATATGAAATGCCACACCTCCCATACATAATTTGCATATAATTTCTTTATTGGGTTGACAGTCCGGATGTATAAAACTATATGCCGTCTAATTCCGGAAGAAAAAAAATTCGACTTATTTTTACAAATTTGCAAAGGGGTACCCCTTTGCTGTTTTTACGCCGGAAAAATCCAAGCAATTTTATTGCTCCAATCCTTTGGAGTATGGTACCAATTGTGAATGGTTATTTAATTTTGAATAAAGATCCGTTTAAATTGGGTCAAAACATCTTCCGGTTTTGCTGTAATCGACGATTGAAGTTGTAATATAATCGCCTGATGAACTTTCATACTCTCCATACAAAATATGAAATGCCACACCTCCCATACATAATTTGCATATAATTTCTTAATTGGGTTGACAGTCCGGATGTATAAAACTATATGCCGTCTAATTCCGGAAGAAAAAAAATTCGACTTATTTTTACAAATTTGCAAAGGGGTACCCCTTTGCTGTTTTTACGCCGGAAAAATCCAAACAATTTTATTGCTCCAATCCTTTGGAGTATGGTACCAATTGTGAATGGTTATTTAATTTTGAATAAAGATCCGTTTAAATTGGGTCAAAACATCTTCCGGTTTTGCTGTAATCGACGATTGAAGTTGTAATATAATCGCCTGATGAACTTTCATACTCTCCATACAAAATATGAAATGCCACACCTCCCATACATAATTTGCATATAATTTCTTAATTGGGTTGACAGTCCGGATGTATAAAACTATATGCCGTCTAATTCCGGAAGAAAAAAAATTCGACTTATTTTTACAAATTTGCAAAGGGGTACCCCTTTGCTGTTTTTACGCCGGAAAAATCCAAGCAATTTTATTGCTCCAATCCTTTGGAGTATGGTACCAATTGTGAATGGTTATTTAATTTTGAATAAAGATCCGTTTAAATTGGGTCAAAACATCTTCCGGTTTTGCTGTAATCGACGATTGAAGTTGTAATATAATCGCCTGATGAACTTTCATACTCTCCATACAAAATATGAAATGCCACACCTCCCATACATAATTTGCATATAATTTCTTTATTGGGTTGACAGTCCGGATGTATAAAACTATATGCCGTCTAATTCCGGAAGAAAAAAAATTCGACTTAGTTTTACAAATTTGCAAAGGGGTACCCCTTTGCTGTTTTTACGCCGGAAAAATCCAAACAATTTTATTGCTCCAATCCTTTGGAGTATGGTACCAATTGTGAATGGTTATTTAATTTTGAATAAAGATCCGTTTAAATTGGGTCAAAACATCTTCCGGTTTTGCTGTAATCGACGATTGAAGTTGTAATATAATCGCCTGATGAACTTTCATACTCTCCATACAAAATATGAAATGCCACACCTCCCATACATAATTTGCATATAATTTCTTTATTGGGTTGACAGTCCGGATGTATAAAACTATATGCCGTCTAATTCCGGAAGAAAAAAAATTCGACTTAGTTTTACAAATTTGCAAAGGGGTACCCCTTTGCTGTTTTTACGCCGGAAAAATCCCAAAAAATGTTATTGCTCAAATCCTGTGGAGTGTTGTACCAATTGTGAATGGTTATTTAATTTTGAATAAAGATCCGTTTAAATTGGGTCAAAACATCTTCCGGTTTTGCTGTAATCGACGATTGAAGTTGTAATATAATCGCCTGATGAACTTTCATACTCTCCATACAAAATATGAAATGCCACACCTCCCATACATAATTTGCATATAATTTCTTTATTGGGTTGACAGTCCGGATGTATAAAACTATATGCCGTCTAATTCCGGAAGAAAAAAAATTCGACTTATTTTTACAAATTTGCAAAGGGGTACCCCTTTGCTGTTTTTACGCCGGAAAAATCCAAGCAATTTTATTGCTCCAATCCTTTGGAGTATGGTACCAATTGTGAATGGTTATTTAATTTTGAATAAAGATCCGTTTAAATTGGGTCAAAACATCTTCCGGTTTTGCTGTAATCGACGATTGAAGTTGTAATATAATCGCCTGATGAACTTTCATACTCTCCATACAAAATATGAAATGCCACACCTCCCATACATAATTTGCATATAATTTCTTAATTGGGTTGACAGTCCGGATGTATAAAACTATATGCCGTCTAATTCCGGAAGAAAAAAAATTCGACTTATTTTTACAAATTTGCAAAGGGGTACCCCTTTGCTGTTTTTACGCCGGAAAAATCCAAACAATTTTATTGCTCCAATCCTTTGGAGTATGGTACCAATTGTGAATGGTTATTTAATTTTGAATAAAGATCCGTTTAAATTGGGTCAAAACATCTTCCGGTTTTGCTGTAATCGACGATTGAAGTTGTAATATAATCGCCTGATGAACTTTCATACTCTCCATACAAAATATGAAATGCCACACCTCCCATACATAATTTGCATATAATTTCTTAATTGGGTTGACAGTCCGGATGTATAAAACTATATGCCGTCTAATTCCGGAAGAAAAAAAATTCGACTTATTTTTACAAATTTGCAAAGGGGTACCCCTTTGCTGTTTTTACGCCGGAAAAATCCAAACAATTTTATTGCTCCAATCCTTTGGAGTATGGTACCAATTGTGAATGGTTATTTAATTTTGAATAAAGATCCGTTTAAATTGGGTCAAAACATCTTCCGGTTTTGCTGTAATCGACGATTGAAGTTGTAATATAATCGCCTGATGAACTTTCATACTCTCCATACAAAATATGAAATGCCACACCTCCCATACATAATTTGCATATAATTTCTTTATTGGGTTGACAGTCCGGATGTATAAAACTATATGCCGTCTAATTCCGGAAGAAAAAAAATTCGACTTATTTTTACAAATTTGCAAAGGGGTACCCCTTTGCTGTTTTTACGCCGGAAAAATCCAAACAATTTTATTGCTCCAATCCTTTGGAGTATGGTACCAATTGTGAATGGTTATTTAATTTTGAATAAAGATCCGTTTAAATTGGGTCAAAACATCTTCCGGTTTTGCTGTAATCGACGATTGAAGTTGTAATATAATCGCCTGATGAACTTTCATACTCTCCATACAAAATATGAAATGCCACACCTCCCATACATAATTTGCATATAATTTCTTTATTGGGTTGACAGTCCGGATGTATAAAACTATATGCCGTCTAATTCCGGAAGAAAAAAAATTCGACTTAGTTTTACAAATTTGCAAAGGGGTACCCCTTTGCTGTTTTTACGCCGGAAAAATCCCAAAAAATGTTATTGCTCAAATCCTGTGGAGTGTTGTACCAATTGTGAATGGTTATTTAATTTTGAATAAAGATCCGTTTAAATTGGGTCAAAACATCTTCCGGTTTTGCTGTAATCGACGATTGAAGTTGTAATATAATCGCCTGATGAACTTTCATACTCTCCATACAAAATATGAAATGCCACACCTCCCATACATAATTTGCATATAATTTCTTTATTGGGTTGACAGTCCGGATGTATAAAACTATATGCCGTCTAATTCCGGAAGAAAAAAAATTCGACTTATTTTTACAAATTTGCAAAGGGGTACCCCTTTGCTGTTTTTACGCCGGAAAAATCCAAACAATTTTATTGCTCCAATCCTTTGGAGTATGGTACCAATTGTGAATGGTTATTTAATTTTGAATAAAGATCCGTTTAAATTGGGTCAAAACATCTTCCGGTTTTGCTGTAATCGACGATTGAAGTTGTAATATAATCGCCTGATGAACTTTCATACTCTCCATACAAAATATGAAATGCCACACCTCCCATACATAATTTGCATATAATTTCTTAATTGGGTTGACAGTCCGGATGTATAAAACTATATGCCGTCTAATTCCGGAAGAAAAAAAATTCGACTTATTTTTACAAATTTGCAAAGGGGTACCCCTTTGCTGTTTTTACGCCGGAAAATCCCAAAAAATGTTATTGCTCAAATCCTGTGGAGTGTTGTACCAATTGTGAATGGTTATTTAATTTTGAATAAAGATCTGTTTAAATTGGGTCAAAACATCTTCCGGTTTTGCTGTAATCGACGATTGAAGTTGTAATATAATCGCCTGATGAACTTTCATACTCTCCATACAAAATATGAAATGCCACACCTCCCATACATAATTTGCATATAATTTCTTTATTGGGTTGACAGTCCGGATGTATAAAACTATATGCCGTCTAATTCCGGAAGAAAAAAAATTCGACTTAGTTTTACAAATTTGCAAAGGGGTACCCCTTTGCTGTTTTTACGCCGGAAAAATCCAAACAATTTTATTGCTCCAATCCTTTGGAGTATGGTACCAATTGTGAATGGTTATTTAATTTTGAATAAAGATCCGTTTAAATTGGGTCAAAACATCTTCCGGTTTTGCTGTAATCGACGATTGAAGTTGTAATATAATCGCCTGATGAACTTTCATACTCTCCATACAAAATATGAAATGCCACACCTCCCATACATAATTTGCATATAATTTCTTAATTGGGTTGACAGTTCGGATGTATAAAACTATATGCCGTCTAATTCCGGAAGAAAAAAAATTCGACTTATTTTTACAAATTTGCAAAGGGGTACCCCTTTGCTGTTTTTACGCCGGAAAAATCCAAACAATTTTATTGCTCCAATCCTTTGGAGTATGATACCAATTGTGAATGGTTATTTAATTTTGAATAAAGATCCGTTTAAATTGGGTCAAAACATCTTCCGGTTTTGCTGTAATCGACGATTGAAGTTGTAATATAATCGCCTGATGAACTTTCATACTCTCCATACAAAATATGAAATGCCACACCTCCCATACATAATTTGCATATAATTTCTTTATTGGGTTGACAGTCCGGATGTATAAAACTATATGCCGTCTAATTCCGGAAGAAAAAAAATTCGACTTATTTTTACAAATTTGCAAAGGGGTACCCCTTTGCTGTTTTTACGCCGGAAAAATCCAAGCAATTTTATTGCTCCAATCCTTTGGAGTATGGTACCAATTGTGAATGGTTATTTAATTTTGAATAAAGATCCGTTTAAATTGGGTCAAAACATCTTCCGGTTTTGCTGTAATCGACGATTGAAGTTGTAATATAATCGCCTGATGAACTTTCATACTCTCCATACAAAATATGAAATGCCACACCTCCCATACATAATTTGCATATAATTTCTTAATTGGGTTGACAGTCCGGATGTATAAAACTATATGCCGTCTAATTCCGGAAGAAAAAAAATTCGACTTATTTTTACAAATTTGCAAAGGGGTACCCCTTTGCTGTTTTTACGCCGGAAAAATCCAAACAATTTTATTGCTCCAATCCTTTGGAGTATGGTACCAATTGTGAATGGTTATTTAATTTTGAATAAAGATCCGTTTAAATTGGGTCAAAACATCTTCCGGTTTTGCTGTAATCGACGATTGAAGTTGTAATATAATCGCCTGATGAACTTTCATACTCTCCATACAAAATATGAAATGCCACACCTCCCATACATAATTTGCATATAATTTCTTAATTGGGTTGACAGTCCGGATGTATAAAACTATATGCCGTCTAATTCCGGAAGAAAAAAAATTCGACTTATTTTTACAAATTTGCAAAGGGGTACCCCTTTGCTGTTTTTACGCCGGAAAAATCCAAGCAATTTTATTGCTCCAATCCTTTGGAGTATGGTACCAATTGTGAATGGTTATTTAATTTTGAATAAAGATCCGTTTAAATTGGGTCAAAACATCTTCCGGTTTTGCTGTAATCGACGATTGAAGTTGTAATATAATCGCCTGATGAACTTTCATACTCTCCATACAAAATATGAAATGCCACACCTCCCATACATAATTTGCATATAATTTCTTTATTGGGTTGACAGTCCGGATGTATAAAACTATATGCCGTCTAATTCCGGAAGAAAAAAAATTCGACTTAGTTTTACAAATTTGCAAAGGGGTACCCCTTTGCTGTTTTTACGCCGGAAAAATCCAAACAATTTTATTGCTCCAATCCTTTGGAGTATGGTACCAATTGTGAATGGTTATTTAATTTTGAATAAAGATCCGTTTAAATTGGGTCAAAACATCTTCCGGTTTTGCTGTAATCGACGATTGAAGTTGTAATATAATCGCCTGATGAACTTTCATACTCTCCATACAAAATATGAAATGCCACACCTCCCATACATAATTTGCATATAATTTCTTTATTGGGTTGACAGTCCGGATGTATAAAACTATATGCCGTCTAATTCCGGAAGAAAAAAAATTCGACTTAGTTTTACAAATTTGCAAAGGGGTACCCCTTTGCTGTTTTTACGCCGGAAAAATCCCAAAAAATGTTATTGCTCAAATCCTGTGGAGTGTTGTACCAATTGTGAATGGTTATTTAATTTTGAATAAAGATCCGTTTAAATTGGGTCAAAACATCTTCCGGTTTTGCTGTAATCGACGATTGAAGTTGTAATATAATCGCCTGATGAACTTTCATACTCTCCATACAAAATATGAAATGCCACACCTCCCATACATAATTTGCATATAATTTCTTTATTGGGTTGACAGTCCGGATGTATAAAACTATATGCCGTCTAATTCCGGAAGAAAAAAAATTCGACTTATTTTTACAAATTTGCAAAGGGGTACCCCTTTGCTGTTTTTACGCCGGAAAAATCCAAGCAATTTTATTGCTCCAATCCTTTGGAGTATGGTACCAATTGTGAATGGTTATTTAATTTTGAATAAAGATCCGTTTAAATTGGGTCAAAACATCTTCCGGTTTTGCTGTAATCGACGATTGAAGTTGTAATATAATCGCCTGATGAACTTTCATACTCTCCATACAAAATATGAAATGCCACACCTCCCATACATAATTTGCATATAATTTCTTAATTGGGTTGACAGTCCGGATGTATAAAACTATATGCCGTCTAATTCCGGAAGAAAAAAAATTCGACTTATTTTTACAAATTTGCAAAGGGGTACCCCTTTGCTGTTTTTACGCCGGAAAAATCCAAACAATTTTATTGCTCCAATCCTTTGGAGTATGGTACCAATTGTGAATGGTTATTTAATTTTGAATAAAGATCCGTTTAAATTGGGTCAAAACATCTTCCGGTTTTGCTGTAATCGACGATTGAAGTTGTAATATAATCGCCTGATGAACTTTCATACTCTCCATACAAAATATGAAATGCCACACCTCCCATACATAATTTGCATATAATTTCTTAATTGGGTTGACAGTCCGGATGTATAAAACTATATGCCGTCTAATTCCGGAAGAAAAAAAATTCGACTTATTTTTACAAATTTGCAAAGGGGTACCCCTTTGCTGTTTTTACGCCGGAAAAATCCAAACAATTTTATTGCTCCAATCCTTTGGAGTATGGTACCAATTGTGAATGGTTATTTAATTTTGAATAAAGATCCGTTTAAATTGGGTCAAAACATCTTCCGGTTTTGCTGTAATCGACGATTGAAGTTGTAATATAATCGCCTGATGAACTTTCATACTCTCCATACAAAATATGAAATGCCACACCTCCCATACATAATTTGCATATAATTTCTTTATTGGGTTGACAGTCCGGATGTATAAAACTATATGCCGTCTAATTCCGGAAGAAAAAAAATTCGACTTATTTTTACAAATTTGCAAAGGGGTACCCCTTTGCTGTTTTTACGCCGGAAAAATCCAAACAATTTTATTGCTCCAATCCTTTGGAGTATGGTACCAATTGTGAATGGTTATTTAATTTTGAATAAAGATCCGTTTAAATTGGGTCAAAACATCTTCCGGTTTTGCTGTAATCGACGATTGAAGTTGTAATATAATCGCCTGATGAACTTTCATACTCTCCATACAAAATATGAAATGCCACACCTCCCATACATAATTTGCATATAATTTCTTTATTGGGTTGACAGTCCGGATGTATAAAACTATATGCCGTCTAATTCCGGAAGAAAAAAAATTCGACTTAGTTTTACAAATTTGCAAAGGGGTACCCCTTTGCTGTTTTTACGCCGGAAAAATCCCAAAAAATGTTATTGCTCAAATCCTGTGGAGTGTTGTACCAATTGTGAATGGTTATTTAATTTTGAATAAAGATCCGTTTAAATTGGGTCAAAACATCTTCCGGTTTTGCTGTAATCGACGATTGAAGTTGTAATATAATCGCCTGATGAACTTTCATACTCTCCATACAAAATATGAAATGCCACACCTCCCATACATAATTTGCATATAATTTCTTTATTGGGTTGACAGTCCGGATGTATAAAACTATATGCCGTCTAATTCCGGAAGAAAAAAAATTCGACTTATTTTTACAAATTTGCAAAGGGGTACCCCTTTGCTGTTTTTACGCCGGAAAAATCCAAACAATTTTATTGCTCCAATCCTTTGGAGTATGGTACCAATTGTGAATGGTTATTTAATTTTGAATAAAGATCCGTTTAAATTGGGTCAAAACATCTTCCGGTTTTGCTGTAATCGACGATTGAAGTTGTAATATAATCGCCTGATGAACTTTCATACTCTCCATACAAAATATGAAATGCCACACCTCCCATACATAATTTGCATATAATTTCTTAATTGGGTTGACAGTCCGGATGTATAAAACTATATGCCGTCTAATTCCGGAAGAAAAAAAATTCGACTTATTTTTACAAATTTGCAAAGGGGTACCCCTTTGCTGTTTTTACGCCGGAAAAATCCAAACAATTTTATTGCTCCAATCCTTTGGAGTATGATACCAATTGTGAATGGTTATTTAATTTTGAATAAAGATCCGTTTAAATTGGGTCAAAACATCTTCCGGTTTTGCTGTAATCGACGATTGAAGTTGTAATATAATCGCCTGATGAACTTTCATACTCTCCATACAAAATATGAAATGCCACACCTCCCATACATAATTTGCATATAATTTCTTTATTGGGTTGACAGTCCGGATGTATAAAACTATATGCCGTCTAATTCCGGAAGAAAAAAAATTCGACTTATTTTTACAAATTTGCAAAGGGGTACCCCTTTGCTGTTTTTACGCCGGAAAAATCCAAGCAATTTTATTGCTCCAATCCTTTGGAGTATGGTACCAATTGTGAATGGTTATTTAATTTTGAATAAAGATCCGTTTAAATTGGGTCAAAACATCTTCCGGTTTTGCTGTAATCGACGATTGAAGTTGTAATATAATCGCCTGATGAACTTTCATACTCTCCATACAAAATATGAAATGCCACACCTCCCATACATAATTTGCATATAATTTCTTTATTGGGTTGACAGTCCGGATGTATAAAACTATATGCCGTCTAATTCCGGAAGAAAAAAAATTCGACTTAGTTTTACAAATTTGCAAAGGGGTACCCCTTTGCTGTTTTTACGCCGGAAAAATCCAAACAATTTTATTGCTCCAATCCTTTGGAGTATGATACCAATTGTGAATGGTTATTTAATTTTGAATAAAGATCCGTTTAAATTGGGTCAAAACATCTTCCGGTTTTGCTGTAATCGACGATTGAAGTTGTAATATAATCGCCTGATGAACTTTCATACTCTCCATACAAAATATGAAATGCCACACCTCCCATACATAATTTGCATATAATTTCTTTATTGGGTTGACAGTCCGGATGTATAAAACTATATGCCGTCTAATTCCGGAAGAAAAAAAATTCGACTTATTTTTACAAATTTGCAAAGGGGTACCCCTTTGCTGTTTTTACGCCGGAAAAATCCAAGCAATTTTATTGCTCCAATCCTTTGGAGTATGGTACCAATTGTGAATGGTTATTTAATTTTGAATAAAGATCCGTTTAAATTGGGTCAAAACATCTTCCGGTTTTGCTGTAATCGACGATTGAAGTTGTAATATAATCGCCTGATGAACTTTCATACTCTCCATACAAAATATGAAATGCCACACCTCCCATACATAATTTGCATATAATTTCTTAATTGGGTTGACAGTCCGGATGTATAAAACTATATGCCGTCTAATTCCGGAAGAAAAAAAATTCGACTTATTTTTACAAATTTGCAAAGGGGTACCCCTTTGCTGTTTTTACGCCGGAAAAATCCAAGCAATTTTATTGCTCCAATCCTTTGGAGTATGGTACCAATTGTGAATGGTTATTTAATTTTGAATAAAGATCCGTTTAAATTGGGTCAAAACATCTTCCGGTTTTGCTGTAATCGACGATTGAAGTTGTAATATAATCGCCTGATGAACTTTCATACTCTCCATACAAAATATGAAATGCCACACCTCCCATACATAATTTGCATATAATTTCTTTATTGGGTTGACAGTCCGGATGTATAAAACTATATGCCGTCTAATTCCGGAAGAAAAAAAATTCGACTTAGTTTTACAAATTTGCAAAGGGGTACCCCTTTGCTGTTTTTACGCCGGAAAAATCCAAACAATTTTATTGCTCCAATCCTTTGGAGTATGATACCAATTGTGAATGGTTATTTAATTTTGAATAAAGATCCGTTTAAATTGGGTCAAAACATCTTCCGGTTTTGCTGTAATCGACGATTGAAGTTGTAATATAATCGCCTGATGAACTTTCATACTCTCCATACAAAATATGAAATGCCACACCTCCCATACATAATTTGCATATAATTTCTTTATTGGGTTGACAGTCCGGATGTATAAAACTATATGCCGTCTAATTCCGGAAGAAAAAAAATTCGACTTATTTTTACAAATTTGCAAAGGGGTACCCCTTTGCTGTTTTTACGCCGGAAAAATCCAAGCAATTTTATTGCTCCAATCCTTTGGAGTATGGTACCAATTGTGAATGGTTATTTAATTTTGAATAAAGATCCGTTTAAATTGGGTCAAAACATCTTCCGGTTTTGCTGTAATCGACGATTGAAGTTGTAATATAATCGCCTGATGAACTTTCATACTCTCCATACAAAATATGAAATGCCACACCTCCCATACATAATTTGCATATAATTTCTTTATTGGGTTGACAGTCCGGATGTATAAAACTATATGCCGTCTAATTCCGGAAGAAAAAAAATTCGACTTATTTTTACAAATTTGCAAAGGGGTACCCCTTTGCTGTTTTTACGCCGGAAAAATCCAAGCAATTTTATTGCTCCAATCCTTTGGAGTATGGTACCAATTGTGAATGGTTATTTAATTTTGAATAAAGATCCGTTTAAATTGGGTCAAAACATCTTCCGGTTTTGCTGTAATCGACGATTGAAGTTGTAATATAATCGCCTGATGAACTTTCATACTCTCCATACAAAATATGAAATGCCACACCTCCCATACATAATTTGCATATAATTTCTTTATTGGGTTGACAGTCCGGATGTATAAAACTATATGCCGTCTAATTCCGGAAGAAAAAAAATTCGACTTATTTTTACAAATTTGCAAAGGGGTACCCCTTTGCTGTTTTTACGCCGGAAAAATCCAAACAATTTTATTGCTCCAATCCTTTGGAGTATGGTACCAATTGTGAATGGTTATTTAATTTTGAATAAAGATCCGTTTAAATTGGGTCAAAACATCTTCCGGTTTTGCTGTAATCGACGATTGAAGTTGTAATATAATCGCCTGATGAACTTTCATACTCTCCATACAAAATATGAAATGCCACACCTCCCATACATAATTTGCATATAATTTCTTAATTGGGTTGACAGTCCGGATGTATAAAACTATATGCCGTCTAATTCCGGAAGAAAAAAAATTCGACTTATTTTTACAAATTTGCAAAGGGGTACCCCTTTGCTGTTTTTACGCCGGAAAAATCCAAACAATTTTATTGCTCCAATCCTTTGGAGTATGGTACCAATTGTGAATGGTTATTTAATTTTGAATAAAGATCCGTTTAAATTGGGTCAAAACATCTTCCGGTTTTGCTGTAATCGACGATTGAAGTTGTAATATAATCGCCTGATGAACTTTCATACTCTCCATACAAAATATGAAATGCCACACCTCCCATACATAATTTGCATATAATTTCTTTATTGGGTTGACAGTCCGGATGTATAAAACTATATGCCGTCTAATTCCGGAAGAAAAAAAATTCGACTTATTTTTACAAATTTGCAAAGGGGTACCCCTTTGCTGTTTTTACGCCGGAAAAATCCAAGCAATTTTATTGCTCCAATCCTTTGGAGTATGGTACCAATTGTGAATGGTTATTTAATTTTGAATAAAGATCCGTTTAAATTGGGTCAAAACATCTTCCGGTTTTGCTGTAATCGACGATTGAAGTTGTAATATAATCGCCTGATGAACTTTCATACTCTCCATACAAAATATGAAATGCCACACCTCCCATACATAATTTGCATATAATTTCTTTATTGGGTTGACAGTCCGGATGTATAAAACTATATGCCGTCTAATTCCGGAAGAAAAAAAATTCGACTTATTTTTACAAATTTGCAAAGGGGTACCCCTTTGCTGTTTTTACGCCGGAAAAATCCAAGCAATTTTATTGCTCCAATCCTTTGGAGTATGGTACCAATTGTGAATGGTTATTTAATTTTGAATAAAGATCCGTTTAAATTGGGTCAAAACATCTTCCGGTTTTGCTGTAATCGACGATTGAAGTTGTAATATAATCGCCTGATGAACTTTCATACTCTCCATACAAAATATGAAATGCCACACCTCCCATACATAATTTGCATATAATTTCTTTATTGGGTTGACAGTCCGGATGTATAAAACTATATGCCGTCTAATTCCGGAAGAAAAAAAATTCGACTTAGTTTTACAAATTTGCAAAGGGGTACCCCTTTGCTGTTTTTACGCCGGAAAAATCCAAACAATTTTATTGCTCCAATCCTTTGGAGTATGATACCAATTGTGAATGGTTATTTAATTTTGAATAAAGATCCGTTTAAATTGGGTCAAAACATCTTCCGGTTTTGCTGTAATCGACGATTGAAGTTGTAATATAATCGCCTGATGAACTTTCATACTCTCCATACAAAATATGAAATGCCACACCTCCCATACATAATTTGCATATAATTTCTTTATTGGGTTGACAGTCCGGATGTATAAAACTATATGCCGTCTAATTCCGGAAGAAAAAAAATTCGACTTATTTTTACAAATTTGCAAAGGGGTACCCCTTTGCTGTTTTTACGCCGGAAAAATCCAAGCAATTTTATTGCTCCAATCCTTTGGAGTATGGTACCAATTGTGAATGGTTATTTAATTTTGAATAAAGATCCGTTTAAATTGGGTCAAAACATCTTCCGGTTTTGCTGTAATCGACGATTGAAGTTGTAATATAATCGCCTGATGAACTTTCATACTCTCCATACAAAATATGAAATGCCACACCTCCCATACATAATTTGCATATAATTTCTTTATTGGGTTGACAGTCCGGATGTATAAAACTATATGCCGTCTAATTCCGGAAGAAAAAAAATTCGACTTATTTTTACAAATTTGCAAAGGGGTACCCCTTTGCTGTTTTTACGCCGGAAAAATCCAAACAATTTTATTGCTCCAATCCTTTGGAGTATGGTACCAATTGTGAATGGTTATTTAATTTTGAATAAAGATCCGTTTAAATTGGGTCAAAACATCTTCCGGTTTTGCTGTAATCGACGATTGAAGTTGTAATATAATCGCCTGATGAACTTTCATACTCTCCATACAAAATATGAAATGCCACACCTCCCATACATAATTTGCATATAATTTCTTAATTGGGTTGACAGTCCGGATGTATAAAACTATATGCCGTCTAATTCCGGAAGAAAAAAAATTCGACTTATTTTTACAAATTTGCAAAGGGGTACCCCTTTGCTGTTTTTACGCCGGAAAAATCCAAGCAATTTTATTGCTCCAATCCTTTGGAGTATGGTACCAATTGTGAATGGTTATTTAATTTTGAATAAAGATCCGTTTAAATTGGGTCAAAACATCTTCCGGTTTTGCTGTAATCGACGATTGAAGTTGTAATATAATCGCCTGATGAACTTTCATACTCTCCATACAAAATATGAAATGCCACACCTCCCATACATAATTTGCATATAATTTCTTTATTGGGTTGACAGTCCGGATGTATAAAACTATATGCCGTCTAATTCCGGAAGAAAAAAAATTCGACTTAGTTTTACAAATTTGCAAAGGGGTACCCCTTTGCTGTTTTTACGCCGGAAAAATCCAAACAATTTTATTGCTCCAATCCTTTGGAGTATGATACCAATTGTGAATGGTTATTTAATTTTGAATAAAGATCCGTTTAAATTGGGTCAAAACATCTTCCGGTTTTGCTGTAATCGACGATTGAAGTTGTAATATAATCGCCTGATGAACTTTCATACTCTCCATACAAAATATGAAATGCCACACCTCCCATACATAATTTGCATATAATTTCTTTATTGGGTTGACAGTCCGGATGTATAAAACTATATGCCGTCTAATTCCGGAAGAAAAAAAATTCGACTTATTTTTACAAATTTGCAAAGGGGTACCCCTTTGCTGTTTTTACGCCGGAAAAATCCAAGCAATTTTATTGCTCCAATCCTTTGGAGTATGGTACCAATTGTGAATGGTTATTTAATTTTGAATAAAGATCCGTTTAAATTGGGTCAAAACATCTTCCGGTTTTGCTGTAATCGACGATTGAAGTTGTAATATAATCGCCTGATGAACTTTCATACTCTCCATACAAAATATGAAATGCCACACCTCCCATACATAATTTGCATATAATTTCTTTATTGGGTTGACAGTCCGGATGTATAAAACTATATGCCGTCTAATTCCGGAAGAAAAAAAATTCGACTTAGTTTTACAAATTTGCAAAGGGGTACCCCTTTGCTGTTTTTACGCCGGAAAAATCCAAACAATTTTATTGCTCCAATCCTTTGGAGTATGGTACCAATTGTGAATGGTTATTTAATTTTGAATAAAGATCCGTTTAAATTGGGTCAAAACATCTTCCGGTTTTGCTGTAATCGACGATTGAAGTTGTAATATAATCGCCTGATGAACTTTCATACTCTCCATACAAAATATGAAATGCCACACCTCCCATACATAATTTGCATATAATTTCTTTATTGGGTTGACAGTCCGGATGTATAAAACTATATGCCGTCTAATTCCGGAAGAAAAAAAATTCGACTTATTTTTACAAATTTGCAAAGGGGTACCCCTTTGCTGTTTTTACGCCGGAAAAATCCAAACAATTTTATTGCTCCAATCCTTTGGAGTATGATACCAATTGTGAATGGTTATTTAATTTTGAATAAAGATCCGTTTAAATTGGGTCAAAACATCTTCCGGTTTTGCTGTAATCGACGATTGAAGTTGTAATATAATCGCCTGATGAACTTTCATACTCTCCATACAAAATATGAAATGCCACACCTCCCATACATAATTTGCATATAATTTCTTTATTGGGTTGACAGTCCGGATGTATAAAACTATATGCCGTCTAATTCCGGAAGAAAAAAAATTCGACTTATTTTTACAAATTTGCAAAGGGGTACCCCTTTGCTGTTTTTACGCCGGAAAAATCCAAGCAATTTTATTGCTCCAATCCTTTGGAGTATGGTACCAATTGTGAATGGTTATTTAATTTTGAATAAAGATCCGTTTAAATTGGGTCAAAACATCTTCCGGTTTTGCTGTAATCGACGATTGAAGTTGTAATATAATCGCCTGATGAACTTTCATACTCTCCATACAAAATATGAAATGCCACACCTCCCATACATAATTTGCATATAATTTCTTTATTGGGTTGACAGTCCGGATGTATAAAACTATATGCCGTCTAATTCCGGAAGAAAAAAAATTCGACTTAGTTTTACAAATTTGCAAAGGGGTACCCCTTTGCTGTTTTTACGCCGGAAAAATCCAAACAATTTTATTGCTCCAATCCTTTGGAGTATGATACCAATTGTGAATGGTTATTTAATTTTGAATAAAGATCCGTTTAAATTGGGTCAAAACATCTTCCGGTTTTGCTGTAATCGACGATTGAAGTTGTAATATAATCGCCTGATGAACTTTCATACTCTCCATACAAAATATGAAATGCCACACCTCCCATACATAATTTGCATATAATTTCTTTATTGGGTTGACAGTCCGGATGTATAAAACTATATGCCGTCTAATTCCGGAAGAAAAAAAATTCGACTTAGTTTTACAAATTTGCAAAGGGGTACCCCTTTGCTGTTTTTACGCCGGAAAAATCCCAAAAAATGTTATTGCTCAAATCCTGTGGAGTGTTGTACCAATTGTGAATGGTTATTTAATTTTGAATAAAGATCCGTTTAAATTGGGTCAAAACATCTTCCGGTTTTGCTGTAATCGACGATTGAAGTTGTAATATAATCGCCTGATGAACTTTCATACTCTCCATACAAAATATGAAATGCCACACCTCCCATACATAATTTGCATATAATTTCTTTATTGGGATGACAGTCCGGATGTATAAAACTATATGCCGTCTAATTCCGGAAGAAAAAAAATTCGACTTATTTTTACAAATTTGCAAAGGGGTACCCCTTTGCTGTTTTTACGCCGGAAAAATCCAAACAATTTTATTGCTAAAATCCTTTGGAGTATGGTACCAATTGTGAATGGTTATTTAATTTTGAATAAAGATCCGTTTAAATTGGGTCAAAACATCTTCCGGTTTTGCTGTAATCGACGATTGAAGTTGTAATATAATCGCCTGATGAACTTTCATACTCTCCATACAAAATATGAAATGCCACACCTCCCATACATAATTTGCATATAATTTCTTTATTGGGTTGACAGTCCGGATGTATAAAACTATATGCCGTCTAATTCCGGAAGAAAAAAATTCGACTTATTTTTACAAATTTGCAAAGGGGTACCCCTTTGCTGTTTTTACGCCGGAAAAATCCAAACAATTTTATTGCTCCAATCCTTTGGAGTATGGTACCAATTGTGAATGGTTATTTAATTTTGAATAAAGATCCGTTTAAATTGGGTCAAAACATCTTCCGGTTTTGCTGTAATCGACGATTGAAGTTGTAATATAATCGCCTGATGAACTTTCATACTCTCCATACAAAATATGAAATGCCACACCTCCCATACATAATTTGCATATAATTTCTTTATTGGGTTGACAGTCCGGATGTATAAAACTATATGCCGTCTAATTCCGGAAGAAAAAAAATTCGACTTATTTTTACAAATTTGCAAAGGGGTACCCCTTTGCTGTTTTTTCGCCGGAAAATCCCAAAAAATGTTATTGCTCAAATCCTGTGGAGTGTTGTACCAATTGTGAATGGTTATTTAATTTTGAATAAAGATCCGTTTAAATTGGGTCAAAACATCTTCCGGTTTTGCTGTAATCGACGATTGAAGTTGTAATATAATCGCCTGATGAACTTTCATACTCTCCATACAAAATATGAAATGCCACACCTCCCATACATAATTTGCATATAATTTCTTTATTGGGTTGACAGTCCGGATGTATAAAACTATATGCCGTCTAATTCCGGAAGAAAAAAAATTCGACTTATTTTTACAAATTTGCAAAGGGGTACCCCTTTGCTGTTTTTACGCCGGAAAAATCCAAACAATTTTATTGCTCCAATCCTTTGGAGTATGATACCAATTGTGAATGGTTATTTAATTTTGAATAAAGATCCGTTTAAATTGGGTCAAAACATCTTCCGGTTTTGCTGTAATCGACGATTGAAGTTGTAATATAATCGCCTGATGAACTTTCATACTCTCCATACAAAATATGAAATGCCACACCTCCCATACATAATTTGCATATAATTTCTTTATTGGGTTGACAGTCCGGATGTATAAAACTATATGCCGTCTAATTCCGGAAGAAAAAAAATTCGACTTAGTTTTACAAATTTGCAAAGGGGTACCCCTTTGCTGTTTTTACGCCGGAAAAATCCAAACAATTTTATTGCTCCAATCCTTTGGAGTATGATACCAATTGTGAATGGTTATTTAATTTTGAATAAAGATCCGTTTAAATTGGGTCAAAACATCTTCCGGTTTTGCTGTAATCGACGATTGAAGTTGTAATATAATCGCCTGATGAACTTTCATACTCTCCATACAAAATATGAAATGCCACACCTCCCATACATAATTTGCATATAATTTCTTTATTGGGATGACAGTCCGGATGTATAAAACTATATGCCGTCTAATTCCGGAAGAAAAAAAATTCGACTTATTTTTACAAATTTGCAAAGGGGTACCCCTTTGCTGTTTTTACGCCGGAAAAATCCAAACAATTTTATTGCTCCAATCCTTTGGAGTATGATACCAATTGTGAATGGTTATTTAATTTTGAATAAAGATCCGTTTAAATTGGGTCAAAACATCTTCCGGTTTTGCTGTAATCGACGATTGAAGTTGTAATATAATCGCCTGATGAACTTTCATACTCTCCATACAAAATATGAAATGCCACACCTCCCATACATAATTTGCATATAATTTCTTTATTGGGTTGACAGTCCGGATGTATAAAACTATATGCCGTCTAATTCCGGAAGAAAAAAAATTCGACTTAGTTTTACAAATTTGCAAAGGGGTACCCCTTTGCTGTTTTTACGCCGGAAAAATCCAAACAATTTTATTGCTCCAATCCTTTGGAGTATGATACCAATTGTGAATGGTTATTTAATTTTGAATAAAGATCCGTTTAAATTGGGTCAAAACATCTTCCGGTTTTGCTGTAATCGACGATTGAAGTTGTAATATAATCGCCTGATGAACTTTCATACTCTCCATACAAAATATGAAATGCCACACCTCCCATACATAATTTGCATATAATTTCTTTATTGGGTTGACAGTCCGGATGTATAAAACTATATGCCGTCTAATTCCGGAAGAAAAAAAATTCGACTTATTTTTACAAATTTGCAAAGGGGTACCCCTTTGCTGTTTTTACGCCGGAAAAATCCAAACAATTTTATTGCTCCAATCCTTTGGAGTATGATACCAATTGTGAATGGTTATTTAATTTTGAATAAAGATCCGTTTAAATTGGGTCAAAACATCTTCCGGTTTTGCTGTAATCGACGATTGAAGTTGTAATATAATCGCCTGATGAACTTTCATACTCTCCATACAAAATATGAAATGCCACACCTCCCATACATAATTTGCATATAATTTCTTTATTGGGTTGACAGTCCGGATGTATAAAACTATATGCCGTCTAATTCCGGAAGAAAAAAAATTCGACTTATTTTTACAAATTTGCAAAGGGGTACCCCTTTGCTGTTTTTACGCCGGAAAATCCCAAAAAATGTTATTGCTCAAATCCTGTGGAGTGTTGTACCAATTGTGAATGGTTATTTAATTTTGAATAAAGATCCGTTTAAATTGGGTCAAAACATCTTCCGGTTTTGCTGTAATCGACGATTGAAGTTGTAATATAATCGCCTGATGAACTTTCATACTCTCCATACAAAATATGAAATGCCACACCTCCCATACATAATTTGCATATAATTTCTTTATTGGGTTGACAGTCCGGATGTATAAAACTATATGCCGTCTAATTCCGGAAGAAAAAAAATTCGACTTATTTTTACAAATTTGCAAAGGGGTACCCCTTTGCTGTTTTTACGCCGGAAAAATCCAAACAATTTTATTGCTCCAATCCTTTGGAGTATGATACCAATTGTGAATGGTTATTTAATTTTGAATAAAGATCCGTTTAAATTGGGTCAAAACATCTTCCGGTTTTGCTGTAATCGACGATTGAAGTTGTAATATAATCGCCTGATGAACTTTCATACTCTCCATACAAAATATGAAATGCCACACCTCCCATACATAATTTGCATATAATTTCTTTATTGGGTTGACAGTCCGGATGTATAAAACTATATGCCGTCTAATTCCGGAAGAAAAAAAATTCGACTTATTTTTACAAATTTGCAAAGGGGTACCCCTTTGCTGTTTTTACGCCGGAAAAATCCAAACAATTTTATTGCTCCAATCCTTTGGAGTATGATACCAATTGTGAATGGTTATTTAATTTTGAATAAAGATCCGTTTAAATTGGGTCAAAACATCTTCCGGTTTTGCTGTAATCGACGATTGAAGTTGTAATATAATCGCCTGATGAACTTTCATACTCTCCATACAAAATATGAAATGCCACACCTCCCATACATAATTTGCATATAATTTCTTTATTGGGTTGACAGTCCGGATGTATAAAACTATATGCCGTCTAATTCCGGAAGAAAAAAAATTCGACTTATTTTTACAAATTTGCAAAGGGGTACCCCTTTGCTGTTTTTACGCCGGAAAAATCCAAACAATTTTATTGCTCCAATCCTTTGGAGTATGATACCAATTGTGAATGGTTATTTAATTTTGAATAAAGATCCGTTTAAATTGGGTCAAAACATCTTCCGGTTTTGCTGTAATCGACGATTGAAGTTGTAATATAATCGCCTGATGAACTTTCATACTCTCCATACAAAATATGAAATGCCACACCTCCCATACATAATTTGCATATAATTTCTTTATTGGGTTGACAGTCCGGATGTATAAAACTATATGCCGTCTAATTCCGGAAGAAAAAAAATTCGACTTATTTTTACAAATTTGCAAAGGGGTACCCCTTTGCTGTTTTTACGCCGGAAAAATCCAAGCAATTTTATTGCTCCAATCCTTTGGAGTATGGTACCAATTGTGAATGGTTATTTAATTTTGAATAAAGATCCGTTTAAATTGGGTCAAAACATCTTCCGGTTTTGCTGTAATCGACGATTGAAGTTGTAATATAATCGCCTGATGAACTTTCATACTCTCCATACAAAATATGAAATGCCACACCTCCCATACATAATTTGCATATAATTTCTTTATTGGGTTGACAGTCCGGATGTATAAAACTATATGCCGTCTAATTCCGGAAGAAAAAAAATTCGACTTAGTTTTACAAATTTGCAAAGGGGTACCCCTTTGCTGTTTTTACGCCGGAAAAATCCAAACAATTTTATTGCTCCAATCCTTTGGAGTATGATACCAATTGTGAATGGTTATTTAATTTTGAATAAAGATCCGTTTAAATTGGGTCAAAACATCTTCCGGTTTTGCTGTAATCGACGATTGAAGTTGTAATATAATCGCCTGATGAACTTTCATACTCTCCATACAAAATATGAAATGCCACACCTCCCATACATAATTTGCATATAATTTCTTTATTGGGTTGACAGTCCGGATGTATAAAACTATATGCCGTCTAATTCCGGAAGAAAAAAAATTCGACTTAGTTTTACAAATTTGCAAAGGGGTACCCCTTTGCTGTTTTTACGCCGGAAAAATCCAAACAATTTTATTGCTCCAATCCTTTGGAGTATGGTACCAATTGTGAATGGTTATTTAATTTTGAATAAAGATCCGTTTAAATTGGGTCAAAACATCTTCCGGTTTTGCTGTAATCGACGATTGAAGTTGTAATATAATCGCCTGATGAACTTTCATACTCTCCATACAAAATATGAAATGCCACACCTCCCATACATAATTTGCATATAATTTCTTTATTGGGTTGACAGTCCGGATGTATAAAACTATATGCCGTCTAATTCCGGAAGAAAAAAAATTCGACTTATTTTTACAAATTTGCAAAGGGGTACCCCTTTGCTGTTTTTACGCCGGAAAAATCCAAGCAATTTTATTGCTCCAATCCTTTGGAGTATGGTACCAATTGTGAATGGTTATTTAATTTTGAATAAAGATCCGTTTAAATTGGGTCAAAACATCTTCCGGTTTTGCTGTAATCGACGATTGAAGTTGTAATATAATCGCCTGATGAACTTTCATACTCTCCATACAAAATATGAAATGCCACACCTCCCATACATAATTTGCATATAATTTCTTTATTGGGTTGACAGTCCGGATGTATAAAACTATATGCCGTCTAATTCCGGAAGAAAAAAAATTCGACTTATTTTTACAAATTTGCAAAGGGGTACCCCTTTGCTGTTTTTACGCCGGAAAAATCCAAACAATTTTATTGCTCCAATCCTTTGGAGTATGATACCAATTGTGAATGGTTATTTAATTTTGAATAAAGATCCGTTTAAATTGGGTCAAAACATCTTCCGGTTTTGCTGTAATCGACGATTGAAGTTGTAATATAATCGCCTGATGAACTTTCATACTCTCCATACAAAATATGAAATGCCACACCTCCCATACATAATTTGCATATAATTTCTTTATTGGGTTGACAGTCCGGATGTATAAAACTATATGCCGTCTAATTCCGGAAGAAAAAAAATTCGACTTATTTTTACAAATTTGCAAAGGGGTACCCCTTTGCTGTTTTTACGCCGGAAAAATCCAAACAATTTTATTGCTCCAATCCTTTGGAGTATGATACCAATTGTGAATGGTTATTTAATTTTGAATAAAGATCCGTTTAAATTGGGTCAAAACATCTTCCGGTTTTGCTGTAATCGACGATTGAAGTTGTAATATAATCGCCTGATGAACTTTCATACTCTCCATACAAAATATGAAATGCCACACCTCCCATACATAATTTGCATATAATTTCTTTATTGGGTTGACAGTCCGGATGTATAAAACTATATGCCGTCTAATTCCGGAAGAAAAAAAATTCGACTTATTTTTACAAATTTGCAAAGGGGTACCCCTTTGCTGTTTTTACGCCGGAAAAATCCAAACAATTTTATTGCTCCAATCCTTTGGAGTATGATACCAATTGTGAATGGTTATTTAATTTTGAATAAAGATCCGTTTAAATTGGGTCAAAACATCTTCCGGTTTTGCTGTAATCGACGATTGAAGTTGTAATATAATCGCCTGATGAACTTTCATACTCTCCATACAAAATATGAAATGCCACACCTCCCATACATAATTTGCATATAATTTCTTTATTGGGTTGACAGTCCGGATGTATAAAACTATATGCCGTCTAATTCCGGAAGAAAAAAAATTCGACTTATTTTTACAAATTTGCAAAGGGGTACCCCTTTGCTGTTTTTACGCCGGAAAAATCCAAACAATTTTATTGCTCCAATCCTTTGGAGTATGATACCAATTGTGAATGGTTATTTAATTTTGAATAAAGATCCGTTTAAATTGGGTCAAAACATCTTCCGGTTTTGCTGTAATCGACGATTGAAGTTGTAATATAATCGCCTGATGAACTTTCATACTCTCCATACAAAATATGAAATGCCACACCTCCCATACATAATTTGCATATAATTTCTTTATTGGGTTGACAGTCCGGATGTATAAAACTATATGCCGTCTAATTCCGGAAGAAAAAAAATTCGACTTATTTTTACAAATTTGCAAAGGGGTACCCCTTTGCTGTTTTTACGCCGGAAAAATCCAAACAATTTTATTGCTCCAATCCTTTGGAGTATGATACCAATTGTGAATGGTTATTTAATTTTGAATAAAGATCCGTTTAAATTGGGTCAAAACATCTTCCGGTTTTGCTGTAATCGACGATTGAAGTTGTAATATAATCGCCTGATGAACTTTCATACTCTCCATACAAAATATGAAATGCCACACCTCCCATACATAATTTGCATATAATTTCTTTATTGGGTTGACAGTCCGGATGTATAAAACTATATGCCGTCTAATTCCGGAAGAAAAAAAATTCGACTTATTTTTACAAATTTGCAAAGGGGTACCCCTTTGCTGTTTTTACGCCGGAAAAATCCAAACAATTTTATTGCTCCAATCCTTTGGAGTATGATACCAATTGTGAATGGTTATTTAATTTTGAATAAAGATCCGTTTAAATTGGGTCAAAACATCTTCCGGTTTTGCTGTAATCGACGATTGAAGTTGTAATATAATCGCCTGATGAACTTTCATACTCTCCATACAAAATATGAAATGCCACACCTCCCATACATAATTTGCATATAATTTCTTTATTGGGTTGACAGTCCGGATGTATAAAACTATATGCCGTCTAATTCCGGAAGAAAAAAAATTCGACTTATTTTTACAAATTTGCAAAGGGGTACCCCTTTGCTGTTTTTACGCCGGAAAAATCCAAACAATTTTATTGCTCCAATCCTTTGGAGTATGATACCAATTGTGAATGGTTATTTAATTTTGAATAAAGATCCGTTTAAATTGGGTCAAAACATCTTCCGGTTTTGCTGTAATCGACGATTGAAGTTGTAATATAATCGCCTGATGAACTTTCATACTCTCCATACAAAATATGAAATGCCACACCTCCCATACATAATTTGCATATAATTTCTTTATTGGGTTGACAGTCCGGATGTATAAAACTATATGCCGTCTAATTCCGGAAGAAAAAAAATTCGACTTATTTTTACAAATTTGCAAAGGGGTACCCCTTTGCTGTTTTTACGCCGGAAAAATCCAAACAATTTTATTGCTCCAATCCTTTGGAGTATGATACCAATTGTGAATGGTTATTTAATTTTGAATAAAGATCCGTTTAAATTGGGTCAAAACATCTTCCGGTTTTGCTGTAATCGACGATTGAAGTTGTAATATAATCGCCTGATGAACTTTCATACTCTCCATACAAAATATGAAATGCCACACCTCCCATACATAATTTGCATATAATTTCTTTATTGGGTTGACAGTCCGGATGTATAAAACTATATGCCGTCTAATTCCGGAAGAAAAAAAATTCGACTTATTTTTACAAATTTGCAAAGGGGTACCCCTTTGCTGTTTTTACGCCGGAAAAATCCAAACAATTTTATTGCTCCAATCCTTTGGAGTATGATACCAATTGTGAATGGTTATTTAATTTTGAATAAAGATCCGTTTAAATTGGGTCAAAACATCTTCCGGTTTTGCTGTAATCGACGATTGAAGTTGTAATATAATCGCCTGATGAACTTTCATACTCTCCATACAAAATATGAAATGCCACACCTCCCATACATAATTTGCATATAATTTCTTTATTGGGTTGACAGTCCGGATGTATAAAACTATATGCCGTCTAATTCCGGAAGAAAAAAAATTCGACTTATTTTTACAAATTTGCAAAGGGGTACCCCTTTGCTGTTTTTACGCCGGAAAAATCCAAACAATTTTATTGCTCCAATCCTTTGGAGTATGATACCAATTGTGAATGGTTATTTAATTTTGAATAAAGATCCGTTTAAATTGGGTCAAAACATCTTCCGGTTTTGCTGTAATCGACGATTGAAGTTGTAATATAATCGCCTGATGAACTTTCATACTCTCCATACAAAATATGAAATGCCACACCTCCCATACATAATTTGCATATAATTTCTTTATTGGGTTGACAGTCCGGATGTATAAAACTATATGCCGTCTAATTCCGGAAGAAAAAAAATTCGACTTATTTTTACAAATTTGCAAAGGGGTACCCCTTTGCTGTTTTTACGCCGGAAAAATCCAAACAATTTTATTGCTCCAATCCTTTGGAGTATGATACCAATTGTGAATGGTTATTTAATTTTGAATAAAGATCCGTTTAAATTGGGTCAAAACATCTTCCGGTTTTGCTGTAATCGACGATTGAAGTTGTAATATAATCGCCTGATGAACTTTCATACTCTCCATACAAAATATGAAATGCCACACCTCCCATACATAATTTGCATATAATTTCTTTATTGGGTTGACAGTCCGGATGTATAAAACTATATGCCGTCTAATTCCGGAAGAAAAAAAATTCGACTTATTTTTACAAATTTGCAAAGGGGTACCCCTTTGCTGTTTTTACGCCGGAAAAATCCAAACAATTTTATTGCTCCAATCCTTTGGAGTATGATACCAATTGTGAATGGTTATTTAATTTTGAATAAAGATCCGTTTAAATTGGGTCAAAACATCTTCCGGTTTTGCTGTAATCGACGATTGAAGTTGTAATATAATCGCCTGATGAACTTTCATACTCTCCATACAAAATATGAAATGCCACACCTCCCATACATAATTTGCATATAATTTCTTTATTGGGTTGACAGTCCGGATGTATAAAACTATATGCCGTCTAATTCCGGAAGAAAAAAAATTCGACTTATTTTTACAAATTTGCAAAGGGGTACCCCTTTGCTGTTTTTACGCCGGAAAAATCCAAACAATTTTATTGCTCCAATCCTTTGGAGTATGATACCAATTGTGAATGGTTATTTAATTTTGAATAAAGATCCGTTTAAATTGGGTCAAAACATCTTCCGGTTTTGCTGTAATCGACGATTGAAGTTGTAATATAATCGCCTGATGAACTTTCATACTCTCCATACAAAATATGAAATGCCACACCTCCCATACATAATTTGCATATAATTTCTTTATTGGGTTGACAGTCCGGATGTATAAAACTATATGCCGTCTAATTCCGGAAGAAAAAAAATTCGACTTATTTTTACAAATTTGCAAAGGGGTACCCCTTTGCTGTTTTTACGCCGGAAAAATCCAAACAATTTTATTGCTCCAATCCTTTGGAGTATGATACCAATTGTGAATGGTTATTTAATTTTGAATAAAGATCCGTTTAAATTGGGTCAAAACATCTTCCGGTTTTGCTGTAATCGACGATTGAAGTTGTAATATAATCGCCTGATGAACTTTCATACTCTCCATACAAAATATGAAATGCCACACCTCCCATACATAATTTGCATATAATTTCTTTATTGGGTTGACAGTCCGGATGTATAAAACTATATGCCGTCTAATTCCGGAAGAAAAAAAATTCGACTTATTTTTACAAATTTGCAAAGGGGTACCCCTTTGCTGTTTTTACGCCGGAAAAATCCAAACAATTTTATTGCTCCAATCCTTTGGAGTATGATACCAATTGTGAATGGTTATTTAATTTTGAATAAAGATCCGTTTAAATTGGGTCAAAACATCTTCCGGTTTTGCTGTAATCGACGATTGAAGTTGTAATATAATCGCCTGATGAACTTTCATACTCTCCATACAAAATATGAAATGCCACACCTCCCATACATAATTTGCATATAATTTCTTTATTGGGTTGACAGTCCGGATGTATAAAACTATATGCCGTCTAATTCCGGAAGAAAAAAAATTCGACTTATTTTTACAAATTTGCAAAGGGGTACCCCTTTGCTGTTTTTACGCCGGAAAAATCCAAACAATTTTATTGCTCCAATCCTTTGGAGTATGATACCAATTGTGAATGGTTATTTAATTTTGAATAAAGATCCGTTTAAATTGGGTCAAAACATCTTCCGGTTTTGCTGTAATCGACGATTGAAGTTGTAATATAATCGCCTGATGAACTTTCATACTCTCCATACAAAATATGAAATGCCACACCTCCCATACATAATTTGCATATAATTTCTTTATTGGGTTGACAGTCCGGATGTATAAAACTATATGCCGTCTAATTCCGGAAGAAAAAAAATTCGACTTATTTTTACAAATTTGCAAAGGGGTACCCCTTTGCTGTTTTTACGCCGGAAAAATCCAAACAATTTTATTGCTCCAATCCTTTGGAGTATGATACCAATTGTGAATGGTTATTTAATTTTGAATAAAGATCCGTTTAAATTGGGTCAAAACATCTTCCGGTTTTGCTGTAATCGACGATTGAAGTTGTAATATAATCGCCTGATGAACTTTCATACTCTCCATACAAAATATGAAATGCCACACCTCCCATACATAATTTGCATATAATTTCTTTATTGGGTTGACAGTCCGGATGTATAAAACTATATGCCGTCTAATTCGGAAGAAAAAAAATTCGACTTATTTTTACAAATTTGCAAAGGGGTACCCCTTTGCTGTTTTTACGCCGGAAAAATCCAAACAATTTTATTGCTCCAATCCTTTGGAGTATGATACCAATTGTGAATGGTTATTTAATTTTGAATAAAGATCCGTTTAAATTGGGTCAAAACATCTTCCGGTTTTGCTGTAATCGACGATTGAAGTTGTAATATAATCGCCTGATGAACTTTCATACTCTCCATACAAAATATGAAATGCCACACCTCCCATACATAATTTGCATATAATTTCTTTATTGGGTTGACAGTCCGGATGTATAAAACTATATGCCGTCTAATTCCGGAAGAAAAAAAATTCGACTTATTTTTACAAATTTGCAAAGGGGTACCCCTTTGCTGTTTTTACGCCGGAAAAATCCAAACAATTTTATTGCTCCAATCCTTTGGAGTATGATACCAATTGTGAATGGTTATTTAATTTTGAATAAAGATCCGTTTAAATTGGGTCAAAACATCTTCCGGTTTTGCTGTAATCGACGATTGAAGTTGTAATATAATCGCCTGATGAACTTTCATACTCTCCATACAAAATATGAAATGCCACACCTCCCATACATAATTTGCATATAATTTCTTTATTGGGATGACAGTCCGGATGTATAAAACTATATGCCGTCTAATTCCGGAAGAAAAAAAATTCGACTTATTTTTACAAATTTGCAAAGGGGTACCCCTTTGCTGTTTTTACGCCGGAAAAATCCAAACAATTTTATTGCTCCAATCCTTTGGAGTATGATACCAATTGTGAATGGTTATTTAATTTTGAATAAAGATCCGTTTAAATTGGGTCAAAACATCTTCCGGTTTTGCTGTAATCGACGATTGAAGTTGTAATATAATCGCCTGATGAACTTTCATACTCTCCATACAAAATATGGAATGCCACACCTCCCATACATAATTTGCATATAATTTCTTTATTGGGTTGACAGTCCGGATGTATAAAACTATATGCCGTCTAATTCCGGAAGAAAAAAAATTCGACTTATTTTTACAAATTTGCAAAGGGGTACCCCTTTGCTGTTTTTACGCCGGAAAAATCCAAACAATTTTATTGCTCCAATCCTTTGGAGTATGATACCAATTGTGAATGGTTATTTAATTTTGAATAAAGATCCGTTTAAATTGGGTCAAAACATCTTCCGGTTTTGCTGTAATCGACGATTGAAGTTGTAATATAATCGCCTGATGAACTTTCATACTCTCCATACAAAATATGAAATGCCACACCTCCCATACATAATTTGCATATAATTTCTTTATTGGGTTGACAGTCCGGATGTATAAAACTATATGCCGTCTAATTCCGGAAGAAAAAAAATTCGCTTATTTTTACAAATTTGCAAAGGGGTACCCCTTTGCTGTTTTTACGCCGGAAAAATCCAAACAATTTTATTGCTCCAATCCTTTGGAGTATGATACCAATTGTGAATGGTTATTTAATTTTGAATAAAGATCCGTTTAAATTGGGTCAAAACATCTTCCGGTTTTGCTGTAATCGACGATTGAAGTTGTAATATAATCGCCTGATGAACTTTCATACTCTCCATACAAAATATGAAATGCCACACCTCCCATACATAATTTGCATATAATTTCTTTATTGGGTTGACAGTCCGGATGTATAAAACTATATGCCGTCTAATTCCGGAAGAAAAAAATTCGACTTATTTTTACAAATTTGCAAAGGGGTACCCCTTTGCTGTTTTTACGCCGGAAAAATCCAAACAATTTTATTGCTCCAATCCTTTGGAGTATGGTACCAATTGTGAATGGTTATTTAATTTTGAATAAAGATCCGTTTAAATTGGGTCAAAACATCTTCCGGTTTTGCTGTAATCGACGATTGAAGTTGTAATATAATCGCCTGATGAACTTTCATACTCTCCATACAAAATATGAAATGCCACACCTCCCATACATAATTTGCATATAATTTCTTTATTGGGTTGACAGTCCGGATGTATAAAACTATATGCCGTCTAATTCCGGAAGAAAAAAAATTCGACTTATTTTTACAAATTTGCAAAGGGGTACCCCTTTGCTGTTTTTACGCCGGAAAAATCCAAACAATTTTATTGCTCCAATCCTTTGGAGTATGATACCAATTGTGAATGGTTATTTAATTTTGAATAAAGATCCGTTTAAATTGGGTCAAAACATCTTCCGGTTTTGCTGTAATCGACGATTGAAGTTGTAATATAATCGCCTGATGAACTTTCATACTCTCCATACAAAATATGAAATGCCACACCTCCCATACATAATTTGCATATAATTTCTTTATTGGGTTGACAGTCCGGATGTATAAAACTATATGCCGTCTAATTCCGGAAGAAAAAAAATTCGACTTATTTTTACAAATTTGCAAAGGGGTACCCCTTTGCTGTTTTTACGCCGGAAAAATCCAAACAATTTTATTGCTCCAATCCTTTGGAGTATGATACCAATTGTGAATGGTTATTTAATTTTGAATAAAGATCCGTTTAAATTGGGTCAAAACATCTTCCGGTTTTGCTGTAATCGACGATTGAAGTTGTAATATAATCGCCTGATGAACTTTCATACTCTCCATACAAAATATGAAATGCCACACCTCCCATACATAATTTGCATATAATTTCTTTATTGGGTTGACAGTCCGGATGTATAAAACTATATGCCGTCTAATTCCGGAAGAAAAAAAATTCGACTTATTTTTACAAATTTGCAAAGGGGTACCCCTTTGCTGTTTTTACGCCGGAAAAATCCAAACAATTTTATTGCTCCAATCCTTTGGAGTATGATACCAATTGTGAATGGTTATTTAATTTTGAATAAAGATCCGTTTAAATTGGGTCAAAACATCTTCCGGTTTTGCTGTAATCGACGATTGAAGTTGTAATATAATCGAACGGGAGTATGAAACTAATTTCCGGTTACTTCGAGTTTCAATATCCAGATGGAAAGAAATTTTAGATTTTTGATAATGAACAAGCAAACATACTTAAGATGCCATCTGCTATTTTCTGCATTATTGACAGAGCAGAGACGACTTATTTTTACAAATTTGCAAAGGGGTACCCCTTTGCTGTTTTTACGCCGGAAAAATCCAAACAATTTTATTGCTCCAATCCTTTGGAGTATGATACCAATTGTGAATGGTTATTTAATTTTGAATAAAGATCCGTTTAAATTGGGTCAAAACATCTTCCGGTTTTGCTGTAATCGACGATTGAAGTTGTAATATAATCGCCTGATGAACTTTCATACTCTCCATACAAAATATGAAATGCCACACCTCCCATACATAATTTGCATATAATTTCTTTATTGGGTTGACAGTCCGGATGTATAAAACTATATGCCGTCTAATTCCGGAAGAAAAAAAATTCGACTTATTTTTACAAATTTGCAAAGGGGTACCCCTTTGCTGTTTTTACGCCGGAAAAATCCAAACAATTTTATTGCTCCAATCCTTTGGAGTATGATACCAATTGTGAATGGTTATTTAATTTTGAATAAAGATCCGTTTAAATTGGGTCAAAACATCTTCCGGTTTTGCTGTAATCGACGATTGAAGTTGTAATATAATCGCCTGATGAACTTTCATACTCTCCATACAAAATATGAAATGCCACACCTCCCATACATAATTTGCATATAATTTCTTTATTGGGTTGACAGTCCGGATGTATAAAACTATATGCCGTCTAATTCCGGAAGAAAAAAAATTCGACTTATTTTTACAAATTTGCAAAGGGGTACCCCTTTGCTGTTTTTACGCCGGAAAAATCCAAACAATTTTATTGCTCCAATCCTTTGGAGTATGATACCAATTGTGAATGGTTATTTAATTTTGAATAAAGATCCGTTTAAATTGGGTCAAAACATCTTCCGGTTTTGCTGTAATCGACGATTGAAGTTGTAATATAATCGCCTGATGAACTTTCATACTCTCCATACAAAATATGAAATGCCACACCTCCCATACATAATTTGCATATAATTTCTTTATTGGGTTGACAGTCCGGATGTATAAAACTATATGCCGTCTAATTCCGGAAGAAAAAAAATTCGACTTATTTTTACAAATTTGCAAAGGGGTACCCCTTTGCTGTTTTTACGCCGGAAAAATCCAAACAATTTTATTGCTCCAATCCTTTGGAGTATGATACCAATTGTGAATGGTTATTTAATTTTGAATAAAGATCCGTTTAAATTGGGTCAAAACATCTTCCGGTTTTGCTGTAATCGACGATTGAAGTTGTAATATAATCGCCTGATGAACTTTCATACTCTCCATACAAAATATGAAATGCCACACCTCCCATACATAATTTGCATATAATTTCTTTATTGGGTTGACAGTCCGGATGTATAAAACTATATGCCGTCTAATTCCGGAAGAAAAAAAATTCGACTTATTTTTACAAATTTGCAAAGGGGTACCCCTTTGCTGTTTTTACGCCGGAAAAATCCAAACAATTTTATTGCTCCAATCCTTTGGAGTATGATACCAATTGTGAATGGTTATTTAATTTTGAATAAAGATCCGTTTAAATTGGGTCAAAACATCTTCCGGTTTTGCTGTAATCGACGATTGAAGTTGTAATATAATCGCCTGATGAACTTTCATACTCTCCATACAAAATATGAAATGCCACACCTCCCATACATAATTTGCATATAATTTCTTTATTGGGTTGACAGTCCGGATGTATAAAACTATATGCCGTCTAATTCCGGAAGAAAAAAAATTCGACTTATTTTTACAAATTTGCAAAGGGGTACCCCTTTGCTGTTTTTACGCCGGAAAAATCCAAACAATTTTATTGCTCCAATCCTTTGGAGTATGATACCAATTGTGAATGGTTATTTAATTTTGAATAAAGATCCGTTTAAATTGGGTCAAAACATCTTCCGGTTTTGCTGTAATCGACGATTGAAGTTGTAATATAATCGCCTGATGAACTTTCATACTCTCCATACAAAATATGAAATGCCACACCTCCCATACATAATTTGCATATAATTTCTTTATTGGGTTGACAGTCCGGATGTATAAAACTATATGCCGTCTAATTCCGGAAGAAAAAAAATTCGACTTATTTTTACAAATTTGCAAAGGGGTACCCCTTTGCTGTTTTTACGCCGGAAAAATCCAAACAATTTTATTGCTCCAATCCTTTGGAGTATGATACCAATTGTGAATGGTTATTTAATTTTGAATAAAGATCCGTTTAAATTGGGTCAAAACATCTTCCGGTTTTGCTGTAATCGACGATTGAAGTTGTAATATAATCGCCTGATGAACTTTCATACTCTCCATACAAAATATGAAATGCCACACCTCCCATACATAATTTGCATATAATTTCTTTATTGGGTTGACAGTCCGGATGTATAAAACTATATGCCGTCTAATTCCGGAAGAAAAAAAATTCGACTTATTTTTACAAATTTGCAAAGGGGTACCCCTTTGCTGTTTTTACGCCGGAAAAATCCAAACAATTTTATTGCTCCAATCCTTTGGAGTATGATACCAATTGTGAATGGTTATTTAATTTTGAATAAAGATCCGTTTAAATTGGGTCAAAACATCTTCCGGTTTTGCTGTAATCGACGATTGAAGTTGTAATATAATCGCCTGATGAACTTTCATACTCTCCATACAAAATATGAATGCCACACCTCCCATACATAATTTGCATATAATTTCTTTATTGGGTTGACAGTCCGGATGTATAAAACTATATGCCGTCTAATTCCGGAAGAAAAAAAATTCGACTTATTTTTACAAATTTGCAAAGGGGTACCCCTTTGCTGTTTTTACGCCGGAAAAATCCAAACAATTTTATTGCTCCAATCCTTTGGAGTATGATACCAATTGTGAATGGTTATTTAATTTTGAATAAAGATCCGTTTAAATTGGGTCAAAACATCTTCCGGTTTTGCTGTAATCGACGATTGAAGTTGTAATATAATCGCCTGATGAACTTTCATACTCTCCATACAAAATATGAAATGCCACACCTCCCATACATAATTTGCATATAATTTCTTTATTGGGTTGACAGTCCGGATGTATAAAACTATATGCCGTCTAATTCCGGAAGAAAAAAAATTCGACTTATTTTTACAAATTTGCAAAGGGGTACCCCTTTGCTGTTTTTACGCCGGAAAAATCCAAACAATTTTATTGCTCCAATCCTTTGGAGTATGATACCAATTGTGAATGGTTATTTAATTTTGAATAAAGATCCGTTTAAATTGGGTCAAAACATCTTCCGGTTTTGCTGTAATCGACGATTGAAGTTGTAATATAATCGCCTGATGAACTTTCATACTCTCCATACAAAATATGAAATGCCACACCTCCCATACATAATTTGCATATAATTTCTTTATTGGGTTGACAGTCCGGATGTATAAAACTATATGCCGTCTAATTCCGGAAGAAAAAAAATTCGACTTATTTTTACAAATTTGCAAAGGGGTACCCCTTTGCTGTTTTTACGCCGGAAAAATCCAAACAATTTTATTGCTCCAATCCTTTGGAGTATGATACCAATTGTGAATGGTTATTTAATTTTGAATAAAGATCCGTTTAAATTGGGTCAAAACATCTTCCGGTTTTGCTGTAATCGACGATTGAAGTTGTAATATAATCGCCTGATGAACTTTCATACTCTCCATACAAAATATGGAATGCCACACCTCCCATACATAATTTGCATATAATTTCTTTATTGGGTTGACAGTCCGGATGTATAAAACTATATGCCGTCTAATTCCGGAAGAAAAAAAATTCGACTTATTTTTACAAATTTGCAAAGGGGGTACCCCTTTGCTGTTTTTACGCCGGAAAAATCCAAACAATTTTATTGCTCCAATCCTTTGGAGTATGATACCAATTGTGAATGGTTATTTAATTTTGAATAAAGATCCGTTTAAATTGGGTCAAAACATCTTCCGGTTTTGCTGTAATCGACGATTGAAGTTGTAATATAATCGCCTGATGAACTTTCATACTCTCCATACAAAATATGAAATGCCACACCTCCCATACATAATTTGCATATAATTTCTTTATTGGGTTGACAGTCCGGATGTATAAAACTATATGCCGTCTAATTCCGGAAGAAAAAAAATTCGACTTATTTTTACAAATTTGCAAAGGGGTACCCCTTTGCTGTTTTTACGCCGGAAAAATCCAAACAATTTTATTGCTACAATCCTTTGGAGTATGGTACCAATTGTGAATGGTTATTTAATTTTGAATAAAGATCCGTTTAAATTGGGTCAAAACATCTTCGGTTTTGCTGTAATCGACGATTGAAGTTGTAATATAATCGCCTGATGAACTTTCATACTCTCCATACAAAATATGGAATGCCACACCTCCCATACATAATTTGCATATAATTTCTTTATTGGGATGACAGTCCGGATGTATAAAACTATATGCCGTCTAATTCCGGAAGAAAAAAAATTCGACTTATTTTTACAAATTTGCAAAGGGGGACCCCTTTGCTGTTTTTGCGCCGGAAAAATCCAAAAATTTTTATTGCTCCAATCCTTTGGAGTATGGCACCAATTGTGAATGGTTATTTAATTTTGAATAAAGATCCGTTTAAATTGGGTCAAAACATCTTCCGGTTTTGCAGTAATCGACGATTGAAGTTGTAATATAATCGCCTGATGAACTTTCATACTCTCCATACAAAATATGAAATGCCACACCTCCCATACATAATTTGCATATAATTTCTTTATTGGGTTGACAGTCCGGATGTATAAAACTATATGCCGTCTAATTCCGGAAGAAAAAAAATTCGACTTATTTTTACAAATTTGCAAAGGGGTACCCCTTTGCTGTTTTTACGCCGGAAAAATCCAAAAAAATTTATTGCTCCAATCCTTTGGAGTATGGCACCAATTGTGAATGGTTATTTAATTTTGAATAAAGATCCGTTTAAATTGGGTCAAAACATCTTCCGGTTTTGCAGTAATCGACGATTGAAGTTGTAATATAATCGCCTGATGAACTTTCATACTCTCCATACAAAATATGAAATGCCACACCTCCCATACATAATTTGCATATAATTTCTTTATTGGGTTGACAGTCCGGATGTATAAAACTATATGCCGTCTAATTCCGGAAGAAAAAAAATTCGACTTATTTTTACAAATTTGCAAAGGGGTACCCATTTGCTGTTTTTACGCCGGAAAAATCCAAAAAATTTTATTGCTCCAATCCTTTGGAGTATGGCACCAATTGTGAATGGTTATTTAATTTTGAATAAAGATCCGTTTAAATTGGGTCAAAACATCTTCCGGTTTTGCAGTAATCGACGATTGAAGTTGTAATATAATCGCCTGATGAACTTTCATACTCTCCATACAAAATATGAAATGCCACACCTCCCATACATAATTTGCATATAATTTCTTTATTGGGTTGACAGTCCGGATGTATAAAACTATATGCCGTCTAATTCCGGAAGAAAAAAAATTCGACTTATTTTTACAAATTTGCAAAGGGGTACCCCTTTGCTGTTTTTACGCCGGAAAAATCCAAAAAATTTTATTGCTCCAATCCTTTGGAGTATGGCACCAATTGTGAATGGTTATTTAATTTTGAATAAAGATCCGTTTAAATTGGGTCAAAACATCTTCCGGTTTTGCAGTAATCGACGATTGAAGTTGTAATATAATCGCCTGATGAACTTTCATACTCTCCATACAAAATATGAAATGCCACACCTCCCATACATAATTTGCATATAATTTCTTTATTGGGTTGACAGTCCGGATGTATAAAACTATATGCCGTCTAATTCCGGAAGAAAAAAAATTCGACTTATTTTTACAAATTTGCAAAGGGGTACCCCTTTGCTGTTTTTACGCCGGAAAAATCCAAAAAATTTTATTGCTCCAATCCTTTGGAGTATGGCACCAATTGTGAATGGTTATTTAATTTTGAATAAAGATCCGTTTAAATTGGGTCAAAACATCTTCCGGTTTTGCAGTAATCGACGATTGAAGTTGTAATATAATCGCCTGATGAACTTTCATACTCTCCATACAAAATATGAAATGCCACACCTCCCATACATAATTTGCATATAATTTCTTTATTGGGTTGACAGTCCGGATGTATAAAACTATATGCCGTCTAATTCCGGAAGAAAAAAAATTCGACTTATTTTTACAAATTTGCAAAGGGGTACCCCTTTGCTGTTTTTACGCCGGAAAAATCCAAACAATTTTATTGCTCCAATCCTTTGGAGTATGGCACCAATTGTGAATGGTTATTTAATTTTGAATAAAGATCCGTTTAAATTGGGTCAAAACATCTTCCGGTTTTGCAGTAATCGACGATTGAAGTTGTAATATAATCGCCTGATGAACTTTCATACTCTCCATACAAAATATGAAATGCCACACCTCCCATACATAATTTGCATATAATTTCTTTATTGGGTTGACAGTCCGGATGTATAAAACTATATGCCGTCTAATTCCGGAAGAAAAAAAATTCGACTTATTTTTACAAATTTGCAAAGGGGTACCCCTTTGCTGTTTTTACGCCGGAAAAATCCAAAAAATTTTATTGCTCCAATCCTTTGGAGTATGGCACCAATTGTGAATGGTTATTTAATTTTGAATAAAGATCCGTTTAAATTGGGTCAAAACATCTTCCGGTTTTGCAGTAATCGACGATTGAAGTTGTAATATAATCGCCTGATGAACTTTCATACTCTCCATACAAAATATGAAATGCCACACCTCCCATACATAATTTGCATATAATTTCTTTATTGGGTTGACAGTCCGGATGTATAAAACTATATGCCGTCTAATTCCGGAAGAAAAAAAATTCGACTTATTTTTACAAATTTGCAAAGGGGTACCCCTTTGCTGTTTTTGCGCCGGAAAAATCCAAAAAATTTTATTGCTCAAATCCTTTGGAGTATGGCACCAATTGTGAATGGTTATTTAATTTTGAATAAAGATCCGTTTAAATTGGGTCAAAACATCTTCCGGTTTTGCAGTAATCGACGATTGAAGTTGTAATATAATCGCCTGATGAACTTTCATACTCTCCATACAAAATATGAAATGCCACACCTCCAATACATAATTTGCATATAATTTCTTTATTGGGTTGACAGTCCGGATGTATAAAACTATATGCCGTCTAATTCCGGAAGAAAAAAAATTCGACTTATTTTTACAAATTTGCAAAGGGGTACCCCTTTGCTGTTTTTACGCCGGAAAAATCCAAAAAATATTATTGCTCCAATCCTTTAGAGTATGGTACCAATTGTGAATGGTTATTTAATTTTGAATAAAGATCCGTTTAAATTGGGTCAAAACATCTTCCGGTTTTGCTGTAATCGACGATTGAAGTTGTAATATAATCGCCTGATGAACTTTCATACTCTCCATACAAAATATGAAATGCCACACCTCCCATACATAATTTGCATATAATTTCTTTATTGGGTTGACAGTCCGGATGTATAAAACTATATGCCGTCTAATTCCGGAAGAAAAAAAATTCGACTTATTTTTACAAATTTGCAAAGGGGTACCCCTTTGCTGTTTTTGCGCCGGAAAAATCCAAAAAATTTTATTGCTCCAATCCTTTGGAGTATGGCACCAATTGTGAATGGTTATTTAATTTTGAATAAAGATCCGTTTAAATTGGGTCAAAACATCTTCCGGTTTTGCTGTAATCGACGATTGAAGTTGTAATATAATCGCCTGATGAACTTTCATACTCTCCATACAAAATATGAAATGCCACACCTCCCATACATAATTTGCATATAATTTCTTTATTGGGTTGACAGTCCGGATGTATAAAACTATATGCCGTCTAATTCCGGAAGAAAAAAAATTCGACTTATTTTTACAAATTTGCAAAGGGGTACCCCTTTGCTGTTTTTACGCCGGAAAAATCCAAACAATTTTATTGCTCCAATCCTTTGGAGTATGATACCAATTGTGAATGGTTATTTAATTTTGAATAAAGATCCGTTTAAATTGGGTCAAAACATCTTCCGGTTTTGCTGTAATCGACGATTGAAGTTGTAATATAATCGCCTGATGAACTTTCATACTCTCCATACAAAATATGAAATGCCACACCTCCCATACATAATTTGCATATAATTTCTTTATTGGGATGACAGTCCGGATGTATAAAACTATATGCCGTCTAATTCCGGAAGAAAAAAAATTCGACTTATTTTTACAAATTTGCAAAGGGGTACCCCTTTGCTGTTTTTACGCCGGAAAAATCCAAACAATTTTATTGCTCCAATCCTTTGGAGTATGATACCAATTGTGAATGGTTATTTAATTTTGAATAAAGATCCGTTTAAATTGGGTCAAAACATCTTCCGGTTTTGCTGTAATCGACGATTGAAGTTGTAATATAATCGCCTGATGAACTTTCATACTCTCCATACAAAATATGGAATGCCACACCTCCCATACATAATTTGCATATAATTTCTTTATTGGGTTGACAGTCCGGATGTATAAAACTATATGCCGTCTAATTCCGGAAGAAAAAAAATTCGACTTATTTTTACAAATTTGCAAAGGGGTACCCCTTTGCTGTTTTTACGCCGGAAAAATCCAAACAATTTTATTGCTCCAATCCTTTGGAGTATGATACCAATTGTGAATGGTTATTTAATTTTGAATAAAGATCCGTTTAAATTGGGTCAAAACATCTTCCGGTTTTGCTGTAATCGACGATTGAAGTTGTAATATAATCGCCTGATGAACTTTCATACTCTCCATACAAAATATGAAATGCCACACCTCCCATACATAATTTGCATATAATTTCTTTATTGGGTTGACAGTCCGGATGTATAAAACTATATGCCGTCTAATTCCGGAAGAAAAAAAATTCGACTTAGTTTTACAAATTTGCAAAGGGGTACCCCTTTGCTGTTTTTACGCCGGAAAAATCCAAACAATTTTATTGCTCCAATCCTTTGGAGTATGGTACCAATTGTGAATGGTTATTTAATTTTGAATAAAGATCCGTTTAAATTGGGTCAAAACATCTTCCGGTTTTGCTGTAATCGACGATTGAAGTTGTAATATAATCGCCTGATGAACTTTCATACTCTCCATACAAAATATGAAATGCCACACCTCCCATACATAATTTGCATATAATTTCTTTATTGGGTTGACAGTCCGGATGTATAAAACTATATGCCGTCTAATTCCGGAAGAAAAAAAATTCGACTTATTTTTACAAATTTGCAAAGGGGTACCCCTTTGCTGTTTTTACGCCGGAAAAATCCAAACAATTTTATTGCTCCAATCCTTTGGAGTATGATACCAATTGTGAATGGTTATTTAATTTTGAATAAAGATCCGTTTAAATTGGGTCAAAACATCTTCCGGTTTTGCTGTAATCGACGATTGAAGTTGTAATATAATCGCCTGATGAACTTTCATACTCTCCATACAAAATATGGAATGCCACACCTCCCATACATAATTTGCATATAATTTCTTTATTGGGTTGACAGTCCGGATGTATAAAACTATATGCCGTCTAATTCCGGAAGAAAAAAAATTCGACTTATTTTTACAAATTTGCAAAGGGGTACCCCTTTGCTGTTTTTACGCCGGAAAAATCCAAACAATTTTATTGCTCCAATCCTTTGGAGTATGATACCAATTGTGAATGGTTATTTAATTTTGAATAAAGATCCGTTTAAATTGGGTCAAAACATCTTCCGGTTTTGCTGTAATCGACGATTGAAGTTGTAATATAATCGCCTGATGAACTTTCATACTCTCCATACAAAATATGAAATGCCACACCTCCCATACATAATTTGCATATAATTTCTTTATTGGGTTGACAGTCCGGATGTATAAAACTATATGCCGTCTAATTCCGGAAGAAAAAAAATTCGACTTATTTTTACAAATTTGCAAAGGGGTACCCCTTTGCTGTTTTTACGCCGGAAAAATCCAAACAATTTTATTGCTAAAATCCTTTGGAGTATGGTACCAATTGTGAATGGTTATTTAATTTTGAATAAAGATCCGTTTAAATTGGGTCAAAACATCTTTCGGTTTTGCTGTAATCGACGATTGAAGTTGTAATATAATCGCCTGATGAACTTTCATACTCTCCATACAAAATATGGAATGCCACACCTCCCATACATAATTTGCATATAATTTCTTTATTGGGATGACAGTCCGGATGTATAAAACTATATGCCGTCTAATTCCGGAAGAAAAAAAATTCGACTTATTTTTACAAATTTGCAAAGGGGGACCCCTTTGCTGTTTTTGCGCCGGAAAAATCCAAAAATTTTTATTGCTCCAATCCTTTGGAGTATGGCACCAATTGTGAATGGTTATTTAATTTTGAATAAAGATCCGTTTAAATTGGGTCAAAACATCTTCCGGTTTTGCAGTAATCGACGATTGAAGTTGTAATATAATCGCCTGATGAACTTTCATACTCTCCATACAAAATATGAAATGCCACACCTCCCATACATAATTTGCATATAATTTCTTTATTGGGTTGACAGTCCGGATGTATAAAACTATATGCCGTCTAATTCCGGAAGAAAAAAAATTCGACTTATTTTTACAAATTTGCAAAGGGGTACCCCTTTGCTGTTATTACGCCGGAAAAATCCAAAAAAATTTATTGCTCCAATCCTTTGGAGTATGGCACCAATTGTGAATGGTTATTTAATTTTGAATAAAGATCCGTTTAAATTGGGTCAAAACATCTTCCGGTTTTGCAGTAATCGACGATTGAAGTTGTAATATAATCGCCTGATGAACTTTCATACTCTCCATACAAAATATGAAATGCCACACCTCCCATACATAATTTGCATATAATTTCTTTATTGGGTTGACAGTCCGGATGTATAAAACTATATGCCGTCTAATTCCGGAAGAAAAAAAATTCGACTTATTTTTACAAATTTGCAAAGGGGTACCCATTTGCTGTTTTTACGCCGGAAAAATCCAAAAAATTTTATTGCTCCAATCCTTTGGAGTATGGCACCAATTGTGAATGGTTATTTAATTTTGAATAAAGATCCGTTTAAATTGGGTCAAAACATCTTCCGGTTTTGCAGTAATCGACGATTGAAGTTGTAATATAATCGCCTGATGAACTTTCATACTCTCCATACAAAATATGAAATGCCACACCTCCCATACATAATTTGCATATAATTTCTTTATTGGGTTGACAGTCCGGATGTATAAAACTATATGCCGTCTAATTCCGGAAGAAAAAAAATTCGACTTATTTTTACAAATTTGCAAAGGGGTACCCCTTTGCTGTTTTTACGCCGGAAAAATCCAAAAAATTTTATTGCTCCAATCCTTTGGAGTATGGCACCAATTGTGAATGGTTATTTAATTTTGAATAAAGATCCGTTTAAATTGGGTCAAAACATCTTCCGGTTTTGCAGTAATCGACGATTGAAGTTGTAATATAATCGCCTGATGAACTTTCATACTCTCCATACAAAATATGAAATGCCACACCTCCCATACATAATTTGCATATAATTTCTTTATTGGGTTGACAGTCCGGATGTATAAAACTATATGCCGTCTAATTCCGGAAGAAAAAAAATTCGACTTATTTTTACAAATTTGCAAAGGGGTACCCCTTTGCTGTTTTTACGCCGGAAAAATCCAAAAAATTTTATTGCTCCAATCCTTTGGAGTATGGCACCAATTGTGAATGGTTATTTAATTTTGAATAAAGATCCGTTTAAATTGGGTCAAAACATCTTCCGGTTTTGCAGTAATCGACGATTGAAGTTGTAATATAATCGCCTGATGAACTTTCATACTCTCCATACAAAATATGAAATGCCACACCTCCCATACATAATTTGCATATAATTTCTTTATTGGGTTGACAGTCCGGATGTATAAAACTATATGCCGTCTAATTCCGGAAGAAAAAAAATTCGACTTATTTTTACAAATTTGCAAAGGGGTACCCCTTTGCTGTTTTTACGCCGGAAAAATCCAAACAATTTTATTGCTCCAATCCTTTGGAGTATGGCACCAATTGTGAATGGTTATTTAATTTTGAATAAAGATCCGTTTAAATTGGGTCAAAACATCTTCCGGTTTTGCAGTAATCGACGATTGAAGTTGTAATATAATCGCCTGATGAACTTTCATACTCTCCATACAAAATATGAAATGCCACACCTCCCATACATAATTTGCATATAATTTCTTTATTGGGTTGACAGTCCGGATGTATAAAACTATATGCCGTCTAATTCCGGAAGAAAAAAAATTCGACTTATTTTTACAAATTTGCAAAGGGGTACCCCTTTGCTGTTTTTACGCCGGAAAAATCCAAAAAATTTTATTGCTCCAATCCTTTGGAGTATGGCACCAATTGTGAATGGTTATTTAATTTTGAATAAAGATCCGTTTAAATTGGGTCAAAACATCTTCCGGTTTTGCAGTAATCGACGATTGAAGTTGTAATATAATCGCCTGATGAACTTTCATACTCTCCATACAAAATATGAAATGCCACACCTCCCATACATAATTTGCATATAATTTCTTTATTGGGTTGACAGTCCGGATGTATAAAACTATATGCCGTCTAATTCCGGAAGAAAAAAAATTCGACTTATTTTTACAAATTTGCAAAGGGGTACCCCTTTGCTGTTTTTGCGCCGGAAAAATCCAAAAAATTTTATTGCTCAAATCCTTTGGAGTATGGCACCAATTGTGAATGGTTATTTAATTTTGAATAAAGATCCGTTTAAATTGGGTCAAAACATCTTCCGGTTTTGCAGTAATCGACGATTGAAGTTGTAATATAATCGCCTGATGAACTTTCATACTCTCCATACAAAATATGAAATGCCACACCTCCAATACATAATTTGCATATAATTTCTTTATTGGGTTGACAGTCCGGATGTATAAAACTATATGCCGTCTAATTCCGGAAGAAAAAAAATTCGACTTATTTTTACAAATTTGCAAAGGGGTACCCCTTTGCTGTTTTTACGCCGGAAAAATCCAAAAAATATTATTGCTCCAATCCTTTAGAGTATGGTACCAATTGTGAATGGTTATTTAATTTTGAATAAAGATCCGTTTAAATTGGGTCAAAACATCTTCCGGTTTTGCTGTAATCGACGATTGAAGTTGTAATATAATCGCCTGATGAACTTTCATACTCTCCATACAAAATATGAAATGCCACACCTCCCATACATAATTTGCATATAATTTCTTTATTGGGTTGACAGTCCGGATGTATAAAACTATATGCCGTCTAATTCCGGAAGAAAAAAAATTCGACTTATTTTTACAAATTTGCAAAGGGGTACCCCTTTGCTGTTTTTGCGCCGGAAAAATCCAAAAAATTTTATTGCTCCAATCCTTTGGAGTATGGCACCAATTGTGAATGGTTATTTAATTTTGAATAAAGATCCGTTTAAATTGGGTCAAAACATCTTCCGGTTTTGCTGTAATCGACGATTGAAGTTGTAATATAATCGCCTGATGAACTTTCATACTCTCCATACAAAATATGAAATGCCACACCTCCCATACATAATTTGCATATAATTTCTTTATTGGGTTGACAGTCCGGATTTATAAAACTATATGCCGTCTAATTCCGGAAGAAAAAAAATTCGACTTATTTTTACAAATTTGCAAAGGGGTACCCCTTTGCTGTTTTTGCGCCGGAAAAATCCAAACAATTTTATTGCTAAAATCCTTTGGAGTATGGTACCAATTGTGAATGGTTATTTAATTTTGAATAAAGATCCGTTTAAATTGGGTCAAAACATCTTCCGGTTTTGCTGTAATCGACGATTGAAGTTGTAATATAATCGCCTGATGAACTTTCATACTCTCCATACAAAATATGAAATGCCACACCTCCCATACATAATTTGCATATAATTTCTTTATTGGGTTGACAGTCCGGATGTATAAAACTATATGCCGTCTAATTCCGGAAGAAAAAAAATTCGACTTAGTTTTACAAATTTGCAAAGGGGACCGACCCCTTTGCTGTTTTTACGCCGGAAAAATCCAAAAAATATTATTGCTCCAATCCTTTGGAGTATGGTACCAATTGTGAATGGTTATTTAATTTTGAATAAAGATCCGTTTAAATTGGGTCAAAACATCTTCCGGTTTTGCTGTAATCGACGATTGAAGTTGTAATATAATCGCCTGATGAACTTTCATACTCTCCATACAAAATATGAAATGCCACACCTCCCATACATAATTTGCATATAATTTCTTTATTGGGTTGACAGTCCGGATGTATAAAACTATATGCCGTCTAATTCCGGAAGAAAAAAAATTCGACTTATTTTTACAAATTTGCAAAGGGGTACCCCTTTGCTGTTTTTACGCCGGAAAAATCCAAACAATTTTATTGCTCCAATCCTTTGGAGTATGGTACCAATTGTGAATGGTTATTTAATTTTGAATAAAGATCCGTTTAAATTGGGTCAAAACATCTTCCGGTTTTGCTGTAATCGACGATTGAAGTTGTAATATAATCGCCTGATGAACTTTCATACTCTCCATACAAAATACGAAATGCCACACCTCCCATACATAATTTGCATATAATTTCTTTATTAGGTTGACAGTCCGGATGTATAAAACTATATGCCGTCTAATTCCGGTAGACAATTTTTTATGAATTATTTTTACAAATTAGCATTTCCCTTGCTAAATTTGTGAAAAGATTTTAGAATTTTTTCTAAACTTACAAATAATGAGCAAATTATATTTGAGGGATGCAGTAGTTTGACTTGAAACTGGGTCATTTATCAAAACTTCTATCGATGATTATAGGAAATCTGGCCAACGTTTGTATCTAATTTAAACGTCGCTTTGTTCAAAATTCTGTAACCTTTCATACTTGACCAGATATTTCAAGATTTGGGCCTCAACATTTTTTTGGAATTTTTCTGGCGAAAATGGGCAAGGAGTACCCCTTGCTAAATTTGAGAAAAAATCTAAATTGTTTTTGCCGGAATGAGATGGAAAATGTTTTCCGATGCGAATACTATCATTCTGACTTACAAATAATGAGCAAATTATATTTGAGGGAGGCCGTATTTCGACTTGAACTATTTTTGACATTCAATCGTTGATTATCGGGTCAACGTTTGTATCTAATTTAATCAGCAGCAGGTTTTTGAAACGCAAATTGGTATGGAATTTTTGTAATGGGCTAGTCTGGTCCGTATTTGATTGGGCTTCGTAACAATATCGTGTTCAACATTTTTTGGGATGTTTGTCTGAGAGTTATCTGCAATTGGTTAAAGGTAAAACTACAAACGGTTTTTGTTATAATAATTTTTATTTAAAAATATTTACTTCAAAAATACATATGTTATGAAATATACGCTATATTATGTTATATTTTTAAGATGCAAAGTGAAAGAAATGATTAAAATGCGATTGTTCTTGCTATAATAATTCCCAGATTATTTACAATACGAGTAGTACAATAGTTAAAATTAAGATTAAAAAAGAAACACATCAAGTGTATTAAATTGGTATCATATATGGTTTTGTAATCGCATAATGGAATAATGCTGTGCAGACAATTAGAAAGGAAACCGTGTGGAATTTTTACGTATGTAGGACCCAAATGAGTCTGTTACATAATATATTGTTTGTTTCTGGGGCATATCCCAAATCCACTTAAATATCTGTATTGTGTAATAATTAAATCATAAATTGGTAAAAACATAATCTTTCACTTCTACATAGCTCGGCATGTTTACAATTAATTAATTATTTAAATAATAATGAAAAAATAAATTAGTTTTTAATTTCTTAAACAGAGTAGTCGCTTTTTGGGCTTAACTATTCTTAAAAAGTTTAATTTAATTCATGTCTTAATCACACCCGGTCATATCTTACAATTTTATAATTAAAATGCTGTGAGTGGTCACCTTATCACCGGACTTGTCATCAACGTGTGGTAAATCCGCATAATTAAAATAATTTTTTATACTGGTCTAATATGTTAGGGCACACGGCTTAATGACAAGTTTGTGTATAGATGTGCAGCAGGGGCATATAGCTGTGCTTGATCAATGAATTTAAATAAGCATGTGGTGTTGGCATAATTTACATGAATAACAAAAAATAGATGAAATTTTTAAAGTAGAAAAAAAAATAACAAATTGATGATAGACAATTGGTTCATCCGCTATTTTCTGGAGCAGCACCACCTAGTGTCTTATAATACTTTTTGACTTTTTTGATGGATTAAGTTCTCCCATTGCGCAATCAGACGATGTGACGATGGAACTTCTTCTGGTTCAATATCACATAGCTGGGCGAGTGACAATGCAGGCCGTAAGTCACTTTTTGGTTTTGCTAATACTGGACTGGGTGAATCCCTGGAAATAAATAATAAATTGTTACAGTGCGTCAGTAAAAATAATTCTGTTAATAAAAGGTTTTATGCTCTAGTTGACTAGTTCTATTCAGGTAAGCTAAATTCCACAACTTCTTCCAAAAATTATTTTATATTACCATTTCCAACCACTATAGCCAATTTCATCATAAAAGAGATGGCTGAGAAATGGCTGAGTGCCATTCAAATCGCGCGTTTCCTAGAAATTAGTACTCGTGGCACTTAATTCACCGAAAATAAACGACTATTTACCGAAATGATAGTTGTGTAACACAACAATTGTAGGCCAGTCTACACGCGTAATATTGTTCCTTACTTTTAAATTGTGCTCGGTGGATTCTTTTTTAGCGAATTGGGGTTTTTTGGTTGAATGTTTTTCGGCGAATTGTCCTTTTCGGCAATTTTTTTAATAAATTATCGTGGAACCAAATTTTTTCGAGTCGGAACTTGGACTAAGACAAACATACTCCAGCGAAATATTTCACTGAGAAGGCAACAATTTAATCCAAATTCGTTAAGCATTTTCAGGTTGTCCAATTACGGCCAAAGTCTACCTCTGATCATAACATCAACATGGCAAAAAGATTTTATTCAAAAGGAATTGCTAAATTGCTCTCAAGCGATGAAATATGTGGCAAAAGCGATTAAGAAGCCATTTACACACTGACAGGTTTGATAAAACCCTATAAGTTACATGTGAAGTCTAAATTAAGACTATAAGACTACAGCGGTATCAGGACTAATAGACAAAATTCACTAAACACTTTTAATTAAGTTAACTCACCGTAACGACGAAATACTAGAATTATTAACCGCATTACACAATTCACCGATCGATTTAGATGCTCGTAATTTTCCTGGTGGCGGATAATCATAATTATATTCGTCATCATCATCATCAAAATCATAATCCTCGTCGGTCAACGAGCCCAAAGACGTTTCTTGATTCTCTCCAGTTTGTCGCCGCAATTTTTTCAATTCAACTTCACGATTTCGTATGTCACGCAATTCATTTTGTATTTTCTCCTCGACCGGTACATAACCGCGTCGTATCGGTCGCCCCTCGGAATCCCGTTCAATTTGTGCCGGACTCGTGGTAATCGTTGTTGGTTCTACTAGGAGTGCTTTGACATGAAAATCATTTAAAATTGGCATATTCTGGTTGTGATTGTTGTGATGGACGATCAAATTATTGTTAATATTGTTATTATGGTTTTGTGGTTGTTGCTGTTGTTTTGTGCCTAACACTTTACCCCGTGACTCAATAAATTTTTGCATGAGCCCCTTTTGAATCGTTGTACCGTTGATTTTTTTATTAAATGTAGGCGTGTAAATTTGTGGTGTGGACCGGGCCCGCATTAAAATCGGCGATGACGTATGACGGAATGCTGACCTTGGTTGAATAGATTTTTGTTTTTTGTAATGATTTCCGGATGTGCCGTTTAGATCTTCGTTTTCATTCGATTGATCAGTAAGATTTTCATTGGACTGATCACTTGAACTGTTATTGTTCAGCATGTCGATGGATTGTGGTGTATATTGGCTTTCTTCGAAATCAGATTTTATACTGTGACCGTTATGGCCGTTCTGATCAATACCATTTGGTATAGTCGATGATGAACGAATTAATAATTGTTTTCGGAGTTCTCGTTCCCGTTGTGTTACTTCGTTTATTTCTTCCTGGATACGTTTTAGTGGGTCTTCACTCTGGAAATACAAGAAAATATTGAACTGTTAGTAAAGATTTTGGATTTTTTTATTGCATATTGGGTGATAATGTGACATGTAATTGAAAATAATTTCTGTTCAACGGTGATTAGATTAGGCGTGTCTTGCACTTGCTTTGCACAATCTTAAGTGGTGTATGAGTAAATGTTCTGTACCTACGGCGAAAAGTTCTTCTTACCTAAAATATCGAAATATTTAATCAAAATAATTAAATTTAAACGCAGCTTTATCAGCCAGCGTTTTAATTTATTTACGATTATTGGTTAATTAAAGATGATACAACGCCAAATTAAAACAAACAAGCAATAAATTAATATCAAACTGATTGTACTGATTAAAATGTTTGCCAAATGATTTTTCTATATTTAGTAAAAAAAAATCGCAGGTATTGATATAATCTTATATTAACGACAAAGTGCTTTAAAGTAGCAATACATGGGTTTGGTAGTTCAAGATTCATTTTTACTTGATGTTATTCAAAAATCAAGAGCGGCTGTTGCAACAATCTACCCAAAAGCCCTTTATGAGATTATTAATCAATTGATTAGGTTAGGAAGGCAGCTTAATTGGGATTAAACACTCTTGGTAACCTAGCAAGTGTATCGTACATCCGAAGTGATAAACCACCGTTGAAAGTCATCGTCGTCGAAATACATTTTCGCACAGACCTTCTAAATCAAGTAATCAAACAACTCAACAACTAATCAATTTTTAGCTTTAGCGACAACCATAAAAATTTATTCACATCCAGCGGGAGCTAGTTTATGATAGAGTTGCTCAATGCAATGGCAATGGGAGACTTTCTTCATTAAATGTCCTCATAATAAAACTGTTATTCTTGCCCAGACAAAATCAGGACATCAAACGTTCAACGACTGAATAGAGGTTTCAAGAATGTCCGTTCATTGCAAACCAAATTAACTTCACCTTCGTCCTAGCCTCCCGGCGCGATCCAACCCGGCAGCCATTCTCCATGATCCACTCTATCTCAACCCCATCTTTGACTACAATCCCCTCCATAACTGCTGGTACGCTACGCCCCCCTTTAATACTCGGCAACACTAGCTCACATATCATCTATACTGTTTTCCTTACAAATAGCCAACGCCCTCGTTGTCAACGTCCTCTTTGATCCACATTCCATAAAATATCTTTTCCGCCTTCGTTCGTGCCTCTCGAATTTTAGCGACATAGGGTATAGACCGTTAAATGTAATATCGCTGTCGCACTTCACATTTTCTGGCCATTTGTTCACCTCTATAATAGGCCGTTTTTTATGCCGATCGCTCTCCATATGGCTCTTGCTCGCACTTACTATCCACCAATTCCTTCAACCACTTATTGGCGGATATATTCTACACATCTCTTGTTGCCGTTCCATAACTTATTCGGCCCACGCTGGACAGTCTTCCTGTAAATTGCCAATCGCCAATCACAGTTACCGATGACCCTTGTTGCTCTCAGTCATGACTGTTGGACCATCTGCAATTCTCACTCGGCCGATATCTCCTCCAGATACATTTTAATGTTCTATCCAAGGAAGCCTCATCCGATCCCAAAAATCACCGCTCCAATAATCCCATATTGATCTGGCCAGCATTCATTCAAATTATGTTTCTCCATCACGTCTAAACGTAGCTACCACAATTGCTCCTCGGCATCATCCGAGTGCATCACCACACCGGCAACGAGTTTCTCATATTTCTGTAATTCAATGCGTTGTAATCCGTGCTTAATTTTCACGTTAACCTCAACACTTGCAGCTTTCATCACTTTCATCAAGTTTGATGCACAAACCTGGGTTACTGTCTTCATCCTCTGTATAAGAAATCTTTGCACCAAAATCATCGAAACCATCTCTACCAGTCGATCTAACATCCTCACTTTCCTTGAATAATGAATCTGCTGCTTCTTACTGACGAATAAATGGCTCACTATGAGACGTCGATTCTGCATCCGGTTGAGCATCCAAAAGACGGAGTAGTTCGATACGTTCTTCTTGAGCTGTGGTAATATCGCGGTTGAATTCTTCATCATGTTCGAGGTGGCTCAGCTGATTCCCCGTATCTGCTGTTTCCAGGCCACCACTCGATTCCACAAAGCCTAATGGTTCCTCCCGACCAATGGCACCCACTCCATGATCTTGATCATCCGGTTCCATCTTACTGCCAACAGCCATTTCTGACATCTCCTCACATTTATTTTCTGAATCCTCGAGATACGAGGGCAGCCCAATAAGTCACTGACTTTTTGAATAAAAGATATTTTTTTCGGCAGAAAGCGTTTTATTTCTCAACATTTCTCAACCCAAATCTCTTACCGCCCAGCCATTTCTTCAAGTTTGGAAACAGGAAAAACTCGCATGGGGCTAAATCTGGAGAATATGCTGGATGCGGTAGCAGTTCGTATCCCATTTTATGGAATTTTATCACAGTAACTGCACACATGTGCACGTCTTCGCCAAATGCGGTCGTTTTTGCTTCAAATCAATATCGAATCTGTCCAAAAGCTTTGAATAATAATCACCGGTGATCGTTTTGTCCTTTTCAGGGTAATCGATGTGAATGACACCCCGTGTTTCCCAAAATACTGTGAATTTCTTTGGTGCAACTCACCTGGAGAAACGCACTGTCTTGATTGTTCATTGGTGTTTGGTGTATTTTGATGGATATATGTTTCGTCCACGGTTAGGAAACGGCGCAAAAACTCGTTCGGATTGCAGCTGAACATCGCCAAACACTCCTTTGAAGTGGTCAGACGGTTACGCTTTTGGTCGAGTGTGAGCAACCGCGACACCCATCGCGCTAATAACTTTTTAATGTCCAAATATTCATGTAAAATGTGATGTACCCGCTCAGTTGAAATGCCTACAGCGTCAGCCACCTCACGGACTTTCATTCTCCGATCGTCAAATATCATTCCATGGATTTTATCGACTATTTCTGGCGTGACGACCTCTTTTGGGCGACCTGAACGTTCGGCGTCACTTGTGCTGGTACGACCACAACGGAACTCAGTAAACCACTTCTCTACCATTGAAATTGATGATGCAGAGTCCCCATAGTATTTATCAAGCCTTTTTTTGGTTTCGGTGATGATTGTTTTACGCAAAAAATAATGCTTAATCAGCCCACGAAATTCACTTTCTCCCATTTTCATCAAATTCATGAGATTGTCTACTTTCAATGACTGTCAAACACAAAAAGTGTGGGAAATTCAAAAAGTCACTGACTTATCAAACTGCCCCCCCCCCCCCCGGTTTACTACAGCTATTCGTTACTAAGTGGATGGTGCGTATGGAGATAATTGTGTTGTTCGTAGACACGGTGTTGATATCGGATGATACATCGGAGCGTAAGCCGCAGCCAATTTTAGTAAAGGCTTCCAGTAGCGGTCTAACGTTTAGTTAGATTTTATTAAAGGTTACCAGACGCGTCTTAAACACGTTAATTACAGTGAAGGATGAAGGACGTCCGATTTTATTCAACGTTCCCAATCACGCCAGTTCATATAAACCGCCAGCACGCGACTTACGACGCGGCAACCGTTATACGATTGCCTAAAGAGATAATATGTTATTTTCGGCTTAAGGACGTCGCAACATATACGAGTGACCGAAGCGTGGCTATTCGATTACTATACGAAAATTCAAGACCACAATCAATACACAATGTGCCATTGTGGATGTCGTAAATGACATTGTTCGGTGTAACAAATGCTGTACGAAGATTACAAATTTCTTCAAATTTATTTCATGGGAAACAATAATGAAGTAATCGATTAACGTTGTCGATTCAATACGAGCAATCACTGCATTTCAAACTTTATTCGATCAACACAACGAGTTGCCAGCTGATGACTACAAAATTGTAGTTAGAGCAGCCAACGGACGAGAGACAGTACAATGCACCAACAATTCATGATCGTTATAGTTGGCGAAGAATTTAACTCACGTGGCATAATTCTTCATCGCAGCAATGGTGATGTCTCATAAACTTATCGCTCATACGACGGATTGCAATATCCGATTTTATTTTGGCAAAGCGAAGATGGATGGATATATTTCAACATCGAATTGAGGAATCCACAAACAAATGAAAAACGAATAAAAACGTCCATGTCATACTGTTGACCACATTTACAGGGAGTCATGAATGAATACGCACAAGATGCAATGACCTATGTTCGTGAATATGGAAATCGTCATCGGATCGTCATGATATTTCTGCACGATTGCCACATATTTTGAACGTATTTTGGTTGATCGAACAAGCCACACCAGATCAAATTGAACAAATCTTCTCAGCAATAACAGATGTCGACATTGATCCGCACTTATTTGACGTCCTCATCAAAAACATGATTCATGGTCCGTGTGGCTTATTCAATAACAGCTCATGAATTAAGCAGAATAAAGGTACCAAGATGGGTTAAAACAACGTCAACGCAAAAATCGGAATTACATGGAATTTATTTAAGAACCACAAATACAATCGAGCAAGTTACAACCAGCTTGCTGGTAGCAAAAACCAGAGTTGCTCCAATCCAAACTAAACTGACAGTTCCTAAAACTAAATGAAACTAGATGGAACTAAACGCAGCGCATCTGTTATCTAGGCTTCTAGGATACGCCAAAAATACCATGAACATCCATGATGCAAAGATGTTTGCTTGGACGGATTCACCATAGTTTTAAGCTGGATGAGAGCTGATATCACGAAGTTACAAACCTTTGTAGCTAATCGGGTATCTCAGATTAAAGTTAATTTACCTCAGCTAAAATGGAATTACGTACCAACAAATAAAACCCCAGCTGATTTAGCAACAAGAAGATTAGCAGCGTCTACAATCACCTCACAAGGCTCGATCTGATAGACGGAGACCAACATTTTTGCAGAAAAATTCAGATGCATGGCCACCAACACCTTCATACAAGGATCCGCAAACACAAGCTGACCACAACCAGGACAGCGCAGAAGATATCACTTGTCTCACAATAACCGCTGAATTCAAAGCAAACACGCTACATGAATTAATTAATAAAATTTCAAACATTCATAAGTTGAAGCGCATACTGGTGTATTACCAAAGGTTCATACGCGTGCATGTTCTTAAACAGCTGCAACAGTCGAAAGAAGTGACAGTACCAGTACTGAAACTCGCGGAAGTCCAAATTAGGATTAAACATCATCGATACTTCCGTAAAAACTTCAGGCATTGATGAGTATCTGCTTTAAACCCAGTCATCAGCAAGGATGGGATATTACGATTGCAAGGATGTTTACAAAATACGCAACTACAAATAAATCAAAAGCATCCCATTATCTTACCGAAGGAAATCTCAATCAGCAAGCGAATAATTGAAGATGCGCATACGACTACAACACTTCATGGGGGCATACAACTAACATTGGCAAATGTTCGCAATAAATTTTGGATAATTAATGGTAGAAATCTGACACGTCACATTATACAGAAATGTGTTTCAAGTGTCAGATTTAAACAAGCAACCCTCAACCAACTAATGGGTGGTCTACCGGCCTGCAGCGTAACTGCATCACGGCCGTTCAGCAAGGTTTGATTATACCAGGCCGATTTCACTAAAGAACAAGATAGGAAGAGGTCAAACCACGTACAAAGGATACATTGCGGTATTTGTGTGCCTGACCACCAAGGCCATACGTGTAGAAGTAGTCAGCGGATTAACAACAGATGCAGTTATAGCTGCTTACCGTACCTCTTTAAGTTTAGTGAACCTCTTTTAGTTTAGGAACTGCGGAGGAAGTGAGACGGAGGATACCGTCGACTCTGTCGGGTCCAAATAACCGACGTAGCACGGCTGTCGCGATAAGGTGAGTAAATACTGTTACCAATGATCAGCTTTGTGCAAATAAATCTACATCACTCCAAGGCTGCTTCGGCGGCGCTACTTCTCAGACTTGCTAAGTCAGAGGAAGAGATAGTTCTGATCCAAGAACCTTGGATCAACAACAACAATATCTGTGGTCTGCGAGCGGAAGGGTACACGCTTTTTACGCTTGTGGGACGGAAAAGAGCATATATGCTGGTGGAAAATAATATTCAACATCACTGCTGTCTGTATCGAGACGGAGAGGAGGAGATTCTGACTTGCAGTCACATACATGGACCGCGTGAAGCCAGTGCCGCTAGATTTACTGAAGGCATTTGTTTGGGACGCGGAAAGGAGGAAGGCGGGAGTTATCCGAGGGTGTGAGGAGAACGCGCATCACATCCATTTGGGGTAGCTCGGACATTAATGGCAGGAGTGAGTTACTTTTCGAATTTCTTTTAAGAACTAACCTCATTATTAGTAATAAAGGTCGAGAACCCACCTTTATTATTAGCAATAGACAGAAGGTTTTGGATGTTACTCTGGTCTCCGGTTTTTATTTCACCTATGATCAGGGAATGGAGGGTGGTAAAGAAGCATTCATTCTCTGACCATCGGTACCTAACTTTTAAGCTCAATCTCCAAATTACAAATCAGTGCGTGTTCAGAAATTCCCGAAAGACAGTATGGCGCGTATATAGGGAGGTATTGAAGGGCAGGATTCCATCTAGAGTCCCTGAATTCCCCGACACGGGTCCCAGAATCTGGATTCAATGGTGGATACTCTTACTAACAAAGTGCCGGAAAGTCTGTGGGTCTGCTTTCAATAGAGCGAAAAGAGTATACAAAAGGGAAACAAGGAAGGCGCAAAGGAATTCGTGGAGGCTTTTCTGTGATAGAATGGAACGGGTATCGGACACTTCGCGCATAAGATAGATTATGACTACTAGTCCAGCTGTTCCAGGCTATCTGAAAAATCGGATAGCGAATGGACGGCTTCTAGTGAAGAGACTTTTGATCTTTTAATGGAAACGCACTTCCCGGGTAGTGAGGATGCGTCGATTGCGAGGCCTTTGGTTGACTGCGGGTCTAGGGACGACTGCAACGTCCAATTGTTATTGTGTGCAGAGGATATCCTGAATACACGGAAGATAAAATGGGCTGTTAAAAGTTTTAAGCCCTTTAAGTCAGCTGGTCCTGATGGGATCGTGCCAGCAGAAATTCAGAAGAACTCGGAGGTCATACTTCGCTGGCTGGAGGTTATCTTCAAACAGTGTCTGAAGCTGGGGTACATCCCGGAGAAATGGAGTGAGGCTAGGGTGATTTCCATGCCGAAAGCGGGTAGAAGCTCGCACAGCAGCCCTAAGGACTTAAGACCAATATTTTTGTCATTTTTTCTGCTGAAAACCATGGAAAGGTTGCTGGATGTCCATATTCGTTCGAGAATTGTGCCCAAAAACTGGGCACAGTCTCAACATGCGTAGCATAATGGTAAGTCTGTGGACATGGCATTACATTCCTTGGTTCAAGAAATTGAGAAGTCACTGGATTTTCAAGAATACTCGTTGGTGACGTTTCTCGATATCGAGGGCGCTTTCAACAACGTTAAGGTGGAGGCAATTAGGGAAGGATTGTTGCCACTTGAGATTGAATACCCCGTAACCAGGATAATTACTCACCTGCTAAGTAATAGAAGGATTATAGCAGAGATGGGGGAAGAGTCCGTTAGAAGGCGGGTTGCTCGGGGAACACCCCATGGAGGTGTCCTCTCTTCCCTTCTTTGGAATGTAGTAATTAATGGACTACTATTGGAACTGGAGGGGGCGGAATAAGCGTGGTTGCTTATGCTGATAACGTAGCGATGGCTGTCTCGGAGAAGCACCTATGCACAATAAGAAATGTGATTCAGAATGCGTTATCAATCACTGCGGGTTGGGCCAGCAGATGTGGATTGGGGATTAACCCATATAAAACAGAGCTGAGATTAGCTCATCTAAAACTACTTAAAGGGCGAGATTTTTGGGGATTCTACTCGACAGTAAGCCAGTTGGAAACCAAACACGATAGAAAGAGTGAAGAAGGCCATTGTAGCACTCTATTCTTGCAAAAATACCATCGGAAATGGGGTCTGAAACCGGAGCTAGTGCACTGTATGGTGTGAGTGTATGGTGGCCAGCTCTGGAGAAATTATCATACAGGAACATATTGGCGAAGGTGCAGAGGACAGCCTGCTTGCTCATTAGTGGGGTGTTGAAAACGACCCCTACTAGTGCCTTATGCTGTACTTTCTCCCGTTGGATGTTATCGGTAAGCAAATGGCGGTCAATACCGCCACTCGGCTATCAGCGATTTCGGAGTGGAAGTGCCTGCAAAAATGGCACTCAACTATAGCCAAGTCAGTGAGGGACTTGCCCTTTGCTTTTACAAGCGTTTTAAGGTGATTCTCCCCTCCCCGATGGTAGGGTGGGAGCTGGTGTGTTCTCCAATCTATCTTTTCGTCTACCTGATTACTGCAGCGTGTACCAGGCTTCTAGCTTCAGCGATTGAAGAGGTCATGAACTGGTTGAAGCGCAGTGTAATATCGTTGACTGATATCACTATCTATGTGGACAGTTGGGCGGCTATTCGTTCGCTGGATTCAGTTTCCCTGGCGTCAAGGGTGGCGTTGGATTGTCACACATCTCGTAACGAGATGAGTGAACTCTTCAATATCCAGTTGGTTTGGGTTCCGGGCCACTCTGACGTTGAGGGATATTGCAGGGCAGACGAGGAAAGCAGTTGCCTTGGAAAATGCTAGGTGGCTCGCCAGTCCGACTGGGAGGGTAGCGAAGCAAGTATGGCCTGAGCTTAGCTTGAAGCCATCCAAGATCTAAGGAAGCGTGACTTAGGTAGAATTGTAAGGGTACTTACCGGACACTGCCTTGCCCTTTCTGGATGCAAATGACTTCTGCAGAAGCTGTAAGGACGAGGAGAAGGAGGAGACTCTTATTCACTTCCTATACTCATGTCCTGCGCTAGCTGACAGAAGACATGATCGCTTGAGCAAATACACTATGGACAGCCTCTCTGATATCGAAAGCTGTAATGCCCGAGATCTCTTACGTTATATGAATAGCACTAGATGGGTTTAAAGGGAGTTTAATTATGTCGGATCCTGTGGTATCACAATGGGCCAAAACTGGCCTAAGTGTGCCATAGCAACCACTGAAACCTAACCTAACTTAAATGGAGGAAACGTCGGCCCAATTTAGTTGTAGGGGATGGCGTTATAATGATGGAAGAGGCACTGCCGCCGGCGCATTGGAAAATGGGGAGAGTACAGGAGGTGCATACTGGCTCAGATGGCTTGGTTCGTATTGCGTCCATAAAGTGCAACCAGAATATCTGTAAACGACCTATCACTAAACTGTGCAAGCTACCAAACGAAGAAGACAATTCATGGTCACAATAAATAATCAAGGCACATGAAACTCCAGGTGCAAAAACATCAGGTAACCAAACAATATCAGCAGACGTTATAACCCGCGCCGCAAGATGTTTAATATGAACAGGATCATTTAACTACAACATAGTATGCTGGTTTGCAGAATGCTGATTTAGCTATAAATAAAATTATTAATTTTTTACATACAATTTTGCACTTTTGGATTTTATAAAATATTGAAATTGATAAACGAGATCAAATAAAAAACAACAACAAATAAATATGAAATTTGTAATCCAAGCTTTTATTTCAATATTCCGGTATTAGCCCCCACCAGTGGAAAGCTTGGAATATAGAGGACAAGTATTATATTAGTTCAAGCTGAGGCTGAACTAAACAGTGGTCGCCTTCTCTATTTCTATAACTTTATCCATTGTAACTGCCAAACCATTGCAACAAGTTCAACAAAAATTGAGACGGTTAATCGAGTTCATTAGACTAACAATAATTGAAAATAGTCGATATTCCATATAATCGAGAATCGATTACAGCAACTTCCACTTTCCATTAATGCTCACATACAATAACCCATAAAACACTTATAATCTAATAATCGATATATCGTTATGTCGACCGACAATGTCTTAAGTAATATTAAATACACATTAACGGATTACTAATTAGTATTAATCTAATGCGCAAACAAAACATTTCCAAAATTAGCATCACATTACGATTCCTAACACAATTCACTTTCGTTTTCACATCGATCGCTGTTTACCATGAATTTTAAGTTATCAATCACTGATTAAAGACGTTCACAATTTGTTCCAAGACAATAACAATTCGAATTCATCCGTCACTCCTATAGATACACTTTGAACATGGTGTAATCCCCTCGTAACGGATTTCGTTCTTTCGACCGATTATAAAATTTAAGATTATTTAAGATGTTAAATCAATTACATGCATTACCAAAACGTAAAACGTTTTTTTTGGATTTATTATTTTCGTTGGCAATGTTGGCATCATCATATGGTCGCATCCACTAAAATTACGGAAATATGAAATTTGATCGGTTTAAAGTGTTAAATGCTTTTATTTTATGGGTTCGAGTAGAATGGGGTATAATACTGTGTATTGTATGTACAACAAGGCTTCCATTAAATTAAACGAGATTAGACTAAAAAAATATCGACGATATGATTCATTCGTGCCATTGTTGGTTTTATTTTGTGTACCGTGTACAGTGTACACTGAGTCATTGTATATACTCCGCAGAAAGAGACGAAATGAGGGGTGTCAATGAATTGGAACCATACAAGTTCGATGTGCTTTGTTGTTTATTGATATATTTAAAAAAAATCGGGCATCGTAAAAATTTTAATCGGTCACGATTTCGGTCGGATTAACACGTTTACACGACATAGTATATTTGTTTTATTATTTTTAATTTAATCTTCTGTCAATGATTTTAAATTTACACGTTTTCCTTATAGTGGGGAGAGCAGCCAGATTTAAGGTGACCTGACAGTGTTATCCACAATCAAGCGTATACTTTAAACAGGGTGGGTCATCTGTTCTAAAAAATTCTTTGACATATGAAAAGTCAAAAATATGTCATTTATCATCATGCAGTCACTAACCACACAACAACGCATTTTGATTGTCCAAATTTGAGTATTTCGCCATGGACGCCCTACTGAGCGTACATACAATTGGCAAAATTATTGATCGTTTCGAAGAAACTGATTCAATGGAAGGTCGTAGACCGTATCAACATGTTCATCCAGTTCGTACTTCTGATGCAGTGGCAGCAAACTAAACATTTCATGAACCGCGACGCATTTTGGATGTTGATCTTCATTTGGATCCATACAAAATTCTACTAACTCAAAAATTGAAGCCACCAGATCACTTAAATCGTCGTCATTTTGTTAATTGGATGCTTGAACGAAATGAAGGTTTTTCAACCAAAAATCATCTTTAGCGATGAAGCTCATTTTCATCTTAATGGGTACGTCAATAAGCAAAATTGTCCAATTTGGGGAGAGGAGAATCCTCATGTTATTCACAAAGCAGAAGTTCATACTCCAAGTCGCTGTTCGGTGTGTTTTATGGGCTGGTAGCGTCGTTGGGCCGTTTTTCTTTGAAATCGAACGGGAAAACCCCTTTACAGTGAATGGGGAACATTATTAACAATCCCTTTATTGTCAACAAAATTTGCTGCCACCAAGAAGCCCGGATTTAATAACACTTGATTATTTTTTGTGGGGTTATTTGAAAGGTAAGATGTATGCTAGCCATCCACAAACAATTGAACAACTTAAAAACAACATTCGAGCTGAAATTGAGATCATTGATCCGTTTTTATTGGAAAAAGTCATCGACAGTTTTGATGTTCGGATGCAGGCCTGTAGACGAAGGGTCTGGTGGACATATGAACGATATTATTTATCATACATAAATGACATAGAACCACCTTTCCTTATCAATAAAAAATTTTGGCTTTTCATCCCAAAATGTGTGTTTTATTTACAAATGAGAACATGACTAACAGATGACCCATCCTGTATGATGGTGTTCATCAAAATTTGAAGTCGGGGCTGTAATACTCTTTGTTCGCACTAAGAAATTTAACATTGCAATCACCAACGTGCAACGCCTATCGAAACAAGACAGATGTCAAAAATTTATTCTTAATTGAGTAGAGTCATCATTATTGTAGAAGATTTGAATGCCAAACAAACCAATACGACTCATGGCTTTCGTTTCGCGGAACTGGTTCAACATATCGAACGATAGATTTAGGTTCTATTATCGAGGGGCTGTTACTGACGACGTTAAGGACACCAATTGGATGCGAAGCTACAAGTCGCCTGTCCAGGAATAATAAGAAGCTTTACAGTCAAGCGTAACTAACGCGGCACAAATAACTATCGAAAAAACAATCAACACCTCGTAACGAGTGGCTTAATGCCCAGGGTCGGAAATACGCCGGAAAGAAGCAGAAGCTGCGTGCTAATTGAGTAGCACGTACACCAAAAGTTCCCGAATGGAAGACTTCCGTGTAAGAAAAGACACAAATAAACTTCTCTGTTCAAATAACGAACCTATTTCAAGGATTGCAGGGAAAACACCTAAACACCCACTGGCCTATGCCAGAAATTTAACTAAATACTTTTATTTTAGCTCTACAGCCAAAAGAGTTGAAAACGGAGATTTAAAAATAAACCAGGCTGATGAACTCTTGGCTCTCCAGGCTGATCGCACTTGCATAGTCTTTCAAATCCTAACGACGAAGCTACTAATATCAGAAAAATGGCGCGGCAGATTAGGAAATCTTTGTTCCACATGCAGTAGAGGAAGTATACCCAGTCTCTAGATAGAATACTCTAAATGTAAAATAGGGTCGTCTAGCACCTAATTTAGGATCAGGACAACGAACAGTAGTTTAGAAGGTCGCATTTGTCGGTGCTGTGTTTTAAATAAAGCCGTAGTAAACAAAGCCTATACACGACTTTATTGCGGCAACTGTCAGGTTGGATTTAGACAGTTTATCATGGCTCAACCGATGAACCTTTGATAAAGCTTTTACAGTGTGAATGACGAGTCTGTATATTAAATAAGTCATTCCCAATTTTTGAATAGGCTGAGATGATATCGTGCTTCTTGGCTCTTGGCTAAAGAACAAACAATATCACTGATAGTTTTATATCGCAGGACCAAACCACGAAAACAAAATAAATTTCCCGGCAACATAAGGCCAACCTTATTATACCTAATTAAAACATCTTCAGGAAGATATAAAAAATCTCGTTTCGCAACGAGGTTTTTCACCTAGTTGACATTATTGGAATCGATATACCGGGTAACTGACAAGAAGTGTTACCAACTTCAGACTGTCATTGCTGTCAAATCAGCGAAATTTACACTAATGACAGTTCATTCCATTGTTTACAAGCGTACAAAAGCATTTTAGTGGGAAATATTCAGAAAAAAAGTTATCCGCAATGGAATTCAAGCGTAATAGTGTGATTGCGCTATATTTGGCTGGAAAACCACAGCCGAAGATTGTTAACCAGTTAAAACATCTGCATGTGAATAAAATGTTTGTGTATCGCACCATAAATCGTTATAACGATACTGGCAGCATTGCAAAACGCCTTGGTGGTGGACCGAAACGCACTGCAATATCGCCGGATATCATTCGGAAGGCCAAATTGGCTCGGAATCCGCGCCTTAGTGGCAGAAAAATTGCTCGTGAGGCGAACATTTCACTCGAACGGATGCAGCACATATTGAAAGATCATCTTGGACTAAAGGCTTTGAAATTCCATAAATCGCATGGTCTCACCGATGCTCAAAAAAAAGTTAGAGTGGAAAGAGCAAAGGAGTTGTTACGCTTGCACGAAAGTGGCGATTCGCCGAATTTGGTTTTCTCCGATGAGTCACCGTTCGTTATTGAGCAATATGTGAACAAGCAAAACGACCGGATTTACTTGCCCGGCCGTTCTACTGAACATTTGGACCAACGGATTGCCATTCGAAACCAAGCGCCGCCGATGGTGATGGTTTGGGCCGCCGTAACGGCCGAAAGCCGTTCACCCCTCGTTTTTTGGACCGTGGCATCAAGATAAATGCTTAAATTTATCGGAATCATGTGTTGGAAGGAGCGTTGAAGCCTTGGGTACAAACACATTTCGGCAGCAGAGTCTAGACATTTCAAAAGGTCTGGCCGCGGAATCACAAAGCGTCAATCAAGATGGGCTGAGAAACAACGTTCCGCGGTTCATTTCCACTGCTCAATGGCCACCAAATTCACCGGATGCAAATTCGCTAGATTTCTCGGTTTGGGGTATTTTGAAGAGCAAGGTTGGGACGAAAAAATTCCAAAGTGTCGATCATCATGCAATAGCTTTGTCGGCCGTTTGAAGGCCATAATTGCGGCTAAGGGTGGCCAAATCGAGAACTGCTAATGCAATTAGAAAATTTAATTCTTTGATTCAATAAAATTCATCAAAAAATAAAAATTCGGTGGCGTTTTGTTTTGGTACCACTTCGTGTCAGCCACCCTGTATATATCGCACTCGTGCAAACTAACACTTTATAAAACATTAAACCATCGGGCGCTAATCGGGTAACTTTAGTAAGCGAAAGTTGAACCACGATCACCTCCGACTATAGGTTATTGGAGGTTACTGGAATTCGCATAAGTTTCGAAATAAAATAATTCCTCGAAGATTTTGATATTATCGGTTAGGCCAAAGAGCCAAAAACAGCCATTGCAGGAAACTTCTGCTTATATTTCTTAGAGTGGAATGAGTGGAGTAAATTGTTACACACTCATCTCAATTATTCTCTCACTGAAACTGATGAGAGAACATGCTTTCTCTATCAAAGCTTTAATCGGTGATTATAGGCAAGCAGTACGTGACCCATACACGTAACAAGCGGGTTGAGCGGTAGGCCAACAATCTTCTCTCATAAAATCAATTAAGTTATGAAGGATACATTACAAATTCGACCTCGGAAATTGTAACCGGACAACGCTAGCCTCTTAAGGCCTGGAGACCTCCACAACCTTTCGAACCAAGCAAAGACTTATACGTTAGACGTACTTGCACTACACATCAATGGTTACACTCTTCACAGCGGCCATCAGAATGGAGAAGAAGTTGGAGTAGGCTTGCTCATCCATTGGCACGTGAAGCATCCTATCATCGACTTCCGCCCTATCAACATGCGGATATGCACGGTCAGACTTCACACTCAGAAATTTGATATCACGATCGTTAATGTGCACAATACACCCACCGAAGATAAATCAGATGACATCAAAGTCCTATTCGACAAAGCTGGAGGAAGTCATCAACAACATACCACACCATGATTTTAAAATCATTGTGGGAGACTTCACTGGAAAAATCGGTAGGAGTGCAGAAAATGCATCTCACACCGGTCCTAACAGCCTGCACCTAACTAGTAACAACAAGGGCCAACGCGTCACCGACCTGGCAATAATGTACAACTTAGTTTATCAAGTATGTTTTTCCCACATAAGAAAATCCATAAAGTAACGTCATCGAATGATGGAGGAACGGAAAACCAAATCAATTACGTCATAGTGTCTAAGACACACTCCACCAGCATATCCGACGTTAGATCTTACAGAGGTGCAGGTGGCAGACAAGCTTGTCATATTCAAATATAAGTGCAAACTGTCATCTATGTTCAATAGACAAGCATAAAAGACCATTCGGTGGAATGTCGATGCTTTAAAAGACCAAGCGTCACTGTAGAGTTACCAAGCAGCTGTCACTAAATATTTAAACTGCCACAGAAACAATGGAGAAGCTCCTGAGAAGGCCTCCGAGGTCCCGCAATAATTGATTCGATACTACATGATCAATGCCACCAGGTCGTCGAAAATAAACAAAAAAATGGTTGGTTCGCAACACTAGAGGCAGAATATCTCCGCGCTACTACAGCCATGGCTAAATACCTTCGCCAAAAAAAGCGCGATCATATGAGATCATGCGTCAAAAACAACAGCATCCAAGGTGATAAATAAAAGCGTGGTGACCCCGACGTGATTTAAACTGGCGAAAGTGATAAACAAAAGTGATACAGTCAAATAAGAGAAAAAATTGAAATGGGTGGCGATGACGAAGATAACGAAGGGGCGCTGACCGTTTCCATATATGAAAATGATCGCAAATGATAGTCTAAACAGCACGCAACTATATTTTGCAAGCCTGGAATTCTGGATCGAAGCCAGCAACGTTACCACGGATAATAAAAAGTATTGTTCGGTAATGGTACAAATTCCGCTAAGCGATCTATACAAACGGAATCGGTCAAGTCCCAGAAAAAGAAAAGTGTATGAGCACATAAAGTCAGTGATAGTGGAATTTTACTCGGATTCGCAGCAATAAGATTCCGAGAAACGATTAACGGTTTACAACTTGGCAGTTGTATCAAAGATTAAAAAATTTGACATCCGATTCGTTAACGGAAACTGTACTCATCGATCTCTGAGCTGCACGACTACCCGAAATGGCGCACGTTGCAGTTATTCAAATGAAAAGTTCGCCAATAAAGGATCGACTCATAGCAGCCGACGCATTGGTTGAATCAATTGGTTTTCATACAATCGGCGTAATATTTGCCAAACGACTTCGCAGCAACCCGCAGCATCATGTAATTCTAAATTTACTCCGGCAGCATCATCTGAAATCAGTTTACAACAAAAAATTGTCGATTCAAGTGACTGAGCTTGAACGAAAATTGGACAATTTCTGCGGTAGCAGTAATTCAGTGAACGCTAACACCACGCGCGCGTTCCAACTCCCGTTCGGAGCATCCAAATTGTTGCGCATGCCGTGCAATTTTGACGCAGCAAAAGTCAAATAGTAAATGATGCCAATATTCTGCGTCGGATTTAGGTTACGATCAATCTAAATCTAAATTCGTTAAAATTCATAAAAATTTACGATAATACTACGATCAGTTATGCCACGCAGTCGGTCGGTAGACTATTGTAAACCATCAGCAATCAAATTGTTTGCAGCAAACGGCACCAAAATAAAACGTTTGGAACTACAACACTGAAGGTAAATCTCGGATTACGACGTGACTTAACGTAGACGTTTTTAATCGCAGACGTAATAACCCCAATCGGTGCACATTTCATTACAAAATACATATTCCTAATCGATTTGAATGGAAAAAAAATAATCGACCCGCTCACTGGCCTAAATTCAAACTGGATGCGCGTCACCGTCGACGAGACGACCGAATATAATACTAGTTGGATTTGAATTACGCTGGTCTACTAGAAAAGTTCAAGCAAATTACTGCCAGGAAGTGAAATTTCTACCGTTATAGTACAGGGTGTCCGCCGGAAAGGTATACTACTTTGTTTTGCCGCCATTTAGGCGAATATTAGTGGTGGCAAATTTATTATGGAAAAATATTCGATAAACCATCGTGTTTTAATCGTTAAAACATTTTATCAAAATCAATCATCGATTACTGTGACGATGAGAAAGTTACGTGAAATTTTTGGGAGAAACAACGTGCCAACAAAACGCACTATTTATCGTTTAGTGAATGATTTCGAAGAAAGAGGGTCTGTAAGTGATAGGCCCAAGCATGGGCCACAACGTACTGCAAGATCGGCTGAAAACATTACTGCTGTTCAAGAAAGTGTTCAAAACAATCCATCAACCTCAATTCGACGCCGTCCTCAGGAGCTTGGTCTTCAAAGAACAAGTTTGGCCACAATTTTGCACAAGGATTTGCATTTGTTTCCATTTAAGATTCAGTTGACACAAGAGCTTCTTCCACAAGACCATTTACGCCGCCGTACATATGCCAATAGGATGTTACAGCTCGCCCATGACAACCCCGATTTTCATGAAAAATCATAATGAGTGACGAGGCACATTTTCATTTAAATGGATATGTGAATAAACAGAATAGTCGGTTCTGGGCAATGGAAAACCCTCACATTATTCATCAGTCACCTTTACATCCATTAAAAGTGACAGTCTGGTGTGGAATTTGGTCAGGAGGAATCATTGGACCTTACTTCTTTGAAAATGAATACGGCGTAACGGTAACTGTGAATGGGGAGCGATATCGTGATATGATTGAAAACTTTTTAACGCCACAACTGCATACTTTGGGCTTGATTAACATGTGGTATCAACAAGACGGTGCCACATCGCATACAGCCAGGATTACAATGGAATTACTGTGAGAACTCTTTCCACAACAAGTTATTTCAAAAAATGGTGATGTTGATTGGCCTCCACGGTCACCTGATTTGACTGCTCCGGACTTCTTTTTGTGGGGATATCTAAAAAGCAAGGCTTACGCAAACAAACCAGAAACGCTTGAGCAACTCAAACAAAATATTCGTGATGAAATTAATGAAATGCCGCGTGAAATGTGTGAGAATGTAATGAAAAATGTGTTCAAAAGGGCTCGCATTTGTGAGGCTAACAGAGGCGGACATTTATCTGATATTGTATTCCATACATAATTGCCGACATTAAATAAAACATTTTATCAATATAAAATCCATTCTCTTTCATTTAATCAAAAATCATAAACAAACAAAGTAGTATACCTTCCCGGCGGACATCGAATTATCATGCCAGGACATCCTGTATACGGTCGACCTCGACACTTTTAGCCTGATAAACTCGAAAAAGCACGGAAGGAATTCGAATTATTGATGAGAGCCGGAATTTGTCGACCATCAAGCAGTAGTTGGGCAAGCCTGCTTCACATGATAAAGAACCCGATGAATCATGGCGCCTGTGCGATAATTATCGCGCTTTAAATGCCATCACAGTTTCGGATCGCTATCAAATTCCGTATGTGAACGATTTCTTTGGCAATTTGCAAAGAAAGGCGATTTTTTCAAACTTCGACTTATAAAAAGCTTTCCATCAGGTTCCAGTCGCAGAAGAGGACATTGAAAAAACGGCTATTACGACGCCGTTCAGACTTTTTGCGTTTAAGTTTATGACGTTTTCCCTGCGAAATGCGAATTTTCCCGGCAGGAGATTCATTTCCTTTGACTCCGCGTTTCATCCGAATGACTTTAGCCGTTGCCCGGCAAAATCGAAGCCATCAAGTCATTTCCACTTCCGACAATGGTAAATCAACTAAAAAGTAATCAACTGTTATCGCAAGTGTTTACCAAAATCCATGGAAACTCAAGTTAAATTACTGGAAATGTTGCCTGGAAATAAGAAGAACGTATGAACGCTGTTAACATGGATGGACGAAGAGAGAAATGCATTTGATAAGTGCAAACTCGAATTTGTCTAACGTCGTTTTACTCGCTCATCCAGTAATAACATTTTGATTAACTTACAACTTTTTACCGTTCCAGGCAGTTCGAAACGAGAATATTGCGATTACCCCACAAGTGACATTCGTCCATTCGTGTCACAAAAATTTCGAAGTCAGTTCATTCAGACAACTCATGACATCTCGCATCCAGGTGTACGAGGCACGGGTAAATTGATGACAAAACGATTCGTTTGGCCAGGCATTCATTCAGATGTTGCTAAATTTGTTCGAAGCTGTTTAAAATGTCAAAGCGCAAAAATTGTACGTCACACGCATTCGGAACTGGAGTAATTCGACACTCCGATCGAGCGATTTACTCACATTAATGTAAATTTAGTGGGACCATTCCCACCATCCGAAAGAAATCGCTACTATTTGACGATAGTAGATCGTTGCACGCGTTGGTCAGAAGCGATTCCTATTCCCGATATGTTAGCACTAACAGTTATAAGCGCACTCATTTCAGGGTGCATAGCAAAATTTGGTGTGCCAACAACATTCACCACCGACAAAGTGCTCAGTTTGAGTTACATCTTTTCGACGAGCTGATGAGACCTTTTCGACGAGCTCTGGGAACTCGATATTACAGGACAACGGCACATCAACCACAGGCGAATCTGAAGGCAGCAATTCTCTGCCACACCACCGAGAAATAGACGACGCATTTACCAACAATTCTCCTCGGGATTCGATCAACGTGTAAAGAGGATTTGAATGCCGAACTCATTTTCGGTACAATGCTACGCATTCCAAATGAATTTTTGCATTGAGTGCATGGAGATTTGCATAATGTATAAGTATAATGGACCATTCGAGATGCTCGCACGAACGCCAAACTATATCCGCGATCGACTGCCTAAGCGCAAAATGAACATTACAATTGATCGCCTTAAGCCAGCGTATCTGCCAACAAGCAATATACTGACAGGTATGGCACCGACAGATCCAAATCAAGCAACGAAGGACAATAAAACCGACAATTGTTCCAACCGTTTGTTGTTTACACGGAAAAATTACTAATAAAAAGGGGGGGGGGGTGGAATAGCAGGTAAGCGATTAGTCATCGGTTGAGTAACAAAATTCAAGGTATATTGAAGTACATTTAATTACCCGACGCACTAGTCTCTTTGTTCGTTAAGGATATTTTGGTTAAGGAATATGGATTTTCGAAATTCGTAAGATTCTAAGGTGTCTAAACGTCTGCTTTTGGGTTGTATATGCAATATGTCTAAATTGTTTAAGCTAGCTGTATGATTTTCTAAAGTTAAATGATTATGGAATGGTGATTGATTGCAACCAGATAAATGTTCTTTAGCTCTAACTCCAAAATTGCGCCTAGTCTGTCCAATATAGGAGAAACTACAATCATTGTAATTAATCCTATAAACACCAGCCTTGTTAAAAACCATTTTCTATAATCGGACCATTGCTATAATCGGACACGATGTTGCTAATCCGTTGGCTAGTTTTTCCAACTCAAGCCGAATCACGAAGTTCTAATATAATCTACACCCTCAAATTTGGCCTGGATCGCATCTACCCCCTAATTTTGTTCGATCACTCACATTTAGCGTAATACTAAACACATTTCCAGGTTTTTATCATCGGTTTCCTTGATAGCAAAATTAGATAATGGTAATACCTGTTCACTCAAGCCGAACCATGAAGTTCTAATAAAATTTACACCCTCAAATTTGGCCTGGATCGCATCTACCCTCTAATTTTGTTCGATCACTCACATTTAGCGTAATACTAAACACATTTCCAGGTTTTTATCATCGGTTTCTTTGATAGCAAAATTAGACAATGGTAATACCTGCTCGCTCAAGCCGAATCATGAAGATCTAATAAAATTTACACCCTCTATTTGGCCTGGATCGCATCTACCCCCTAATTTTGATCGATCACTCACATTTAGCGTAATACTAAACAATTTACAGGTTTTTATCATCGGTTTCCTTGGTAGCAAAATTAGTTAATGGTAATACCTGTTCACTCAAGCCGAATCACGAAGTTCTAATAAAATTTGTATCTTAAAATTTGGCCTGGATCGCATCTACCCCCTAATTTCGTTCGATCACTCACATTTAGCGTAATACTAAACACATTTCCAGGTTTTTATCATCGGTTTCCTTGATAGCAAAATTAGACAATGGTAATACCTGTTCGCTCAAGCCGAATCATGAAGATCTAATAAAATCTACACCCTCAAATTTGGTCTGGATCGCATCTACCCCTTAATTTTGTTCGATCACTCACATTTAGCGTAATACTAAACACATTTCCAGGTTTTTATCATCGGTTTCCTTGATAGCAAAATTAGATAATGGTAATACCTGTTCACTCAAGCCGAATCATGAAGTTCTAATAAAGTCTACACAGTGTTAGGGGGTAGATGCTGGTATTAGAACTTCATGATTCGACTTGGGTGAACAGAAGTTACTTTTACTAATAGTTATCGGGAAAACAAATAGAAAAATGTGGATCTGTTTGTAGTATTTTTGAATTGTTAGTGAGAGAGGGGCATTTTTATTTTAATCTAAATTTGAAGGAGTATTTTCCAGTTTATTAGAACTAATGAAACTGGCTATTCAGGCAAATCATACAAATTCTCAGTTGTTCGCAAATATTAGATAGTTTTTATTTTTTAGAATCGCCTAAATGTTTGCAATTCACTAAACTTTCTCACTTTTTTTGGTATTTTTTTAGCGTGTGACATTTTTCCTAAAATAGTACTAAACGCCATTTTTTTAAATCTAGTAGAAAACTAGGATAAACTTCACATGCATCTGAGGACAAGTTCTTAAAACGTGGATGAAATTGGAAACCAGACGAACCACTACCACCTCTACGGTTAAATGGATAAGCCTTATCTTGCAACACATCCAGTTTAGCTTTTTGTTTCACATATCGAATATGTGAAATTTCGGATACCTCTGTACGAAATTCTTTGTCCAGCCAATCGAACTCAATAGAGTGGCAAACGAATCGCTAACTCAGTGTGAACAACTTTAAGATGGAGATATAAGTTGTTCCTGGTAGCATACCCTTTACGTATAGCTCGTTATTCCTCCAACTATAACGGGCTAGATTGATAGCTCTTCTTCCCTCTAAAGATTTACTATTGCATTGAATATTAGTATAGTTAGGAAGCAAATTTAATTTTTCACAACTACTATTAAACCATATTTGATTATTATTATAACTAAATCTTACCAACAAACGACGATAAATCACGACGAGGGCGGCCAAATCTGCCAACTTAATACTTTTAACACTATATGAATCGGCTGCTATTACTACGGTACCAGAGATTTAAATAACGAAGCGGAGAAAGATGTTACTGTGGCTATGATGAATTTTAGAGCTAATATTAGGCACGCGAGTTATAATATAAGAATCTACTTCTTGTGAACTTTAAATCTTGGTCTCCTCTTAATCCCTTAATGTGTACTAAGTAGCAACTCCTTGGAATTACTAACAATAAAACAACAATAACATGACTAATGATTTCACTTTCACTAAACATAGATCAATTGTCATTATTTTATGATTCTAAGCAAATATTAATTTTATTATAATGAATAATTTACCGAGAACTAACCACTTGCAATGACACCAACAGAAAGCCATATTTTCAAATACCAAAACATTTAGTTTATCAATTTAGTTGTAAGTGCTCACTGATAAACGTGATAACACAAAACTTCAACTTCAATTGAAATGCATTATAATATCAATAAAAATTCTATGTTAACGATAAATTGGATTGTCAAAACTGAATACAATTTCATATATACAGCGTGATGCTAAAAAAGGATAAATAAGGAACGTAGATATCAATACCAATTTCAAGACTTAAAACAGATTTTATATAGTTAAAAAGCACATTGTTTGGTTTAAGACAACCATTGATGTTGGTGATCTTGGTGTTAAAATATACTATACGATCGATAAACTAAAAACTATCATTACCATCTTTAAATTCGCGCACGTTATCACACACAAACAACAACGATCACACTATTAATACTAAGCTTCACGGGTTTCGATTTGGTCGGTCGCGCACATACAAATAAAATTGATTTTTCCAACTCCATATAGATCGGTAATACCGCAAATATTAGCAATGCGTATATATAAAAAATAATATACTTACTAATTATTATTCGATAAGAAGAATTCTTATCACTTAATTATTATTTTTTTGTCTCTCTTTAAATATTGATATTATATTATAGAACTTATCAATATCGCCGTGTATTAAATTAACCAAATAACTAAAATGTGGAATGTTGGCTTAACGATGAATCATTCTGTTCAATGAGACAAGAGATCACATTGTTGCAATTTAATTTAGTAAACTAGCGCATATGTATATTTTTGGGTAAATGGACCACACCAAGAAATTAGTTCGCACAAATTATAAATTTTGCAGTCAATTAAACATGAATGAATTTGCAGTTGTATGTGTGTAGTTTTAATTTTTTGTTTAATATCTAGCACACAAAATTGAGAATTATTGATGCACGCTACACAAGGCTATTTCGAGAGACGAAAAAGTCGGGACCGCCCCACAACGTACGCACCACCCGCATTTGCTACTCTAGCTTTTCTTGAAACCAAAAATATTATTGCAAAACACTATAGCGGAAATTTACCAACAGTAAGTGGCAACGCTACCACAAAAAATAATTTCTGTCTTGATTTTATAACAAGTGGAAAATTTTCATTCATTTGTGTGTTCCTTTCTCACAACTTCCAAGAAACTCGGTATAGTAATCCCCCGCTTTACGGACAGGATGCGTTTCTCATAAACTGTCCGTAAATCGAAAATCCGTTAAACCAAACCGCTATTACTATGAGATCCTATTGGAAAGTGATAGATGCGTTTCAGCTAGTAAAAATACCCGTAAAAATATTCATACTAATAATGGGAAGATACAGGGTTTTCAAACTGCGTTATACGAAACCTAAATTTAAAGTAAGGAAACCGTAAAAACACAAAAGTAATGAATAAATTTGTCTTCTGAGCTGGTCGATAGTTTACCGGAGCTGTTGCTATAATTTCCATCAGGACATTCTTCAACAGTAGATGTTTCAGTTATTTTGGGTAAAACTAACAGTCTAGGTTTGTTTTGTTGGTTTCTTAGACTCTCGGTACAATTCCTTGTAGCACAGGAGGGTATTTTCAATTTGTCTCAATACTTTAAGGCTTCTTTCTGTAGACGGATCATTCTCAGAAAAAATTTCCATGGCTTCTTCAATAAAAGAAAAGTTGCTACATTTAAAATAGCTACGGAGGATCATCAGCAAGCGATAATCGCCCTTGAGGAAGCTATTAAGGAAGAGCGAGAAGACTACCCTTTTCGTGCCTTGCTATTTGCACATAAGGCAGCTCAAGAATGTCCACTCCAAGAGGCAATAACGTGTTTTAAGAAGTTGGAGGACGTTGCTGAGAACCTGGATATATGGTGGTTTAACTGTAGATGAGCTGAAACCAGTTTTCTACACCAAAATATTTCATATCCTCGGTCGAATCAACCGAAGCACAGGTTTCGAAGTATTCACCGATACAATTGACGAGATGAAACAAAGCTTGTATAAACTAAGGGATATCGGGCGGTCCTTAATAAAGTACGATATTATGCTGCGAGAGGCCAATAATCAGCTAACAGAAATAGTGGTAGTATCACACGAAACCAGGGTCTTCCTGGGAATTAGTGACGATGCACAAGATCAACAGACGAGAGTGCTGGTGCCACCAAATAATACGTTAACTAATTCATCATCATGTGCGTATTATAAAAATGGGCGCGTGCAGCAACAACATCACAGGTTATTGCGAAAATTGCAAAATAAGCTATGCCTGCCAAGCGAACCAATAGTGACTTCATCGCCAGCACCACGAATACCTCATCCGGCCGATGTATATAATTCGGATAAAATAACATCAGAAAGATCATTACCGAAACACACGGATGTAACAGAAGATTATCAGACAGTGCTAAGTATAGATAGCACTAGACCATCGCCACAAGCATCACAAATGACGTTACGATCAACGTTAAATCCAAATAACGTATGTGGTTCTAATAACATATCATCAAACATCTCACCGTCAACCTGTATCTTAGAAGACGATAAAAAAATTTCAAGTGGTGTAGGTAACCAGGTTGATGAACGAAGAAATTTACCTCAGGTTTCTGATGAACAAGCATTACCAGTTGTCGAAACGATGCCTAAAGTTACCTTAGCTCCAAGATCACAGCAAGAAAGTTGTTGTACCAAAGTAGATCTCAGTTATGCGAAGCAAGAGATGGACCTGAGTTGTAGTAAGCGGCTAGCAGACAATAGTATGTGTTCTGATAGGCCACTATCAACAAATAACACAACAGGCCTAGTATCGCCATCCAGTAACAAAATTGCTGAATTAAATGGTGACTCATTACCTATTAAATTAGGAAATGAAATTAAAACAAAATCTTACACAAGCAAGAAGAACTCATCTCGCAGTAAGAAGAGGAATTCTAATTTGCACAAGCCATTACCATGCAGATCCAACTAAAGGCAATTTAAAACTGCACAAAAATCAGAGCAGTTTATAATCCAACAGGTCGATATTGCAGAAATTTCCTGTAAACCTTATTATGGCAATAACGTAAGGATTACACAAGGCACATTGCACGCCATCCAGACAATTTTTAAATTATTTCACAGGATGCGATGTTGTAGTGATGTTCGTAAATACCGGAATTGGAAGCGCCGCCGTAGAAAAGGTGGTCGCACACATCATCCACTTTACCATTAGACCATATATGTATAGTCGAGCATTTACATAGATGATGTACTGGTAAAGTGAAGGCTGGTATATCGCGCGCGATATTATGAATATACCAGCGTCATTAGTTAAGTCAATAGCGATTAGGAAAGTATAATATTAAGTTTAATTTAAAGAAAGGATGAGGTTGGCTCAACCCCAGACTGATAATTTAGCAAAGTGGGCTTGAGGTAGCGCCATCTACAGTAATGAATAGTGGTAGGTTAAGTTACTAGATTCAAATTGGCAATTTAAAGGTAATAAAGTGTAGTAGCAATTTTAGTTATATCGCCAAGATATAAATTAATGTAAAATAAAATTAAACAAAATTTGAATAAAGAGGAACTCGTAACCTTTGAGGAATTAAAAACAACATCAGTCACCGCATATTATCCAAACTTAAGATGACGATGAAAGGATATCAGAAGTTATGTTATGGACAGGTTTTTTATGCAGTCAGAGAACGGTCAAAAACTTTTCATCAAAGATGCGAACCATCAAGAGGATCCTGGTCTAAATAAAGATATGCAGTCATGCGGAACCATTGAGAAACCAAGAAGCACACGACTATCAAATTAAACAAAGCTAAGCTGCTACTCAGTAATCGTGTATCTTACTGAGTTATGAAGACACAGCAAATCATGTCGGATAATGGGTATCAATTTGTGATAACATGAAACAGCATGTAACTGGTGATAGCGTTACCTGAAAAATACCGACACCAATTTATCCAGCACCGTCAATCTAGCAGAAGGGATGAACCACATCTGAAATAAATTGCTTCTACCTTTCCACTAGGGGCAATTTACGTTTTCCGAGCGAGGATACAAAACAACCATTTTAGGGGCAGGACGTAACGAAAAGACTTCGAGGTACCATCAAGAAATCATTTAAGGGGACCATATGCAGTTTTAAATTCGACTAATGCTGTAATACCGCCAGAGAGATTGTGACTATCAAGTTCAATATAGTAATGTCATATTATATATATGGGAATGGAAGGCGAGTGTAAAATAGTATTTCAAATGCGGGGAGACCAAGGAGGCAAACAAACCAAAGCATTAACCTTTTTGCTGACTGTGTAAATTCCAATCCAAACATTAACTATAGCTAAGAAAAACCACACAATGGATTCCATATCAACAAGTTCAAGCTTTCAACAACTTATTATTCATCATTCAAGGAATTTCAACGGTTCTAATGAGTTCCTCTATCCTGTTAGAATCTAATGAATCTAGAAACACCTAGAATAAGAATTAAGTAAACTATAAAATAAAACTATTCTTAGGGTAATTAAATTTAAGAGATTCAAGAAAGTCGCTAAGAATCGTTTCCGCAATCACACATTAAATTGAATAATAAAATTAATAGAAGCAAATGATTGAATATCATAATTTCAGAAATAGCTAACTTTTTAACTATACATAATTTTCAAAAGCTCTTGTTATGGGGTACAAAATTGAACGGTCATACTAGTTAAGTTTTCAGTAACTTCATTAAAACAAAGGTAACAATTTGTTTTTTCTAAATCCAATATCCAATATCCAATATAAATTCAATACTTAGAATTTTAAGTTAAGTGCCCGGCTTTGAGGCTATCTCAGGGTGTGGGGCGTCCACCACGTTGGGCTATCTAAAGTCTGAATCCCTAAACCACGTCCCCCTCAATAGAGCATGAGATCTCTTGTCATCTCAGGGATTGGGTTTTCCCCACGCTGTAACGGAATTAAACCTAATTCCGTTATCAACCCATCCCAACAAAATCTATTTCCTCGTCGGCATGACCTCGAAGATAATATCTTCAACTACATTCCATTCAAGCAAACGTCATGCCGGCCTTCTACATTTCTTCTTTGCCTTTATTTATAGTGGTATCATATGATTCATTCACTTTAGAATTTTTCATATGTGCCACAGTTAAGTAAACGCAGAAATGTACATCAACGTAATTTGATTACGTTGCCTATGTACATAATAAATGTACTTGATCTATTTATTAGGTGAATAACAATGACCGATGCAAATATTGAAAAGGATTGTGGTTGTTGTTGTTCGAACTTCCTCAACGGATGGATTGAAGAAAAAAAGTACTTGTGCGTGGATCGAGTCAGCGAAATCGATGTCACGTTGCTGTACAATTTTCATAGGAATTTTTGTGATGAGATCGCATAAAATTTCCTATGAAACTCAAAATAGGTACGATATTTTCCTTTTTTTTTTGGGGACAGACAGTCAGTGTTTAGACAGACCAACGTGTGGTCAAGTTTTTTTTGAGAGTTTTTTTGTGTTGTGTAATTTTAAATAAAATAAAGATAGTGTTAGTGAAATAAGTTTGTGTTTTTTTTGGATTTTGTTTAATTTAATTTAGTTTTTTTTTGGTAAGTGTTTGTTTTTAGTGTTATTAACAAATTATAAAACGATAGTGGGTTGATACTGACTGTCAGTAGAAGGAAATTGTTGACGCTAAGCGGCTCTTTTCCTTTTTGCTGACCTTGGTAGCATACCACTATCAACCTTACTAACACCACCCCATTAGGGCCCATGGGCCAAATAGTTAATATAAGTTTAGTTAGGATAAGGTAAAATGTTATTCTAAACATTTTACCTATACAACCGCGGTCAGTTTTGCCCAAGCGATGGGCTGGTAGGCTAACCCACTCCTTCGGGGTCCGATACCCCAATTCCTACTTTCCCCAATTTTTTTTTTTCGTTATCTTTATTTAATGCGGTAATCTAGGCCACAATCTGCAGTACCCCTAAAACCCACACCGATCCCTCTACCCGACTGAGCTCCGGGAATCAATGCCGCGTGGGGTACTAAACAGAGAGTGGCAAATCTATGAAACTGGGTTAACTTTAGCAGTAGCTAAAGTTAACCCGTTTCATAGCATTAACAATTCTTCATTAGAAATGTCTTCATCAGCACATTCTAAGAGTAATGATATACCTGCGGTGTCTACTTCACACATTCCAACTTCATACGCAATGACGACGATTTCATTTTGGATTTCTAATGTGATGTCATGTAAGGGACCAGCAAATTGAAATTTATCCGTACACTCGGCCATAATTTCATACACACGCCACTCATAGTGGCATGCTTCACCTCTTCCCATGATATTATAATATTATTTACTGCATCCTTTATATTGAATTTTTTCCAAAATTCCGTAATTGAGGGTTGGTTCAACCCATCAATAGACTCAGGCCTTAAAATTATCAATAACGCCCTGGTTCATTGGCTGTAGTAATGGTGTTGTATTTGGGGGTAGAAATACCACTTTGATGTTTTCCGGGACGTTATTTAGTTTATGGCTGGGAGCATTGTCAACGATTAATAACGCTTGGTTTGAAATATTTAGATCAGCGTTCAATTTCGAAATTGAGTTTAGGAAATCATTATTTAGCCATTCTTCAAAAATGCGTGTTGTCATCCAGCCTTTTTTGTTTGAGCCCCAAGTGATTCCAAGCTGTGACTTGTTTATTCCTTTGAAGGCCCGTGAATTTTCCGAATAATAAATGAGTAGCGGTTTTAATTTATGATCACCAGCAGCGTTTCCTCCTATCAAAACTGTAATTCGATCTTTGGCTGGCTTGAAACCTGAAGTACCTTGTACATCTGTTGTGACGTGTATCCATCGGTCTGTACAATTTTTAAAAAAATTTCTGGATACGCTTTCGCTCCCTCTAGATCTGCACTAGCCGCTTCCAATACAGCTTTTATATTATGCAAAGAATGCTGCTTCTTGAATCGGTCAAACCATCCTTTGCTAGCTAAAAAAGGCTCCGCACGAGATGATTCACCATGTTTAGTAACCAAATCAGTGCGAAGATGCTTAACTTTCTCTTGTAATACAATCGTGCTTAATGGTACGTTTCTGTTAATTTGATGGTCTATCCACACACTAAGCAGCCGTTCCATCTCCTCCATAATCTCACTTCTTTGTCTTGACACATATTTTGCGGTTAGGGGTGTTACCCTTTTTACACTTGATAAAATTTTATCTCTGTTGTCCTTTATTGTATTAATTGTTGAAGTAGCTAGGCCCAAAATTTTGGCGATTTCATTATTTTTTTGGCCCGCGTCAAACCGTCTTAAAATATCTAATTTTAATTCTAATGTTATTGATTTTAGCACTTTTTTTACATGCTTTTCGTCAATGCTGGCTATTCGTTTTTCAGACATTTTAGCAATATTAGAGAAATTTAATTAAATTTAATTGAATTAAAATTATGTATAGAGCGTAAATAAATAACCACTGCACTATACGACCGCATAACATCAAATACTAATTCGTAAGAACGTTTGATAACTATTTTGGGATTCCCCGTATAACAAAACTAAGCATAAACTGTATTTATGCACTAAAAGTCTTTTAATTATTTTATTTTTGGGATTCCTCACAAAAAATGAAAGCAAAACAGAACAAAATATATTTTGTCCGTAATTGCGAATATTTCATCCGTATACCGAAATGTTGATATTTAATTAAGCATGTCCGTAATATCGAATTTCCGTTAAGCGAGCGTCCGTAAAGCGGGGGATTACCGTATATGGAATTGTGAAATTTTACAGTGTTCCATCTATCTCCGTCATTTCTTAACAAATTATGATCAAATTTGATTAGTAGTATTGGATCGGTTCTAATGTGAAGTTGAACAAAATTCTAGGACTAAACTTCGCAATGTCAAAAGCAATCATTAAGACATTTAGTTTCTATAGAATTGATATTGGATTGCAACATAAATTTTAGAAGAAGTTCTGGTATCTGCCCATTCTACACGACTAAAATTTATTCTTAGATGCATTTTGAAGGGAATTCTTTTATTTGGCTATGTTGGAGAGAAGTAGGCTACGGGCAAATTGATCAAGAATTTATTGTGAAATTTGCATCGTAAATCTATATTGTAATTCTACCGGTGTGAAGTACTTACCGTTAATAAAAAGTGTACCTACACATTTTAACGAAAAGTGTAGGCTCAGAAAGTGTAGATACACAAATTATCAAAAAGTGTAGCTGCAAAAGAAAAAAGTACCGGTATAAAGTACTTAACGTTAATAAAAAGTGTACCTACACATTTTAACGAAAAAAGCAGGCTCAAAAAGTGTAGATACACAAATTATCAAAAAGTGTAGCTGCAAAAGAAAAAAGTACCGGTATAAAGTACTTAACGTTAATAAAAAGTGTAGCTACACATTTTAACGAAAAATGCAGGCTCAAAAAGTGTAGATACACAAATTATCAAAAAGTGTAGCTGCAAAAGAAAAAAGTACCGGTATAAAGTACTTAACGTTAATAAAAAGTGTAGCTACACATTTTAACGAAAAGTGTAGGCTCAGAAAGTGTAGATACACAAATTATCAAAAAGTGTAGCTGCAAAAGAAAAAAGTACCGGTATAATGTACTTATCGTTAATAAAAAGTGTAGCTACACATTTTAACGAAAAGTGTAGGCTCAGAAAGTGTAGATACACAAATTATACAAATTTTCAAAAAGTGTAGCTGCAAAAGGAAAAAAGTGTGAGATTCGAAATACGTAGTTTAATTTAGTGGTCTCAAATTGGTATGGTGTATGAAATAAGTAAAAAAATTATAAGACAATTTGCATGTTGTGATTAGCGATATAGAACACTACCCTACACGTGGAACCATCTTTGTCCAGATTCAAATTATTCTTTAATAATTCAAAAAATCATCGGAACAATGAGTGCCCAGTGTGGAATTTAGTGTTTAACTTGGCATGGTGTCTGACATTTGTACAAACAATTTCAAGACAATTTGCATGTTGTGCTTGGCAATATGGCGCTACACGTGGCTGTGTCTTTCGGGCCAAGTTCACTTAATTCTTTAATAATTCAAAAAAAAACCTTCAGAACGATGAGTGCCGAGTGTTGAATTTATTTCTCTCAACTTAGCATGGTGTCCAAAATTTGTACAAAAAATTTCAAGACTTTGCATGTTGTGATTGTCGATATGGCCCGACAAGTGGAAGCGTATTTGGCCAAATTTCCTTAATTCTTTCATAATCACAACATGCAAATGATCTTAAATTTTTTTGTACAAATTTCAGACACCATGCCAAGTTGAAAACACTAAATTGAACACTCGGCACTCATTGTGCTAAAGGTTTTTTTGTACAAATGTGGTTCTCTACCAGTGGTAATCTAACATAAATCAAATTAAACACTTCGGCATAGCTGAGCAAATATATCTGCTAGCTGTCTAAACCCAGCCGAATATTCAGGGTACAGACGCATATAAGATTGAAATTGACCGAACAATCAAAGCTTTGGGGCTCTATTGCAAACCCAAACTTGTCATCTTTGGACTGAATTTCATAGAACTCACGAGACATGTAGGCCCAGTAAGAAAGCTGAATGTTCTCTCTACGATGACCAAGCTATTTAACCCATTAGGATGGGTAGCACCAGTAATAATAACGTCAAAAATCCTGCTACAAAAACTCTGGATTCTAAGGCTTGAAAGGGATGGATTCCTTGCTTCTTAAAATTGCAAGGTGGATAGGATGCACAGATGGATGACTTGTAGTGGTTCAATTATTACAAATCATGGCAAACAGAATGTCGGAAATCAGAAATCTGACTGAACCAAATCAATGGCATCACATCAAATCAAGTGATAATCCAGGTGACTGCGAATGTCGAGGAATAACAACTAAATAACTCTTAAACCACAATCTCTGGTGGACAGGTCTGCAATGGCTACGAAATAACTCAAGCTACGCGCAAATTGAGAATATTACCGATCAAGAAATATCAATTGAAGTAAATGTAAACTTAACAGTCAAATATTAAGAATCAGATAATAGAATCATGGACTTAATTAACAAAATATCAGAAACTATCATAAGGCATACACAGCGCATCTACTTTAAAGATGAAATAATGCAGCTTCTAAAGATTGGGTCAGTAGACAAGAAAAGTAAGCCACTTCAGCTAAGCCCATTCCTAGATTAACAAGAATTCATGCGAGTAGGTGAAAAACTTCAAAACTCATTATTAAATTACAACGAAAAGCATCCCGCTATACTGCCCGCGCGAAATTAACTTAGTAAAACGTTAATAAACCATGTACATCGGAAAACAGCACACGGAGGAGTTCTGCTTACAATGTCGTATGTACGCAAGAACTACTGGATCATAAACGCAAAAGTCGCGACCAAAACAAACATTTCAAATTGCGTTACTTGCCATAGATACCGAACCAGGCGAAGGTGTAATCAACTGAAGGAGTGCAACGAGTGCAATCTTCTAGGCTGTTTATTCACACTGGAGTTGGCTACCCTTTACAAATAATAATATGTAAAGATACTCTACCCTACACAAAAAATATATACAAGGAGATTTTCATCTTTGTGGCGGAACTCACTATAGAAGGATTCATAGCTGCCTTTCAGCGCAAGATGTGGATTCTGTAGCGACATGTACAGCGACAATGCAAGAAATTTCATTGGAACCAACAACCAACTCAAACTAATTCAAAAGGCAGCAGTAACTGATTTCAAGTACACAGTGACCGCACAATTCGCTGTAGATGGAATAACATGGTATTTTCAGCCACCAGCATCATCTCATTTTGGTGGTCAATGGGGGGCGCTTGTGAGATTTGTGAAAATTCATTTAAAAAAGATCTTGGGTCATGCAATAGTCACGTACGAAGAGTTAACAACAGTTTTAAGCCGAATAGAAGCCATGCTTAACACGAGGCCTTTAAGCCCATTTCCGATGATATAAATAATTTGGAAGTTCTCACCCCCAGGATATTTTTTAATAGGCTCATCAATAACCACAGTTCCCGATATACATTTCTCGGATAAATAAATATTCACAGACTTTCAAGATGGCATAGCTGCTAGAAAAAATTAAGCTAGACTTCTGGAATAGATGGGGTAACGAATATCTTCAGAGACTACAACAACGACCAAAGTGGTTACATATAAAACCATAAATACAAATTGGGGACCTTGTCTTTTCATAGAAGAAGATTTGCCTCCCTCGAAATGGGTGCGAGGTAGAATCGTTGAAACTCACACGGGAACATATGAACGCCGTCTTCATAAAAAGCAAGACAAATTCTCTCCACAAGCGAGCAATAACAAAGGTTTCGGTCTTACCGAAAGAAGACCTACCAGCAAACAATGATAGTAAGAACTCTATGAATAATATTGAAGTAAATGAAAAACCTAAGCGAATGACAAGATGATCAACAAATGCTCGGACTAGCACCATCCACGTCAAATCTTAACATAACAAGGTTTAATTCCCATGCTGACATTTATTTTGAAAAAATCGGGTAAGTAAATTTAAACAACGGGGAGTGGAAGATCGTCACGTATTACAATCTTACTCTCTACTGGGCAGAATTGGATCAGGTAACGCATTGTATTCAACTAGACAAGTTATGTTCAAATGTAACACTGAGTACTCAAACTACACTCAATCATTGCATATCCATTATTTCTCAAATAAAAGTACCTTACTCTCTTTATATCGAGAAAGAAGTAGAATGAGATATTGAACGCATTTGTTGGTACGGTCGCGAACGAATTATTCGGTGTATTCGATCAACCAGCCGGCAATGCTTACAAAGGCAGCATTGATAAGCTAAATTCCAACCAACAATATCAACAGAAGCTTCTAAAACAACAAATGCTGATTTTGGAATCCAAGGTCAATTTAATACAACACAACTAGAATAAACTAGCCAAAAGATTGAGACATTCAACACTATTCTTACCAACATTATGTTTCATGAGCAATTTATAAATCAGGCTCTCCACTCTCTATTGCAAATGATAAGACCACGAAGTTTTCAATCTGCAATAATCAATACCATTACAGAGGTTTACCAAGAGAGGCTAGATCCACTCATAATAACACCACAGAAACTTCAGGAGCAGATTCGTTAAATTGTTCAACATCCGAACCAAGATATACTCTACCGAAATAAGGACATAACAACGATATGCAAGATAGCTAACATCAAAGCTATTAAACTCGGAAACACGCCATACAACAAAATCAGTATAGGATGTTGCCCGCTGTTGAATTTAATCGATGTATGTGCCTTGATGAAGAGTAACTTTGCGATATACAACTACCATTGTATAACTATAGTACAAATGAAAGCAACTGCGAAATAGAATTGTTTAAGCAAAATGGGGGTTATAAACAAGCTGTCAAATAAGCAAGGCGGACATTACAATAATATGGATTCCATTACGCAGATGATAAACGTTATTGAGGCGACCATTCAACAACACAAGGAACAGCTGGAACTATCGGCAGTGGATGTATAACCGTGCATGACTATCATCATTGTCTTGCAATATAACGGGTTTTCCAATAGGAATGATACAATTTAAAATGGTTATTATGGTAACACTGCGTATTATTTTTTGACATTTCTTATGTCATTTGTGTTCAGTAGTTATGTCATTTATTCATGGAAAGATACACGCTTCAACAATGTTTAGTAATTGTTAAATTGTTTTATCAAAATCAGTGCTCATTTGTGAATACTGAGAGAAATTTAAGAAGAATTCATGGACGATATTATTCAGTTAATCGACTTACTATTCGTCGTATTGTAGACAAATGTGAAAGTAAATTTTCTTTACACGATACAAGAGTACCAGTACGACAAAGAAATGCACGCACATAAGAGAATATTGATTTGGTAGCAGCAAGTGTAAGAGAAAATCTAAATTTATCGGTTCCACGCCGTTCTCAACAATTAAATCTTTCTCAAACAACAACATGAAGAATTTTAAGAAAAGATTTGGGTTTACGTTCTTACAAAATTCAACTGGTTCCAGAAGTGAAGCCATTAGACTACCATAAACGTCGTTTAGTTCCTGATTTTGCTCTTGAACAACCTGAAAATGATGAACATTTTTTATCGAAAATTTTTATTCAGTAATGAAGCTCATTTTTGGTTAAATGGTGATGTAAACAAACAGAATTGCAGAATTTGGAGTGATGAAAATCCAAACGAAACTGTTCAGACACCATTATATCCAGATAAAGTCACTGTGTGGTGTGCAATTCATGCTGGTAGAATGATTGGTCCATATTTCTTTGAAGAAAATGGTCGAAGAGTAACAGTCAATGGAGAACGATACAGAACAATGTTAAATGATTTTTTTTCCTACTGTTGTTGAGAATAATCTGGAAGATATGTGGTTTCAACAAGACGGTGCCACTTGCCACACAGCCACCTTAACAATTGATTTATTGGAAACAAAATTTGGTGATGAAATTATCTGAAGATTTGGTTTAGTTAATTATCCTCCCAGGTCGGTGATTTAACACCTTGTGATTTCTTTCTTTGGGGATATGTTAAGTCACAAGATTATGCTGATAATTCAACATCAATTGAGCAATTGAAAATCAACATTGAACGTGCTATTGATGAAATACAACCAAATTTATGTGAAAAAGTGATGATAAATTGGGCTGCCAGAATGCAGTATGTACGGATAAGTAGTGATGTTCATTTGAATGATATGTTAGTTTCCATACATAATGGCATAATGTAACCTTTCAAATAAATAAAAAATTAAGTCTCACTGAATAATTTATGTCTTTTTTTTAAATTTTTAAATTGTATCATTCCTATTGGAAAACCCTTTACTTGCTACTCCCAGCTATACTGGCCACTCCTTTTGATGCGATTCATTCGTCGAGCCATTTTTTGGTTTCTTCATGGTTTCTGAAGTGCTGGTCTTGAAGATCGCTTTACATTGATCGGAACAAATAGTAATCTGATGGGGCACAATCTGGTGAATAGGGAGCATGGGGTAGAATGTCCCATTTAAGTACTTCCAGCGTATTTTTTACTTCTTTTGCGACATGTGGTCGAGCATTATCGTGCAGCGAAACCACTTTACGCTGTTTGTTGGCTGGAATCGGACGGCTTTCGTTCAATGCATGGTTTAAATCTATCAAAGTTGTTGGTAACGTTCACCAGTAATAGTTTCGTTCGGTTTTAGCAGCTCATAGTACACAACTCCTTTCTGATCCCACCAAATGCACAACATAACTTTACTTCCATGATTTTTTGTGTTTAGGGTTATTGTAGTAAATCCAACTTTCATCGCCAGTCACAATTTGAGACAAAAAATGACTTTTTCGGTGTCTTGTAAGCAAAGAATTGCAAACCATTAAACGATTTCCAATGTTGGCTTCAGTCAGTACATGTGGTACCCACTTTCCTTTCCTTCTTTTTGAATCATTTTCATGACATGTAAACGTTTGCTTATGGCTGCTTGAGTGACATTTAACTGTTCTGCGAGTTCTTGTTCTGTTTGAGCTGAGTTTTTCTTCAATAATTCTTCCAATTCTTCATCTTCGAATTTTTTTGGTTTACCACAACGTTCTTTGTCACTGACATCAAAATCACTACTTTTGAATCGTTTAAACCTGCTTTCGCAAGTCTGTTGAGTTGGTGCATGTTCACCATAAGTTTCTTGAAGCAAACGAAAACATTCTTTTGATTAAACCAAAAACGTAATGCTTCCCGCAAATGCTGTTTTGTTGATACGAAATTCGATATGTTTAAACGGGATTAAAAAATATGTTGTTCACGCTTTCACGAATAATGACATGTCAACACTCTAAAGCGCCGCAGGTGTCATTGTAAAAGAATGTTTAGTAATAAAGTTACGCCATCTCTTAGAAAACCCCAAAATAAAATAAAACAATTTTTGTAATTGGACAACCCAAGAACGGGCGGACAAATCGGCGATATAAAAGATCGATATTTTTAGAGGTTACGTAAATTGATGCAATTTTTTGTACTAATGTGCACTCCAAATTCCGATCGATATTATGTAAATTATAAATTTTCATTACTAACTCATGACTTTGAACTTATAAATTTATTTATAACTTTTTGGTGTTTCTTATCTTTTTATTGGAGTTCGATTTTATTTCATTTTGTTAACCACAGCTAAACCAAAAATTCTTTAAGAAAAAGTGTTACAAATGCTAGATTTAAACGGTACTAAGATTATGAAGACATATATGTAAAAGTGTAGTGATACATTTTTTTGCTACACATACATTTCGTTAGATCTTTATTGTGCAATCAAAAAAAAATTTTGAATTACGTTTTGTTCGGTTGTTGGTTTAAAATTACAAAAATTGATAAATGTCTAGTTATGGAACGAAAGTTAGTTAAACGCGTGGCACAGCAATCTACAGTAAACGAAAGAAATTGAAGGGGAGAAAAAAATAAATAAATCTTACTTCCTACTTTCAGTTTGGCCTTAATCGATTTTCACATGTACAAGAGATTGGATTCTATTATGGCTAATTTAATTCCTGATGCAAAATTTGTGATTCAACGCCGCGTTACATTTATACAATTTAATATTTCAAGGTTTATTTATTTTTATACTTATACGAGTATGTATGTACTTAGATGCTTTTCTTCCATAATGACCACGGTTTATAAACAAATTTTATAAACAATATTTTAATGTTGCATGCGCCATATAAATTAAAATCATCACGTTTTGTCGTAACGTATAGTGTAATCACAATCGGCTACGTCACAACTATTTTATGGTTTCATTAAATTTTACGATGTTACATAACTATTTGTATCCTCTACCATAAATCACATTGTGGTAATCTATTAAGCATCCTGCTTTTAGTGATGGATATTAAGAATGATCGCTGCTTAATAAAATCTTTACTTCCGCTGCCATGATATACGAGTACTGATCGAACGACAAAATGTTAACCATACATTATGAAATGTCTCAACGGTTGATTACGTAAAAACTATTTACTTTCAAAAAAGCTGATTAAAGAATTTTTAGAGTTCCGCCACTGCTGATCGATCTAATTAATTAATTATTAGTTTGGAGATGAGATAACACCACAAATCTTTTGTTGAACCAAAATCAATCAAGACGAACGAAAGTGTTAAACATTTTGTACTTGCTTCTGCTTTTGGCTTTCAACTGTATAGAGAAAAGAATCTTAATTAGATTAAAATACAGGTTGAGATTTTAGAAGACTAAAAAAACAATAATAATAATAAAAATGCAAAATGTACGATGTCGAAAGTTTGTATTTCTTACTCTCGTAAAATTCTACTTTAAATTGGTAAATAAACATTATAAGATGTCTCTATTGTCTTGTCTTCCATATTTTAAGATAAATGCGCAAAAAAAAAATTAAAAGATTTAACAAAACGTTTTTTTTGTGTTTTGTTGTCTCGTAAATATCCGATACCCATAGATATTTATGGGTTTATAATTTCTCGCGGATTTTGCTTTTATATACGGCTAGTATAGTAGATTAGTTTGGACGTTAATTAGGTGAAACGAGACGATCATTTGAAATTTATTCGTATAATTTTAACGGTTTCGTGATGATTCATATTTTAATTTAATGCAAATTCACGCAATTTAATTGTTGTATAGTGAAATTTGAAGTCTAACAAAACTATATAATTTTTCACAAATTTACTTTCATTGAAATTTGGGCTAGATACATTTCACTTGTCATAATTTACAATGATGTGGTCGTTACAGATCTAGAGCGATTTTTTTAAGTAGTGTATGGTAGTCATTACCATTAACCGTTAAATTTTGAATTACATCAATGAAAGCATATCATTACTTATCTTTATTAAGGGTAACATGACTCTATTGAGCTAAAACATACACCTGGTAAAATTGGAAAAACAATCAGTATAGAATTATGAGCTATTTATGAGCTCCTAAAATTCGGAAACAAAATTGTTGAGCTCATTTAGTTGGACGTTTAAATAACTGTAGAGGCTGCTACTCGTTAGCACTAATCCCCAAATCATTCAAGGACAATCGTCACAATATTTTAGAGTTGTAAAAATTAAATATTTCAATGTTGGATATGAAGTGCTTATGAGCTGACAAAATTAAAAATCAAACTGTAAGTATTTTGTGACCTCATGAATCTCTCTCCTCAATCCTCTACAAGTACCTATATTGATATTCCCGTCCAACTGAACTAGTTTTAGACCAGTGGTACCATTGGCTGTATTGCAAATTGATACTATTAGTCAAATTTTAGATATAGCCGTCTGGAACCTTAGTAGATATCCACTAACAGAGCAGGCTTGGTACGGAATTTGAAGATAAAGAATTTACCTTTGACATGCCAAAATGTCAAATTGATTCTATGAGGCAACTTTATAGATACAGCTGCCTGTTTTGTTTTAATTTTTGTTTTGGAATGCGGATTCTGTCTGTCAATTAACATAAAAAAATTTGTAAATGGGGCATGCAAAATGAAAATAATACTTCTTTCAACCACTAGGCGCCAGCACGTCATTTTTAAGGCTATAATCAAATTTGAGCTTAGGATTTTGCACTAAACCGTACCGTTAAAATATTTTTGAAAATATTTCTCTAAAATCTGATTCCTAGACGCTGTAACGCTAACGGCCAGTTGTTTATAAAGCTAGACTAGTTAGTCGCTAAGAGCTTAAGTTGTACTCTAGCCAAAACCAATTAGATTATCATCATATTTTGTTCTTTTATACCTGGTTACGTAATATGCCTAAATTAAGGTACCTCATTTATAATAGGACAGAGTGAACCCGGTTGTTTAAGATCCTAAATGGTCGAATTAGATATAAGTTGCTGAATCGAAAAGTCTCAGTTTCTTTATCTAGTTTTGTTACCAACTTCGTACTCATTTGTCATGCGGTTATGTTTTGTGGTTAAATTTGGGTTTGATTCGATTTTCGGTTTGGGTTCTGCTCAATGCTATCTTAAGATCGAATGAAGCCATAACTTTTTAATAGGAAATTTAATTACGCCATAATGAGCCTTTAATTTCCTGTTTGTTAGATCTTGAATTGCATTCTAAATCTGCAGAGAGACTTTAATTATTCACATAACATAAGATGTTATTTGTATGACAATAGAACTTGTTCTTCATTCTTAATTAGATTTTCAATCCGCTTGTCGATCCCGAACCTGCTTGCTTTAAAATATGAAAACGCCAGTGTTTTATCTAAAGAATGAAGGCTAAATATTTTTAATAGGCAATTTATTTAGCCTGGAGTTATTCTTTAAATATCCATTTGTTGTTATTTTCTTGAATTGGGTTCTACTAACTTTTCCTTAAGCTCCCAAATTCACTTGCCATGAGAATGCACGGAGCCTCAGTATTCAAAAAAATAATTAATAAGCCTATGATTAGCATTGAAGTTTGCATATAAGGCCTTGATAAATCATTTTGATCAAGTGGGAAAACACTACTACACTTATCAACTAAAGAGCCAAAAAGGGTTGGTTGTGATGTAAAAAGTAATTGAGAGCTTCGTTCACTCAAACGAGATACAACGCTGCCCTCGCTGAAAAAAACTTCCGTGTTAAATCTATAACTAATATTAAGATATTCCGCCTGGAATTAGAACCAGATAATAAAAAAAACAAAGAGAAGCAATATATGATCTAAAATATCTTCTACATAGAAGAATTACTGTCGAAGAACCCAGAAAAAGAACTGAACCGGTACAGTGTGTTAAATGCCAAGAAGACGGCTACACTAAAGCTTATTATGCAGTAACTGCGATGAAAACCACACAGCGAATTATAGAGGTTGCCCAGTTTATATTGAGTTGAAAAGGAGACTTAATCATAGACAGTGAGCTGAGCAACGATTGCTCTAAATTACATTCAGAAGCTAAAGTTCAAAAGGGAAACCAGAATATAAAGGTAAACTGTAGTGTGCACCACGGGGTTTCGTACGAAAGTGTACTTAAGGGTGCCGTTCCAAAAGTGGAGGCAAGTGAGGAAGGTAACATCTCATCAGCTTTAAACAAGTTATCTGGTATGATGCAAAGGTTCATGGGCGATGATGGAGGGAACTATGGATCTATTGATGCAGAATATGAACACGCTGATGCAGATAGTTGTTAAAAATCAAAAATGACTCTCCTCAAAATAGCGTGCAACATAATGTTAATATCTGAAACACGCTTAACCAACAAGAACTATATACTTCAAAATTAATGGGTCTCTATATTTATGACACTAAGCATCCGGATGGCAAAGCGCACGATGGCACTGCTGTATTGAATAAGGGAAGACTAAAACATTATGAACTTATGAAATATGAGCAAGATCATATCCAATCAACGAGCCTCTGTCTGCAGGAATGGTCTGGAAATTGTGTGATGTCAGCAGTGTACTGCCCTCCAAAGCACGCTTTAAAAAAATTGCAGATTATTGATTATTTTGGTCAGCTGGGTAATAAATTTCCCGTGGAGTGTGAATACAACGCTAAACATACTCAATGGGGTTCAAGACTAACAACGCCTAAAGGCAAACAATTTATGAAGCTATAGAGGAACAGTCCTGGATTTTTTATCTACCGGTAATCCAACTTACTGGCCCACGGATAAAATGAAAGTACCTGATCTAATTGATTTCTGCGTAACCAAAGGCATTGCGTATACTTATGTTAAGGCCACCGATTGCTATGATCTGTCGTCTGATCATTCACCGATAATATAGTAACAATGAGTGCTGTTGTCTTAAAATCAGAAACAGCGAAACGTCTGACAAACAAACGAACTGATTGGAATCAATATAGGAGACTAGTCGAACAAAATTGTCATCTTGATATCCCGCTAAAAACACCAGCAGATATTGATGTGGCTGCAGAAAAGCTAACAGAGGCTCTGGAAATATGAGCTAAAAAGGCTTCGCCAATCAACAATTCTGAAAAAATTAATAAATTATCACATAATATCCAGTCACTAATCCAGGAAAAGCGGAAAAGTCGACGGCAATGGCAACAAACTAAATCACCATTTTTGCAAAAATGCAAATTAAATCGAGCTATCAAAACCCTGAAATTTGCACGGCATTAAGAAGAAAACCAATGTGTCCAGAATTATTTAAGTGCGAACTCTCGGCCACATAGAAGACAGCCAACTGGAAATTCGGCGAGAAGCGATGAAGAAAAAGCCAATGCTTTCGCTGCACATCTAAAGACGGTGTTTTCACCACATGAAGGAACTAATAATATCGTGCTGCCTCACCAGATGGATGATGATTCAACCGTTAAACCTATAAATTTTGAATGGAAGAAAGTTAAGAACACAATCAAAACTTGCATTAGCTCGAAAAAGGCGCCAGGATATGACCTTATCACTGGAAAAATGATAAGGGAATTACCAGATAAATCAATAAAACTAAGAACCTACATTTTTAATGCAATCATGCGAACTAGTCATATTCCTCAAATGTGGAAGATATCTTTGATCACAACGATACATAAGCCTGGAAAAAACGAAACTCAAATCTCGTCTTATCATCCAATAAGCATGCTTCCCACAATGTCGAAGCTGTTTGAAAAAATGTTAATAACAAAACTATAACCAGTATTAAGAGAAAGGCAAATCATTCCAGACCATCAATTTGGGTTCCGAAACCAACATGTCAGACCTTTGAGGCAAAGCAATACTGTTCTGCTGTCTCCATGGATATAGCACAAGCATTTGACAAAGTTTGGCACGATGGACTAATATATAAACCTAAAGCGCTCCTGCCGAATAATATTCACTCAGTTCTGGCAAACTATCTTCTCCAAAGGCAATACATGGTCCAACAAAATGGTGCAACAACTTTCCTAAATGATATAATTACAGGACCTATTTTATACTTGTTGTACACGGTAGACTTACCTATTACCGACAACGTAATAATATCAACATTTGCTGATGATACAGCCATCCTGGTATCACACGAAAACCCGCAAACATCCTCAAGTGAAGTGCAAAGTCAACTGAGCAAAATTGAGGATTGGCTCAAATCAATTCATGTCACATTCACGCTGAACAAACAGTTCTGCTCACCAGTACAATTAATCGGTGTATATATTCCTCAACAAACCAAGGTCAAATGTCTAGGCTTACACCTGGATAGACGGCTAATGTGGAAAGAACATATTGAAACAAAGCGCAACCAAATAAAAATAACATTTTCCAAAGTGTATTGGCTAATAGGAAGAAAATCCAAGTTATCATTAGACAATAAGGTCTTACCATACAAAGCGTTAATCAAGCCAATATGGACATATGGTATTCAGTTATAGGGATGCACCAGTGCACCAAGATGCAAAGAAACAATCAAGGAATTCAGTTCGAAATACTACTCAAAACTTCAGGGACATCCCAACGAATTGGCCCGGGATATACTAAAACAGCCGCGATTTAAACGACTGAGAAGAGCAGATCCACTCGGACTATTGAATCTGTAAAATTATTAAATGTGTAGATTACGCTTATAATTAGGATCTAAATTAAATTGTGAACACTAATATTACGTATTAACATTGGTTAAAAGTTAAAAAATGAAATTAGCTTAAGCTTTGAACACTTCTTGTTATATTCAAGAATAAAGCCATTGGCAATTTAAAAAAAATATTTTTTTTTCTGGAGGGGTTCTGCTAACTTTATCTCAAAGAATAGATTAGCAGATTTATTTAAAATTACGATAATTCACAGCAATCTGCCTTGAGAAAGGTTTGCGCATTACTTCAAGAGCAGCTTACTGGTTTTTGCAAGACTAAACTAATAAATATCTTTGAACTATCTATCGCTTCTCTTTTTGGGAAAACGATAACCAAATTAAATATCGTCAAACAACATGATGTTATCTTAGACAGGAAACTTAGCTGAAAATTTCATTTCACTTTCTGATATTTATTTCGAGTTCTTAGTCATTAATATCTGTAAATGGTTACTGTTAGGCTGCAGGTACAAGTTTGGCTGAACATTTATTGTTTTAAGGTCAAAACCTTACCATAAACTTAACATTAAACAAGTTTTGTTTATATTTTGGTTTCTGATTATTATCCGAATAAGAAAATCACCTGTTCGATAAAACTATCTTATGCCCAGAAGGTTTCGATTAAGTTTTTAAATTTTTAATTTTTATGCAGTATAAAAGATTTTTGATTCTTCGGTTAAGTTAAACTTTTATATAGATTTGAATTAAAAATAACTAAAAGTTTTATTGGAACACATTTAAGTATATTATTAATTATTATTAGTGTTTTGCATGTTATTAATTTGGGCCATATATTTCGACACTAAACATAAATATCTTTCTCAGTCTATCCTTGAAACGAAGGTACTGCCATAAAATTTGCGACAAGCAACATTAACTATATGCAGCAGACCCCATTGAAGAATATATTTGTTTCCGCCTAAAGTTATATATCAGGGTAGGAACTAAGCAGACAATTTATCGATAAAAAAAATCAATAACATATCCATAAAATTCTAAATACGATTGTAGCAGGCCTTTGATTTTACTGGGTGATCAAAAAATATTTCTTGATAGAAACGGTTCACTTTAAAACCAAAATAAATCTAGCAGCCTTTGCTTTCTCCAGTTTCCCCTAAAAATTATTTTTTTATCGATAAAGTGTGAGCTTGATTCCTATCCAGGGCTGGGATGTCGTACCACCACTTTTTCAACTTTCGACTTAGTTTATGTCTGTAATGAATCCTTTCTTAAGTAGTATGGTGACAAGATCGCCTATAAAACCGTCCGCTGCAAGTACTGTCCAACGATCAATTTCGGCTTTAATGTTGAATATGCCAGAAGTGGTAGATAACCCGATGAATATACTCCTCGAAAAACATAGTAGCGACAATAGCCTTAAAATGAGCACTAAACGTAATTAACATATGGCACAAATTGGCATCGATCGCTATATTACGGTAAAACGGAAAAGGGATACCCAAGAAATGACTACTGACAAGTAAGAAATCAAACGTCGAAAAATTCAAAACACCAATAAAACCCGATTTGAAACGTTTACCGAAAAGCATGTGGAAAGGAGCAAAACTGAAAATGCAAATATTCAAGAACAGGTTTATCGAAAATACAAGTCACATCCAATCTACTTGCTTGAAACTCATACACACAAGAACTCAAATCAAGCGTGTTAATGAATGAAAAAATTTTTCACGTAAAAAACTTACTTCGTGGCAAAATACACGAAGTAAAAATTCAAACACACGAGGTCAACGACTGTAGAAAAGTCATTAATTATTACGATGCTCACAATATAAACTATTATACATACCGATTGAAGTCTTCAAAGGATCTTTCTGATCAAGAACCCCTCAATAGAAAATAAATAAAGCAATTGCGGTGTAATCCACGCTGCAAACTACCGGAAGATGGACAGTCTACAGAAATGTTATTCAATTGTCACGTCCCTGATGCAGTATAAAACTACACCAAGTGCGCAGAATATACCTTCGCATACGCCAAATGACTCTTCCTCGGTAAGAACATCAACCAGCAAAACCAACATATGCAAGTGAACTCCCATGATTCAGTTAGTAACAACAAAGCAAAATATGCTACAAGCAATGCTACAAATCAAACCGCTATGATCCGGAAACTAGAATAACTCCGATAAATTATCTAAAGATGTGCCAATAGAACCATACGGTATAAGCCAACCCAAACTCGAATTAGAACATTTCCTAGCAAAACACGAAATTGATCTTATGTTTGTTTCTGAAGCCCACTTAATCGATAAACACAATTTCAAAATAAATGGTTACGACACACCTCTTAGGCAGGAGTCGAGGGGGAACTGCTACTATTATAAAAAAATAGATTTGCCATTATGTTCTAAATCAATATAGCACTGAGAGAATTCAAGCAACCTCCGTATGTGTTGACCTCGATAAAGAAAATTTAGTCATCGATTCAATATATTGCCCTCCTAATAATAACGTTTCGGCAGATATCTACAAAAAAATTTTGCAACTCTGGGTCAACGTTTTATGGTCACCGGGGACTTTAATACCAAACATACATACAGGGGTTCAAGATTGACTACTCCAAGGATACGTCTATTAATGAATGTTAAATTCATGAAGACGTCCTTGATTTTGCAGTCACAGGTAAAATAATCTAGGCTAAACCACTTTTAGCTGGGCTGACCAAAATACAAGTTCTACAAACAACCATCTAAGAAACACCTTCATTAACTGGTTAAAATTCATGATGCACATCATTTCGCATATTGATCTGACGTCTATACTGCAGACAATGAATGGGCTATGAATGATGAGGAAAAAGCTAAATTCTACGCTGAACAACTTGAAAGTGCATTCACTTCATCCTTGGATTATCGGTGGTTCTAACAGAAAATGTAGCAATCAGACCTAAAATAAAATTCAAAATAAAGAAACCACTGGTAAAGTTGTTTTATTGCACATCAAATTCAATTAAAGAAAGCCTCTGGCTATGACCGAATTAAGGTAAAATGCTTAAAAAACTGCCTGAGTGTGCCTTTGGACGACGACTGGCTCAAATATTCAATAACTGTGACTAACTGGAAACTGTCAACTATAAAAATGACCCCGAAGCCTGGTAAGGATCCTACCAAAGTCTCGTCATATGGACCAATAAGTCTATTCGGAGCCGAACACGGAGCTATTGAGCAAGTGCACCGAGTAGCTATAGAAATAACGTCAGCATTCGAAGAGAAAAATTATTGCTCCGCCGTCAGAAATTTACTAACTTATGAAGTTGCTTTTGTCAAATCGCAGATATTATGTGAAATGCAATACATCTAAATCAGGCGAGACAAACATCCTGGCAGGAGTACCACAAGGCAGTGTGCTTGGCCCAACGTTCTATTTAATTTTTACTTCAGACCTACCGACGTCTTCTGAAATTGATGATACGGCAATCGTATGTAGTTAGAAAAGATCCACAAACGGCGTCCGAAACTCTGTAACAACATATGACATCGAAAACTGGCTAAAGAAATGGAAGATAAAGGTGAATGAAGTGAAATCGACCCACGTAACATTCATATTAAATAGCCCACGTGCCCGCCTGTCAAAATGAACGGAATACGAATCCCCTTAAGCAAATGAAGTAAAATGCCTAGGTGATCATCTACACCGACGGTTAACTTGGCGAAAACATATTGAAATGAATCGAGACCATATCAAATTAAAAGTGGATAAAATGCACTGGGTGATGGAGAAATTTTCAACCATTGACCTAGAATACAAGCTTCTCTGGCATGTGAAAGAATTCATTCTCTACAAATTTCATACCAAGCCACTTCTGTAGGTTGATATCTATTGTGACTTCAGACGGCTTTATGGTCTAAAGTTATCAACTATAAGCGCAACTACGGCGAATTAATTTCGAGTAAACACACGAATGAGAAGAGCACTGATGAGTTCAGTAACTATTTCTTCTAGCCATTTCTATAGGGTGTTTTTTTAAGAGGTTGCCGATTTTTTTTTTGAATAAAACACATATAAAATTATGAAATGACCAAAATTTTTTTTTATTTGGTAGATAATTTTTTGGCATTTAACATTTAAACACAATTTCTGGCATATGGCTACCACGACTATTTTTCACAAATGTCATTCTGGAGGTCCAATTTTCCAGCACTTTTTCAAGCATTTGAGGGCGTATGTCAGCAATGACACGTTGAATATTGGTTTCCAAAGCGTCAATCGATTGAGGTTTATCCACATAAACCAATGACTTCACGTATCCCCACAAAAAGTAATCGAGTGGCGTCAAATCGCACGAACGCGGAGGCCAATTCACCGGACCATTTCTCGAAATAATGTTGTCGTTGAAAGTTTCTTTCAATAAGTCGATTGTTTCACGTGCTGTATGGCAAGTGGCACCATCTTGTTGAAACCACATTTCATTCATATCCATATCTTCAAGATTTGACAACAAAAACTCATTTAACATGGTTCTGTATCGATTTCCATTCACGGTAACGCGTCGTCCTTCCTCATTTTTAAAGAAATATGGACCGATGATCCCACCAGCCCATAGACCGCACCAAACAGTACATTTATCAGGATGCATTGGTAATTCTAGAACGGCGTGTGGATTATCTTTGCTCCAAATGCGACAATTTTGTTTGTTGACGTATCCATTTAACCAAAAATGCGCCTCATCACTGAAGAGAATTTTACGGTAAAAAAATGGATCTTCGTTCAATTGATTTAACGACCAATCACTGAATTCACGGCGCAAACGATGGTCGTGTGGCTTTAATTCTTGCACCAATTGAATTTTGTATGGCACCAAACCCAAATCTTTACGTAAAATTTTCCATAAAGTCGATGGACAAAGTCCAATTTGCTGAGCACGACGACGAATCGATAAATTGTCGTTTTCTTCGACACTGGCCTCAACGACAGCAATATTTTCTTCTGTACGAACTCTTCTCATTCTTGTCGGTGGCTTGGCATCCAAAAGAGTGAATGTAGACCGAAATTTGGTAATTACGTTCTTTATGGTGGTCTCTGACGGACGATTATGTGCACCATAAAATTCACGAAGTGCTCTATAAACATTTTTAATTGAACACTGATTTTGAAAATAAATTTCCACGATTTGAAAACGTTGTTCTGGAGTTAACCTATTCATAATGATTTGCCAAACAATACTGAGTAGAAATGCCACTTTGAGCTGTCAAAACAACTGTCATAAAATAAAACGACATCTATCGGAAAAACAAACCTCCTAAAAAAACACCCGTTACTTTGCAAAGTTGTACGTACGACAATAATATGAGAAAAGGAGAGGAAAACGAATTGGATAAGTGCAAGGGAATATTTTAAAAATGACGACGGTACAGAAAAATATCGTTTGAACTATTGACGTGAATCATCAATTATTAAAGGAATAACTTGAAAACGGTGAAAAGCCCGCAGAACAGATCATTTAGTGTGGCTTACTTAAAACAAGACCAAATCCGCACAACAAAAGGCTATCAAAACATCTAAAAGGACCAGAAGGCCATAATGAACAACCTGGTCATTGGCTCAGTCACCCAGCCAGCCCATAATCAGACCAGGTGCTCCTAATCGAAACTGGAAACAGTTGAAATTTTGCATAGGTGCTTAGCGAAAAGAGAAACCGAAGGTTTGTAATGGTCTGAGAGATGTGTTGGGAAGACAACTAGGATGCTTAGTTCTAGAAATTAGGAATGGGAGGATGGGTTACCTGAACATTGATGTAAGAGAGGCTTTAGAGCTTCTTAAAACAGAACATGTGAAGCTATGGGATGGATATTTCGCATAGTCTTGCATAGACTCATTGTACCAACATGTATTGGCACAATGACAGGACACTTACCGACCAAATGGCACAATGGTTAAAGCTTTGGCGTTTGGATCGGGAGATACCGGGTTCGAATCCCAAAAGGGGCAGGATGTAAAGGGAATTTTCATCAACAGATATCGATCTGTGATGAAATAGAACACATCTAGGACCCACTGTCGAAGTGCAAAACTCATGGGCCGACCCATCTTCCATGCCAGTATAGGCTGGCATGGAGCTATGCAATGTGCTGATGGTGATAAAATCGGACCTATAACCGTACGTCCTCGAACTGGCTTACACTGGCGTAAAAGTAAGGACGAGTTGGGAGAGCCTTGGTCCCACAACAAATTACAGGGATAATAAAAAATAAAAATAAAAAGACAGGACTCTTAAACAAGGCCTATCAGTCAAAACCGACACGCTTTCTCTATGCATGTACCCGGCTGAAGAACTCGTCCAATTTTTACGCATGTTCGTGCCAAACCAACCGATGAAGACTTGCAATTCTAGATCTGTTTAAAGAAGTATTTTCACATATAGATAACTATTACTACTATTACTACACAAGTTACACAAACACAAGTTTGTGTCGGAAGAACATGATCATAATATTAGAAGACGGTCGTATATTAGAAATATGCGTTTCGTTAAATCTGCATCAAACAACCCAAGAGTTATCCAACTGATGCCTTATCCAAAAATCCACCCAACACCACAATATGACTTTACAGTCTCCGTTATTATTTCTGTTTTATTTGGACTGTATGCAATACGTGTTGTGTATCATTGGAACGATCTTGAAGAAGGCTACTATGTTAGTACAAAAGACTAAGACAACCACTAAGACGCTGGGTGCAGGCATATTTTTTCTCGTCTCCATATTATCATGTGACATATCGTTTGAAAGGTTTTGAACCGAGCAACAGTTCTGTTATTAGCGCTTTAATTCACAAATCCACCGTTCTGTCGCTGGTGTCAAAATATTAGCTTATTATATTATAAATAAATGTCATTAGAGATTTGCAAAAACAAAGAAAACTGATTTGTTGAACACGTATTGTTGGGGGAATGATTAACCAACTCCTGTAAAACCGCTACCAATATTTTCCTCTGTGTCCACTTTGCTCGCATGTTACATAAACCATTTTAACTATTAAATCATCCATTGTCGTCGATCCGGCCACTTTTTCGAGAATTAATAGAGTTATTGTCAATTATTTGATGATCTGCATCTTTTTGTGAGTCGCAAATTTTCGTTTTCCCACATTTCAGATTGATTTTGCGAGTTGGGTGGGTCGGACTGAAGCGTTGATTACTTCGTGAGGTTTGAGCCCCTAACACATAAAATTGGTCCTGCTATAACTGGGTTTTGAAATTACCAGATTCATTCCAACGACTCTGGTATATATAGACATTGCTTTGTGTACAGATAAAATATATGAACTTATTTAGTTGACGAGTCCGATGAACATTTTCAAACTGGTCAAAGCTTGCAAATATGCAACTTCTAGCTTCCAAAAATAAGATTGCGGTCATGTAGGCTTTATTGTGACTGTTAAAAACTTCTTTCGAAACCAAGCAAAGCAAACATGACTTACAGATACTTTCCTCTCGTAAGGCCAAACATTTTACTAATGCGCCGAATCTGAATTTGTCCCAACTAGATATGCGGTACGCATTGTCTTTAAGCATCAATTGTCGAATGAGTTTTGATCAGAAGCCCTAAACTTAAAAATTTTTATTTGTACGTCTTACTGCTAAGATAGGCCTTAATTGTTAGCTATTCGCTCAGGAGGTTAGAAAGAAATTTTTCCTGAATACGCGTATAGGTGGTAAGAATCGCGTGTGTATGTCAAAGGTGTAAGTTGTAGACTTGAATTGTATGTTTAAATTAAATTTTATTCTGCATTGGGCAACCGATCATTTTTGATTTTTTGCAAACCTGAGGTCATTTAGCAACAAACCCATAAGTTCTCGTCTTGTTTCACCACTAACTATACATCGTTAATATTTGTATAACAAGGAAATTATCTCTGTATTGGAGTTATCCTGATCACAGATACTTTCTACTACTTCAACAAACTGAACTCATGGGTTAGATTATCCGTTTCAAATGGGAACATTCCCATAGAAATTCGACGCGTAGGTTGCTCATTTGGTTTACGATGTTCATCGGAGCAAACTAGCCTATAATACACTTTAAATTTAATCCAATGATATGTTCAGATTAGTTCGACATTTTATTTTTGCACTTTGGTCGCTTACTAGACGGAATAGTTGAGCTCCATCTTCTGAAACTGATCCAAATTTAAAAAAAAATTAGTATCTTGATTCTGCTAACTATATGAAATAGCACAGGTGTAAATTTCAGAACATATGACAAAATACATTTCACTGTTTCACCTGGAAAATGATAATTGATAAGAAACTACACATTGACAAAATATTGGTCTAGGTCAAAACATGTCGATAAACATATTTTTAGTTATTTTAATTATTTATGTATGGCAAGCACTCTACAGGTAATCGCAAATACGGGCTGTCAAAAATTAAATTTATAAACTTCTGGTTACATAATAAACACCATGTGACTGCGAGTCATCAAATTAGAGATATAAAACACCAGTTTAGTGTAGTTTTGCGTAGATTCGTTAAAATTAGAACTAAACTATGCATAATGATGATGTCATACAATTAATTTACGGAATACTGTCTAAAATATTTAGTACGGCTAGTAGTAAACTCAACAAATATAAAGTAAAGTGTAATAGAACAAGTGTGAATACAGATCAAGTAATAAAATTTAATTGGCCAATTCAACCACTTACTTAGTGACCTTAATAATACAATTAGAGATTTTTGAAACAGATTAACACGTTTTTTACATAATTGTCGGAGATATATTTTTAGCTGACTTCCATCTAATATCTATTATAGCACATTGGTGGAATAAAGGACTAAATTACTAAATTTTCACCGTTCGATTATATTCACGTAGGTGAATTGTTAAATAAGTTTTTTACCTAGCGCTTTACTTAGTTAATACTTTTAACACTATTTGCCGTAGGTACTTGGCGAAACACACTTACAATCAATAAACATATTTTATTAATTTTGCAAAACTTATTAAGCAACGGCTTAAATCTGTTTAATTTAAAGAACCCGAAAATCGTGCTAGCCGAAATAAAAATTAAATAAAGAAATCCGGGCCGCACCAGGCGACATGAAAATCGTTTGGGGCGGAAAAAAAATGTGAAAAAGGGGCCAAGGCCAAAACATTAATTAGATAGCGAATGGTACAAATCAATATTGTTACTCATAACATCCATTTTCAAAGCGATACGATTAGTGCAACTATATAATGTTACCGTACCGCGATCAATATAACGTGGGGCAATATTCCGCAATATAATCGAAAACAACGCCAAATATCAATAATTAACGAGAAACACAAGGTCCAACACAAAGTAACATGATGCAATATAGTACAAAATCGTGCAACATGGTGGATCATCACGCAACATGGTACAACATTGTGCACCATCACGAAACATTGTGCAACATCATGCACTCTGGTGTAGTATAACACAACAAGGTGTAACACCATGCAACATAGCGCAACATGGTGCAAAATTATGCAACATGGTGCACATTACGTAACGCGAAAAACTAGCGGAAATTTCTAACCGAAAATGTATTTTTTGCTTAAAGGTTTTGTACGAAACTTTTTTCTTTTCAGGTGAATTAATACGGCTACCGATTTTCCGAAGCTATTTATTGGTCACAAATATCTACATGATCACAAAATGAAACCTTAAATGACAATAATTTGTTTTAGGCAATCAGAGATATAAGACATTCCCTATTCAAAAGAAAGCCATTGAACCAGTGTCGTATTCATTGGATTCGTGACGAATGTAAATCCTTTTATTTTTAAAAACAATTTTAAATTTTTTCTTTATTAATTCTCTTCTATAAAACTAATTCTCTCCTATTAAATACGATTGACAAATATTCATGAAGTAAAAAGAGTCCACACTCAAATGACCACAAGACAAATATTTACAAAATGCTGCCAAATTTTTTGAGAAGAACAATTTTTCCAAAGCGAAACATTTTGTCGTCTCTAACTAATGGGGATCAGCGCTAGAGTAAGAAATTTCGCCTAAATCCATATTAAAATCCCCATCTAACCCTAGCAGCCAAATTTCATAATAACTGGTAAAAAATACCACATTTTTGATCCTTTCTCCAACATTCACGTTAGAATTCTAATTGACCAAATTTAATTTCATGATAAATAGACGTAATTGAGATCTCCTAAAAAAACATATTAGAAACCTAATTCAATCCGATGAAATTGCAAAGTTCAGAACTTCGCGCCAAATTTTCGTTAGAATCCTAATTAAATCCATCACATTTCATCATCCTTGAACTGATAAATTCACCCACAGAATTGGTTAAGAAATCGCCGTTCATCATTGCCAGATATCGCACAGGTTCGATTCATACTCCGCCTTGTTTTCAACCATATTCCTTTATAAACTGCATTGACCGTAGAATCTTGAACTTAGGAAACAAAATTGACATGAGGTCGTACCTCAACCTTCTGGAACGGTTAAATGTCTCCAAGAGTGAAATTGATGTTTTAGATTGTGCGCCTACATTTTATAGCGGAATCGTATCGTTAAAGTTTAGGACTTTTCAGATAAAACTACCAATTTTGACAAGAACTTTCCGAGCCCATAACTCCAGAGCGTTGACGAAAGACAGCAAAACTAGTAAGTCCCGTGACGAGCGACCTAGAGTATTGTAGTTAAAAGAGTTACGTCATAACATCAAACGAATTTGCGGGGCGTGAAATAGTGAATTAAAGAAAAATAAAGTTCGCGCAGAACAAATGGTTATAAATGTGGTGAACTGGATCACATTTCTAAGACCCACAAGAATGTAGCTAAACTCTACAGAAAAAGATCGAGATCAGTCGCTGCTCTAACAAAACGACTAAATAAACATTTGCTACACTGAAAGCTTTTTCCGGAAACGGATTCGTACGAGCTGAAGTAACTAGAAAATATGGCTTAGATGTTAAATATCTAAAAGTGTCTCTATCTTCTCTACGGAACACATCTACGGAAAAACAATCTAGAAATTATATTTTGTTTTTGAGTATAAACAATTAAGGTTGGTTTAAAGAGGCTTACAACATTATGATGCAAGGATCATGACACCAATGGTTGGTCTACTAGTGAACGATTTAATCGGCCACCTCCGTAACGAATGCAATCGACCTGATCTCCTCACACTGCACGAAAGAAGATTAATCGGCAATAACATCGTCGATTATTATTTCTACGTTAAGATAATATTTGGCGATTTCACTGCTTAAATCGGAAGCACTGACAAGGTACCTCGTTGGACCTTTGATCCGGATCGCTTACACTCTAACTGTACCTACGATATGGTGATTGCAAGCACATATTTCATTAACGGGCAAACTGACAAACGACATGTCTCTAGTATTAAAAATATCAGTACAAAACATAGAGGCAACATCGACTCTGATCATTATCTGGTAGCTGCAAAATATTAGTTCCAGCTTTCTACAACGTACAGTAAATGTTTCCAGCGAACCGCCCGTTGTTGATGCCAACCATTTAATAATTATTAACCGAATACGTTTCCAGAATACCGTATCAGAAATTTTGGTGTACCAGCCCTTCCACAAGTTCGACAAGGATCAGTAGAAGATTATTAAACCAGCGGTAACAGATGCTTCGGTGGAAGGTTGGAGGAATAATGTACGCTGCTACGTAGCAGCGCCCGGAGATCAACAGATGGATACTAAAAGTTGTCAAAATATGTCGAAACTGGTTTCATCAGTGCGATGCCAACGTCAAGATGATTCCACCACCTCACTCCATCTTATAAAGAAGGGCGCAATGTGATATCGACAATTAAAAACAAAAACGTTTGCCAAAACCAATCCCGTTGTTCTTGACAGAACAATAGTAGTTAGTTAATTTTGGCCAACTATCAACATAGTTTTCGCCCAAATAGACTTACAACCCATCAAATTTTTAACTCTGAGAATGTTGCTAAAGAAATTTTATGAGGACATTCCATAAATGACGATGTCAAAAAAGATCTCTATAAAATAACACCATTGGATTCATAAAATCATCTAAACTGAACTGGTGAACTGAACCAGACTGCCAGCCAGACGACCTTCTCGATGAATAGACCACGTAGAAGAGGATCTGTGCATACTCGGTTATCATCGTGTTGAGGGTCCTATTGTTGTAAACCGGGCTAACTGGAGAAATAGTAAGTAAGGTTACGTGTAATAGATTTATGCAACGAATCTCAAGCCAATCCTTGGGCAACAGAATAGACAACAACAAGTTAAAGAGCTACTGCCATTTTCTGCGTTTCATGACTTTGAATAGACGCCAAATATGGTTTAAGGTTGCAACCGAACAGCACGCCCAATTTTTTGTTGAGCTGTATAATAACGCTTGTGCTTGCTTGAATACATTATTGTTGGCCAATGGAAAATTGAGCGGCTGATCCTCTTGCTTAAGGTCACTATAGCGAATAATTTGCAACCATCATAACAATGTCAAATTAGAAAAGCGATTGCAGCTGTTCCTTTCACTAATCTACTGAAGATATTAGATTAGTGAACGAAACAGCTCAGGCGAATGAGCGAATGAAGGGAAGTCCTTGAAGGGCATGACGAGGAAATATTGTTTAATAGTGACACAGGAGGTAAAGAATGGCTTTAACTCGGTAAACTGGAATAAAATACGTGGTGCTTTAACAGACCTGAAGGTACCAATTGCAATCTTTGCTCAGCAAGGTTGGAACCCTGCGATAAAATCGACTCCTCATATGCAAACTATACAACGTGACAGATAAAGTTTCGTAAAGTTCGGTGCTTGGACTAACCATCTGGAACATTATGTGCGATCGTATTCTATGACTTCAAATCAAAGATGGAGTAAAAATTGTTGGGTCCGCCATACAACACGGCTACTGATTGCAAAGCATGTTGAGACAGTAACAAGAAGGCCAACAGCACTCAATCGTATGTTTTTGTATCGTCTTTTAGGCGATATTTGAAATTTACAGTTTTCTCACTATTGAGCACTAGTATTTGTGATTAGCACAAATTTTGCGCGAGAGCATTTATTAGCACAAATTAGAATTTAATGGTTTGCAAAGTTTCATTTTGAAATTTGAAAGTTTCCTTGCTGCAGTTACAAACACAATCTCCAATAAATAAGTGAGCTGAGAAAGCAACCGATTTTTCAACTAGGGTAATATTAAATTCAACTGGTTTGAAAGGGGGACGTGTGGCTGAAAGAGTTAATGCAATAACATCTTCACCGACAACGTCAAACAACTGTTGCTTTGATTAGTATGGATGACCATATGGTCACATATGGTGTTATTAGTTGGGGTAGTAAAATCCGTTCTAATATGAGGAACCCCTAACTGGGCCGATGCCATGTAAGTATCATGGTACACCTGTGCTTTAAGAGTATGTAGAGGTTTTCGAAGTTACCGAATAGTACTGTATTGGAGCATGGAACGTAGTGAAACGGTATGAAAAGCACTAAAACCACATAACTCAAACGATAAGTCAATATGGATGTTTTCGTGCTTATCTGTGCAGAAGATGTAGCGCATGTGTTCTTCGGTTGAAGAATTGTTTTTCAATGAATGAGAGCAATTAAGAAGAGTATTTCTCCTGTGAATAGGGTGACGTCACAATAAAAGTGGAATACGGTTGGTAGTATAGCAGCGGTTGTTATGATAGAACTGGGTCATTGGAAAAATGCTCAGAAGAGGCAAACACTTAGTGGCATTCAGAAAATCTACCAGTCTTGGTTAGTCACGATCTTCAAATACTGTTAACCCTTGCAGTTACTTTGAAAGTGATATACGTATCGATATATAACAGATTTTTGAACCCTACAACTTTTAAATAGAGTGTTATCTAAATTTCAATCCGTTTAAGGTATTATACAGTTTAGGGACTTTATGGACACCCGGTATGTTAAAACCAATACATATATGTAAGTTATATCAAAGTACTGTGAAATTTGCTTAAAGCGGCCTCGAACAAAACTTCCATATTATGCCTCCTACTTTGTTTGTAAAGGAGCTTCGTCTATATGGCATGCCGAACTAAAAAGCAGAACAAAGAAGTCTTTCTACTGATTAACAATTGTCCATCACATATACGAAGATTCAGCTGAACATAACTCGATCCTCCAACCAATTGGCCAAGGGATAATAAAAAATTTCAAACACCATTATCAAAAAACACACACAGGTACGATTGAGTCTGAATTTAATGCGGAAGATGATTTACCACTTGGCCAGCTGATTGGAAACATTAAAACCAAAAATTTGAACGAAGATAACGAGAAGATGCTTTACCGATAGCTTAATTAGTCCAAAATACTCTAACCATCGAACTTCCAACTGATCATGACATTGTTACGATACAAATTCAGTGGACTGTTGGGTACGGATGACAAAGAATTAATTGAATTGTTGTGAGAGTGTAATATTTATACCATCAAATATTGCCGCTACATCAAATATAAAAAAAATTTCTGGACACGCGGTCTGTCAGATGACTGTTTAAAAAATGCAATTGAATTAATTGATAAACAGTTGAATGAAATGCTTTTAAATAAAAAAACACTGTTTTCTCTGCTCTGTCAATAATGCAGAAAATAGCAGATGGCATCTTAAGTATGTTTGCTTGTTCATTATCAAAAATCTAAAATTTCTTTCCATCTGGATATTGAAACTCGAAGTAACCGGAAATTAGTTTCATACTCCACGTGTTTATTAGCTCAGTACAAAATAGCTTTTCGAAGCTTAAGAAATGTGTGATATTCCAAATAGTGATTCCCTCGCCAGCCTGTGCTGCCGAAAGCTAATTATTTGGACATTCGCATACATTCAAATAGTTCCCCCAAACTGGGCTTGACACACGTCTTAATTTATGTGGCTCACGTGATCATTGACATGACATAATCGTTTACGTCGATAATCAAAATTTAGATTTCTCCCATAAATCACTCTATAGTTTTAAATTAAAAATGTTGTTAAATACAGCAAAAGTTGTCCATTACCTGCAAATAAACAAAAAAAAATAAATGATTAGATTTGTTAAATATTCATTCAAAAATTTTATGTAGTTATGCAATTTGTGGTCACAACCCCAACGTACGTGTTTCGCGGATCACTATTTAAGAATAACTGAATCGGTACGTGCAGAAATCAAGCAGAAAAAAATATTAGACTGTGAACGACACTATCTGTATAAATATTCATATTTTATTATTGTTATTTTTAAATGGCCGGGCAAATTCTGAAAACTATATGCATATTCTTATGTAAATACAATTATATACATAATATGGAATGACCTAGAAATTATAAAAACACCTTAAAGAGAGCAAACGTATTCCAACGTTTAAAGGTCAATTAATAATAACTTATATCATTAAGAAACGAATTATTATTCTTTACACGCTTAATTAAAGAAGGGGTGGTCAACAGTTCGAAATGTAGCATAAATTCAGTTAAAAAAAAGTACGTTGGAAAGCATGAAAGTATTGTATGGAGCCATTCACTTTTCTAAAAATTACATTTGATCATCTTCACTATTTGCAAAATTTCTACTGTGGAACATCCGGTAATTATAAACTTAATATTTTTACATGAAGATCAAGATTATCATAATAATTTTAATTAATGATCGTTCCGGTTAAGCGTACGTATTTATAATCCGTAACAAACACTTATCTTAAGCACTGGGTCAATACTCAGCACCAAAATGTATTAGACCCACACACAAGTCAATTTGAAAAATTTCACCAAATATTTTTGCAAAACTTCTTATAAAATAAGATCAATCGAAGTTGGAAATTTTATCACCATCCGGAATTTTATGATCACTTTCTATTTTTTTAATTGTGCTATGCAGCATCTGTGCGAATTATTACCAAGTGTATCAATCATAAGACGCTAAGTATATCATTATAAAAATTAAAGTACCAGACATAAATAATTGTTATTGTTTTGTGGTTTTCTTATTTATTAATTTACTAAGACATTAACTATTGTTACTTTCGTATGGTGTGCTTTTTGTCTGCAATTTTGTAACAATCGTTGTGTTAATTATTTATTTTTCGCGCGCGATATTCCTGTTATGATATAAGAAAACCCACAAAGTGTTTTGTTTTACATATTTTAACGGTTTTTTAATGTTGGTTTCTTTTCTTATATTTATAGTGATCGGTCGAATGAGTTTTTTTTTACTTTTTGGATTTACAGAAATTTCAATTTCCAAAAAATGTTTAAGAAAATGTTTTACGATAAATTATAATAGAGTTATTTAAATTAAGTGTATTACCGTTAATCGTAATTTGTATGCTCTGTATGCGTTTTGTGAAATTTGCAAAATTGATAATTTAAACAATTAATTTTATATTGTTTTAAGTGTATTTGATGCTAATCGCGTTTAAATTATCGTGGGATAGTAATGCTACTGAAGTTAGCCGAAAATTTCAGCCGAAAAAACCCTGCATGTCGATACACATATTTTGTATCAGGTGGTAGCACAAAATTCTGTTGGTATTAGCCGAAAATTACATGTTATAGAAGTTAGCAGTAAATCTTCGCTGATCACATAATTCGAATGTTTAAAGGTCAAATGAACTGGGTGAAAACCAATTCGTAAACTGCTGGATCCCATATTTATAATTTGTCGTGGTAGGGACCAATAAATTTGAGTTGTGGCACTAACAGTGAACACTTGTGTCAAAAATCAGGCCATGTTTTATGCAACATCATAGTGAAATAAATTAAAAGCTCAACGCATGTTTAGTGGTAATTTGTACTGGGTGAAGTTAGACCAATTCGTAAATATCTGGACTTATTTCACTATGATGCTACATAAAAAATGGCCTGATTTTTAGCACAGGTGTTCACTGTTAGTGCCACAACTAAAATTCATAGCCATCTAACACGACAAATTATAAATATGGGATCCAGCAGTTTACGAATTTATCTAACTTCACCCAGTACAAATCACCACTAAACATGCGTCCAGCTTTAAATTTCTTTCACGATGATGCTACATAAAATATAACCTGATTTTAAGCACAGGTGTTCACTGTTAGTGCCACAACTAAAATTCATAGCTCCCTAACACGACAAATTATAAATATGGGATCCAGCAGTTTACGAATTTGTCTAACTTCACCCAGTACAAATCACCACTAAACATGCGTCCAGATTTTAATTTATTTCACTATGATGCTATATAAAATATGGCGTGATTTTTAGCACAGGTGTTCACTGTTAGTGCCATAACTCAAATTCATAGCCCCCTAACACGACAAATTATAAATATGGGATCCAGCAGTTTACGAATTTGTCTTACTTCACCCTGTACAAATTACCACTAAACATACGTCGAGCTTTTAATTTATTTCACTATGATGCTACATAAAATATTTCGTGATTTTTAGCACAGGTGTTCACTGTTAGTGCCACAACTCAAATTCATAGTCCCCTAACACGACAAATTATAAATATGGGATCCAGCAGTTTACGAATTGGTCTAACTTCACCTAGTAGAAGTTACCACTAAACATACGTCGAGCTTTTAATTTATTTCACTATGATGCTACATAAAATATTTCGTGATTTTTAGCAAAGGTGTTCACTGTTAGTGCTACAACTCAAATTCATAGCCCCCTAACACGACAAATTATAAATATGGGATCCAGCAGTTTACGAATTGGTCTAACTTCACCTAGCAGAAATTACCACTAAACATGCGTCCAGATTTTAATTTATTTCACGATGATGCTACATAAAATATGGCGTGATTTTTAGCACAGGTGTTCACTGTTAGTGCGACAACTCAAATTCATAGCCCCCTAACACGACAAATTATAAATATGGGATCCAGCAGTTTACGAATTGGTCTAACTTCACCTAGCAGAAATTACCACTAAACATGCGTCCAGCTTTTAATTTAATTCACTATGATGCTACATAAAATATGGCCTGATTTTTAGCACAGGTGTTCACTGTTAGTGCCATAACTCAAATTCATTGGCCCCTAACACAACAAATTACAGGGTGGCTGACACGAAGTGTTACCAAAACAAAACGCACCACAAAATTTCTATTTTTTGATGAATTTTATCAAATCAAAGTAAAAAATGTTCACAAATATTTGAATTTTCAAATTGCATTAGCAGTTTTCGATTTGGCCACCCTTAGCCGCGATTATGGCCTTCAAACGGCCGACAAAGCTATTCCATGCAGCACGAAAGTGGCTCTGCGGTATTTTGGCCCATTCCCGGCGAGGCGCTTGCTTGAGATGATCGACACGTTGGTATTTTTTTTGTCTCAACCTTGCTCTTCAAAATACCCCAAACCGAGAAATCTAGCGGATTTGCATCCGGTGAATTTGGTGGCCATTGGGCAGCGGAAATGAACCGCGGAACGTTGTTTCTCAGCCAATCTTGATTGACGCGCGATTTATGACTCGGCGCCGAGTCCTGTTGAAATGTCCAGGCTCTGAGGCCGAAATGTTTTTGTGCCCAAGGCTTCAACGCTCCCTCCAACACATGATCCCGATAAATTTGAGCATGTATCTTGATGCCACCGTCCAAAAAAATGAGCAGTGAACGGCTTTCGGCCGTTACGGCGGCCCAAACCATCACCATCGGCGGCGCTTGGTTTCGAGTGGCAATCCGTTGGTCCAAATTTTCAGTAGAACGGCCGGGCAAGTACATCCGGTCCGGTTGCTTGTTCACATATTCCTGGTGACTCATCGGAAAAAACCAAAACAGATGTTTTAACTGGTTAACAATCTGCGGCTGTGGTTTTCCAGCCAAATATAGAGCAGTCACACTATTACGCTTGAATTCCATTGCGGATAACTTTTTCTGAATATTTCCTACTAAAATGCTTTTGTACACTTGTAAACAACGGAATGAACTGTCATTAGTGTAAATTGAACGCTCTGTAATCACTGGTTTGACAGCAATGACAGTCTGAAGTTTTTAACACTTCGTGTCAGTCACCCGGTATAATTATGAGATCCAGCAGTTTACGAATTGGTCTCACTTCGCCCAGTTCATTTGACATTCATTTAGCATAGTAGCATCTTATTTATACCATTTTATATGTAAAATACAGTGTCGAAAGAGGAAACACCAAGTAATTTTGACACTTTGGTTTTCAACATTTATAGCCAACATTTATAACAAAATTCGGTCAAGTACTCTAGGAAATAAAATTCAATTCAGTTCGACACACTACGAAAAATTCAGAAATCTACTAGCAAATTCAAGTTTTTCCATAGGGTCCTTGATTGAAATTTGCTAAACTAGTGTAACTAATCGGCAGTCTGTCCAGGCTATTAGATTGCAAATGTGTTAAGGGTGTGTGAAAAGATTTTGGGTGTGTTTACTTAATAGATTTTGACGTTAATGTTTTGTGTATTTCTTAAAATTACATTGTTTTGATGCTACTGAAGTTAGCCGAAATTTCAGCCAAAAGCTGCATTATCGACTTATTTTGGATCATGTAGTAGTAATAAACTCGGATGATGTTACCCGAAAAATACATGCTTTCTAACACGACAAACTATAAACATGGGGATCCAGCAATTTACGAATTGGTCTAACTTCACCCAATCAATTTTTATTGATAATCCAAATTTTTTTCGGCAAAAATGTTTCTGCTAACTTCAATAATACGTAATTTTCGGCTAACATCATCAAAATTTATTACTATACCACCTGATACAAAATAAGTCGATATAATGTAGATTTGTTCGGCCGAAATTTTCGGCTAACTTCGGTAGCATATTGTTTTATTCCTTGGGAAAAAATTCTTCAAAGAATTTTAGAAGTGCATATAATTCTAACTGATCGAGGTTTAGCGTTTCGAGATTCTAGTGACCGAATTGGAGATAATGGAAATTTTCTAGGGATCGAAACATTAATCAGTAAGTACGACACTATGTTATACGGTTATGTCAAGAGAATTCGTCCAGAGAGACACACAAGCGTTTACAAGTTGAAATTAGTGGAACCTTTGTTCAAAAGAAAATTCTTGAAGAGGTTCGAGGGTCAAAATATTTTTCTGTAATCGTTGATGCAACTCCAGATTGTTCATATAGAGGACAAACCAGTCTCATTAACCGATCATTAAACCTAATTGACAATACCAAATTTTCAATTGAGGAGGGATTTCTCACTTGTTTTGATTCTTTTACTCGAAAAAAAGGATGTGAAATCGTTCAAGTAATTCTAGAACTGCTAAAACAATCTTATGATAACGGTGCAAATATGGCAGAAATATAATCCTTACTGTATTTTTTAAGCTGTGGCAATCCCACATTGAATTTTGTAGAGTGGATAGTCTAGGAACGTCTAAGGAAGACATATAACACTTCGGAAAAATCAACTAATGTATAATTTTTTAGTGGTAGTCCACAGGGATGGGACATTTTTAAGACAGTTGTAAAATTTTCATTTCATTCCATATCAACAACAAGATGTTCTGCACGAATAAAAGCAGTAAAACCAGTCGCAAACCATTTATCAGGTATAATGGCCGCTATGGAGGAAGCAGAATTTCTTAATCTTCAAGCACATGCACGAATTAGATTCTATAAAACAATATTTAATTACCTTCGAATGTGTGCTATTATCAACGATCTGGTCTGAAATTGTAAACCAATTACAGCAAACAAATCTAATAATAGAAGCCAGAAATTCAATTTTAGATGTGAAACTGAAAAATTTGGATAATCTAATTCTACAAATTCGCAAATATCGGACGGATTGGGATAAAATATTTTTAAAGGCAAAAGCAATATCAGATCGCTCTGAAATTTCGTCTGAGTTTCAAACAATACGTAGTACTTAACTCAATGTTTTCATCTGTATTATTGATTCTGTAATATCTGGATTGTTAAGGCGATCAGTGCATCAAATTTGTAATTTATTTCAAATTATTTGCATCTGGAAAGATCTTTCTGAGGAGGAAATAAAAGCCTCAGCAGATTTATTGTTGGAAAAATACTCAAAAGAAATTTCTTGAGTTCGTCCATCACCTGAAAACTTGCCGAAAAATATAGTTAAAACAACTTTAATGCAGGTGTTTCCAAGTTTAACAATTATTCTAAGAATATTTTTGAGTCTACCGGTTTAGTACAATGAAAGTAATAAACAATTTTAACAGATCGACAACGACACAAGAGAGATAAAATGGTTTGTCAAACCCAACAAGACCAAATTACAGAAAATTATAAAATTAGGCCCGGGCCTCATTTAAGCTCTTTCCGGGCCTGTTCGGACCTACTATACAGTTTTTATTGATTGATGGTGCATATTGGATATATAGGACTTTGTGGAATCATAGTTAAATATATCAAAATATATATCTTGGGTGATAAAATCCAAATACCACATTGGCAGGTTACATCATGTCAATTTGCAATTTTTTGATGAAAGCGCCTTCATAGCGAAGACTGATTATTTAAATGTGAAGTAAAGATGCCCGGCTGATGTTTCTTTTGCTCTAAAGGAATACTACCCTAACATCAGTAGTTTGAACACGATAGTAACATCAGTCAAATTTATTAACCTGCTACCAACATTTTCGTCGGTGCCTGTGCTAGATAACGCATTTTACCTAACTTTTTCCAAAGCACATAAAAATTAACCTCCCAGCTCAAAATACCACTTGATCTGTTCGACAGTGTATCGCATGCCGTAGTAGCAATATTCAGACATACACAATCATTCAGATATTTTTCACTAGTGGCTAATGATATAGACTACACTCACTATTAATGGAGACTCGAACCTGAATAGGAACCAAGCACACAAACAAATACCCACATAAAAAAATTATTTTGTAGAAGAAACTGTGAAGGCAAAGGCGGCTAGACTTATTTTGGTTTTAAAGTGAACCATATCCATCTAGAAAAATTAGTTTTATAGTTTTGTTTCTTGATCACCCAGTAAAATCAAAGGCCTACTACAATCTTATTTGGAATTTTATGGATACTTTATTTATTTTTTTAATCGATAAAATGTGCACTTGGTTCCTACCCTTTACTACTGCTCAAATGATAAAACAAACCAAAAATTGAGTGATTTATGAGAAATGAGCAAATTAAAACCTTATTCATGCAATTTGTGATCATTAAAACCAGTCCAGAGTTATAGACTTCCGTGCTGAATTGTCTAGAAATTCTAGAGAAACTCGTTTCTCTGTGTAAATTAACAACGTTTGGGTCAATATGTAGAATCGTTGTTGAAGGAGGTGTAGCAGACCCGTTTGAAATAACTACGTAATGTTGGTAGCGTAGAAAACTTCAAAAACTTCGGGTCGGTAATAACATCGATAAATGATATAAGCAGTAAGAAATAAAAGCCAATTTTCTACGCCCAACTAAGGTTATTGCAATCTAAACATCTTTCATAGTAGTGCCAGCGCTAGTTCTCGCAACCGAGCGCTAGATTCTACTATAGTGAAAAGTACATGAAAATTACATCCAACTTGCTACGATAAACTGTAGGTTGGGCTACAAACGGGAAGATTAAACTCATTACTGCTTAGTAAATTGCACAATAGTTTCGGGTGTAGTTTGGAAAAATGGCAAATTTAAATTACTAAGATAGATTCTATATTCATAACATTCAGCCATGATTTGGATGAATCGCATTTTGTGTGATAGTGTAAGCATTGGTTCTGGAATATGAACAATTTTAAAGGGACTCATTGTGCAACCGATTCTGATGAAATTCGGGTTACTTAACTCGTTCCTTAACCAATTAGGAAAAGGTATTTATATGAGGAAAAAATAATCTGGTATAAATACTTTCCGTAATTTTTTTTCAAGAAAAATTACGAAATTAATTTCAGAATTTGTGTTGTGAATTCACCTCCTAATTCGCCCTATATACAGACCGTACCGATATCCGCACACATGATTTGTAGAGAATCGAATTCTAAGAACTTTTCACGTATAATATATACTTTTACGTACGACTTATAATAAAAAAGTTATGGCAGACTGTTTAATCGAAAATCAATAATTCGATTCATCTTAAAATTAGAACCCCTAGTTTACATTATACACGCGGGTTTGCTTCGCATTGTATTGTTCATAATTAGTTCTATTAACTGATTTGTCTTCAGTCACTTCACACACAACTTAAAAAATGTTTTGATATGATTAGCTCCCTATTTTTGTTATTCACAGGGAGCATTCCGAGATCAGTGCAAGCTATTTTTGTTCTCCTTACCAAAAGTTTTTATGAAATTTTGCTAAAGATGGGAAACAGTCATCACCAATTAACTATTTTGCATTATCAAATTTACCTTGAATGCAACGTTTTTTTGGCAGAATCAAATATTTCTAAGGAGACTAGTTCTTCAACTCGTCCTTACAAATAGTGTTGGTTTCAAAGGCTCGCACAGATTTAATTTAATACTTGATGCATTATAAATATCATCCATGTGCTGTGGAGTAGGAAATACTTTTAGATTATGTAGCTTTTATACTCGTAGGTATTTTTACAGGCGGTTAGGTACAGTGAATTCTTATTCGCAATTCATTTTCCTAAATATCATAGGAGAAATACTCTCTGTTACTTGCTACCAATTCTCCCGCCATAGCAGCGATTCACATTAGTGAAGACTTGTTAATAATAACATGAACACAATTTTGGCATTTAGTGCCAAAGTGTGACAGAAATGACGGGCGCTCCTGTGGAGATTACCGCCGATTGCACGCTATTACGGTACCGGATAGGTAACCTTTACCACAAAATCACAACTTTTCTCTTAAGCTTAGAGGTTGCTCTGTTTTTTCAAAAATAGATCTTGTGCGAGCTATCACAAGATATTTACAAAACAGCCATTACCGTACCTTTTGGATTCTTTGAGTTCACTAGGATGCTATACGAACTTTGAAACGCTGCTCAGACCTTTCAAAGTCTTATGGACGAGGTTACAAAAGCTTAGATATTAGATTTCGTTTACGTCTACATCGCCGACATTTTGGTAGGTAGCAGAAACATATCGGAACATCAAGAACATCTCCATTCTTTTTTCGCTAGACTAACAGAATTTGGTTAAACAATCAAACCTTCTAAATGTGAATTTGGAGCAACATCCCTTAATTTCCTCAAATCACTAAAGATGGTATTAAACCATCTGCAGATCGGATTGCAGCCATACAATCCTTTCCCCAACCTACTTCAATTAGGCAAGTGCAGCATTTTGTGGGCATGGCGTCTCTAAATAATACCAAAGTTACCGTCGCTCAGGCTACTCTTCTTGCACATCCCATGGAACTACGCATGAACACTGATGCTTCTGGTATTGCTCTAGATGCTGTATTAGAACAACGTCATTGTAAAAATTGGAAGCCTCTTAGTTTCTTCTCTAAAAAGCTTTATCCAACCGAACAGAAGTATTCTGCTTTTGACCGAGAGTTGCTGGCAATTTATTGTGCCATTAAACATTTTAGATGTTTTGCTCACTACAGCAATCGCGTCTAAATCAGAAAGAAGTCCACATCGAAGACGTCAGCTCGATTGAGTGAAAGCAACGTCGTAGCTGATACACTGTCACGTACCGAAGAAACTAAATTGTCAACTAGTTTCGTTACAAAATACGGACGATGACCTAAAAAACTTAATAAACAAATCGTCACAGTCGATGAGCTCGACATATAAACTGGAAAAAATTCTTGAATTGCTTTCAGGTTTATCAATTTGATGTGAATCGTCGACCCCAATTAAGTGTCCTTACATCCCTAGAGCAATGCGTGAACGTGTTTTTGAAACGCTGCACGGCTTGTCGCACCCAGGAGTACGTGCAACACGAAAATTGATAGCATCAAAGTATTTTTGCTCAAGTAGGAACGTCCATACGGGATACTGGTCCAAAACTTGAATTCCTTGGCAGAAATCTAAAATCAATCGACATGCTAGATCAGAACACGGACGTCGAACCGTTACCTCCTTCTAATGGTAATACGTTCATTCTCACAATAATCGACCGGTTTACACGCTGACTGGAAGCGATACCACTGACGGACATGAGAACATCAACGATAGTGAAAGCTTTCGTGAACACATACGTCTCAAATTTGGAGTCCCATCGGAAATCACGACTGACCAGGGAAGTCAATTTGAAAGCAATCTTTTCAGAGAATTCCTACCACCCTCAGGCAAATGGGATGGTGGAACGTTTGCACCGTCATTTAAAATGAATTAGGAGAATCAGTACGTAACATCGTCCAAATGAACACACGAAATAGCATTCAAGACAATATCTATATACCACAAAATTTAAAGGACTGCGGTAAGGTTCTCGTCAGAATAGATAAAGTAAAAACCGGATTAACACTACCCTACGAAGGTCCTTTTACTGCCCAGCGTAGATTTCGCAAACATTTCGTTGTGGATTACAATGGAAAGAAGGTATCAATCTCAATCGATAGACTTAAACCGGCATACACGACAGACGAGATTAAATTAATGCCTCCGTCTGCTTGTTTATCTGACCAGCGGCAGGTAAAATTCAAAAATTAATCACGAACTGTTTAATTTTTCTTCTCTACGTCAACTATACCATGTGGGGTGAGTATTATAGTGAAATGAACGTGACCACTATAAACGTCGCGTAAAATAGTATGAGAACAAGCATACCTAGCTGCACCCTAAACTATAGTAATGATGAATAGCGATGACCAAATGATTTTAATCGATCGAGACACTACGGTACAAATCTATAATATTTAATTTTATTTGTGTATTTGAGAGAAATGAAGATTTGTGCAATTGTAAATTTGTTATGCGTTATTCGTTTCATTTATTAATCAAATTGGAGTCTGATAAGTGATACGGTGCAGTGGGGTAGTAACATAACTCATATGGTGAAAGTTGTTGGGTTATAATATAACTTGTGCATTGGATATACTGGATATCAGTTTACTACGCCTGTGTTATGGTAACATAACCCCTACGAACTCTTTGTCATAGATAGCTAGTGCTAATCGTACAAAGTCGATTCTAACATGCGAGTAATACATTTTGATATAGACCGTATGTATGTACTTAATACTATAATCCGTACATAATATAAGCATAACCTAAAAATATCATAATACCTTATTCCTATAATCCTAATTCCAATAATGCTTAAATCAATTTTATTGTTTAGTGGAGTTGTTGTTGCTCGATTTCCCACAACAATACAATACAATCCCTTTATTCGTTCAATTTAGAGAAGAAGTCTAACAAGTTCCCTCAATAAAACGTAAACACGACCGTATAATGTTGGTACTCGTGGTATGCAATTTACGTACCCAGGTAAAATATTTTTTTATATCACCATCTTCCACCGATATCATCGTATCGTTATTGATAAAATTAAATAATACGTTCAATATGTTTAAATAATGATATCACTTTGTTATCGGCGTCGTTCCAACATTTTGAATGAATTATTTATTGTAGGAATATGTAGAGTATACAGTACTATACACGAGTGTCTTCATTTAGTTTAATCTTTGTATTGTTCAATTTAAACAACAAAACTACTTCATACTCGTACACATATACATACGCATATCCTGTGTGCCAAGTGATATCTATAAATATTGATTTATTGATACGTTAGGTAACTTTTATGTGAGACAAGTGTGAGAGCAAGGCGACAAGTGTTTTTTGGAACGTTCCGACCTTGGTATCATAAAGCAGGGATGATACAATTATTTGATCTATGATCTATGATGGAGCTTTTTTCTAGCTGCCAAATTTGTGTAATTTTCGATTGTCTAGGAATCGAAATTAATACAAATTGTATAAAAGTGAGTCAAACAAATATTTAGTCGGTGTACTTTAATACTTTACTGGGCTACAAGCTATATATTAGGTGTGCAAGTAGAAACACTGCTTTTTGGGTGTCAAATTCAACTTTATAGAAAATATAATTGTTACAAATATTAATTATCGATATATTCGTCATTACTATATATGGACTTTTGCCATTTATCAGGTAGATGATGAATGCCTTCGCGATAGAAACTTGGTGGTCTCGAAGCAAAATAATCATCGAGCCATTTTTGCACATTTTGACTGCCATTTTTGCAGTCTTTCAAATATGATGTAATCGATCTGAATAAGTGGTAATCAGAAGGAACCAAGGCTGGAGAGTACAGCCTAAGAAGAAGATGAGTTTCTGGGTCGATTTTGCTGCCAGAACCACACTTAATTTGATCAATAGGGTCTGGTAACGTTCAGCTGTAAGTTTGACCAGGTTTCAGAAGCTCCTAGTAAATGACTCATTTACAATTCCATCAGACACACAGTAACACTTTCTTGGCATGAATATTCATTTCTGCAACTGTTTAGAATTATCGTACAAAACCACTTTTCATCGCCCGTAATGATTTTGTGCAAGCAATTCTATCTTTTGTTTCTTCGGTTTTTTGTTTTCTTCGGCCAGTTTATGAGGAACCCATATTTTCCTTCATTCTGTAATTTTCCAATTTATGCAATCGAAATGATATTGCTTGGCGAGTAACTCCTAACTGTTTTGCAAGCTCTTTTTGAGTTTGACACGGATTTTCATTCAGTAAAACTTTAAGTTCTTCGTCTTCAAATTGTTTTACTGCACCTGGACGTGGAACGTCCTCAAGACTAAAATTGTCATCACGAAATCATATAAACCACTTTTCTACTGTTGAATGACTCACTGAATGTTTGCTCAAAGTCGAATTAATCAATTCCATAGCTCTAGCAGCATTTTTTTCATTTGAAAACAGAATCGAATGCAATGACGTAAATGTTGCTTATCGACATTTATCTCTTAAAATTGACGCACACGAAACGACAGCTTGCAAATGACTGAAACTTGTGTCATTAAAACAGCAATGACTAAGCTAACATATATCTAAAATGGTGGGCGATTTGGATGCGTTGAAGTATATTTTATGAGCAACCTTTGTTTTTGGCGCGAGAAGCCTCACATTAGTAATGCTTTCTGAATTTGTAGATTTAAAGTAGACAATAGCAGCATAGGCCTTTTCCGAGGCGACGCAGAAACCATGAAATTCTGTTATATTGTTCTTCTCAAAATGAATCCAACGTGAGATCCAACATTTCTTCCAGAAGGGGCGGAGAATCTTTAAATTCCTACCATTTTGTTGATGAAAGTTCTTCGTCCCAAGATAGGCCTACTAGCCAGATTACATCATAAGTTTAGCTACAACTGTTATTGGTGGCAGCCAGCCTAATGGATCAAAATGTTTTGAACTATCCGAAAGTATGTTTCGCTTAGTAGGCTTGCCAGACGTGGATTGGATGACGATGAAACCGAATGTATCTGTTGTTGGATTCCAGTGTAGTCCAAGAGTTGTAATTGTATCATCAAGCTTAAATTTCAATCGATTTTGATTCCTTAGATGTGGTATGGATTCCAAGAGCAAGGCTTTGTTTGTTGCCTATTTAAGGTAAATCCACCACTATTCAATAAGTCAATGGTTTGTTTTTTGCTGAGTAAGACTTCTTCCAGTGTGTTTTGTTCAGGTTGAATCTGAATCAGGTCATCCACGTAGAAATCATTTAAAACTACGTTAGACGCTATAGAATAGTTTGGTTGTTCATCGATGGCAAGCTGCCGTATTGACTTCATCGCTAAATAAGTAGCTGCTGCTGTTCCGCATTTATGACAGTAGTCAGCTTATACCCCTGAATTTCTTATTGTAGAGACTCTTCATAAAATACGTTGAGCGATTTGTCTGAACATTTTTCCAATATCAGCTGTATGGACATACTTATGCTTCCATCGCTTTAACAGTATAGATAATTAATCCTGTTGAGATAAGAGTAGGGCCCGTTAGCATTACGACGTTCAACGATGTTCCAGTTATAGTTTTGACAGAACCATCGAAAATTACCCTAAATTTTGTAGTTGTGCTCGAATCCTTTAGAACTGCATGATTCGGCAGGTAAAGTAGGTATAATAAACAGTTTCAATAGTTGTTCAGCTTCATGAACTTCTTATATTAAATCCCATGGTTTGGATTTTTAGCAAACCGTTTTTCTACTTGTATCAAACGCTAGTTCTAGTTCTTCTTTGATGAATCCTCGCTTACTTGGCGAGGTGCCAAGGTGCTCTATTTCCCAAAAGCTTCTCAGTTGTTTATCTATATCAACTGCCCTTGTTGACATTGATTGTATCACTGTTGAATTGTGATAATGTGATAATCGACTGAGGCACGGCCTAGGAATATCCAGCCTAGTTTGGTTTGTTGGCTTATCGGTTCGTCGGATGAGGCCTTTCATATATTACTCATTAGAATTTCTCCGTAATAGTCCGCACCAAATAATAAATCGGTTGAGCCAGGACTGTAAAATGTTGGATCAGACCACAGCAGATTTTTGGCGTATTTCCTATTCCATGGGTCTAGAGGCTGCTCTCTCTCTCATATCCCGCGTTATGTTTATAAGTACTAATGCTTTTATGGCTAAGGCGGTTCTTAGTAGAGTGCACTTGCGATACCATGTATGTGTTACTTGTACTTTTGTATTAGCCGGTTTTATATTACCTGATGCTGATCGCGTACTGTTGTTACTATGAAGCAGTGATGTGAACCTTTGCATAACTCACAACTTTTATAGAAGTTTAGTGTTCTAAACTTCTTCTTAGAAGTTTGTGTTCTGGGCGAGCAAGCACCTTCGTCACATTGGTTTAAAATATATTGTCTTACTTCTTTCTTTATAGGAAGGCCAGAAACTCTTCCGCTGCGTGAATTTTCTTCGGGTTCTTCAAAGACGTTTCGTATAAGCGGTGAGTTTCTCTGTCCAATTTCCTTATTAGATGTTCAACAAAATAGCATCCCAAGAATCTGTATTGATTCCTTGGTTTTTGATTGCATGCAAGCATTCTAGTACACCATCATGTTACATTTTGAGACCATAAACGGTGAGAAGCTGGTTATGGAATAGTTCTCTTGCGATATATTGAGGTGGTTTAGGTGCTTGGATGGATTTCCTCCAATTACTGATAACAGATAATGCATGTTTTCTTCACTGGATAAATCATCATTACAATGGATATTCTTATTGAATAGCTTTTGAAAGCTTGTTCATTTTTTGTAATCCTCATTGAAGTGTGGTATTTCAATCCTGGGAGGTTTAATACTAGACCTTTTTAGACCTTGTTTTGGAGAATTTTTGTTGACAACGATTTCTAGATGATCTGGAAGATAAATGATTGTAAACTCATAATCTTGCTAGTTGTTTGATCTTCAACTTGTAATGCGTTCTGGAGTGCTGTACCGCATCTATGATTTGATGTATGGCGTTAATATTTGTTCGAAATATTTTAGCCTCGGCGTGTTGGATCGATTAGTGCCTCTGCTGTTGTTAGTCGTCAACTTGAACCAGTTTTGAATCAGGCTGGCCTGGTTGTTGCTCATCTGTTAGTACATATTATGAATCATCTGCGACGTGTTTACCCCAATCAGGATTTTCTTCATCTCCTGCTACCTTTAGCCTGGCTTCTAGTAGTATTTTTTTTGTTTCTTCGATCGCTTGTTTAACTTGATCGCATAAATGTTGTGCGATGTACGGATATTCCTCTGCGAGCGTGTGAATTAGTGCAGCATCAGTAATTGAAAATTTATCGAAAAGTAACTTCAAATTTGTGAGTCGATGGTCACAATATTGTTTTGTTCTTCTGGCAGTTCCATCCTTTTTAATGTTTGTTTTTAATTGGTTAATCACTTTGCCGGTTTGTGTTTGTCCACCCACACAAAGCTTTTACGGTATCCATGTTTTTGAAATTGATAAATGCTCGTACTCGAATACGTTTTATGGTGTATTTCGAAGCGCTATTCTTTCAACTCGAACGGCCAATGTTCGGATCGTTCTGGTACTTATATTTGCGGCTTACCACTGATGAGGGCTCACAAATATATTAAATGGTTTTTAATTTAAGCGTAATTTATAATTACGTATCTTATAATTCAATACATGTAAGTACATACAATGATTTTGCTTATCAGTCAGGTTACACGTGAGTGTATGCACACACCATATTTGAAGAATAAGCAAACTTACTGAAGTTAAAAATATTTAACGTTATTTACGTGTTGAGTATCAACATTCTTAATTTAGAGAAAAAGCTTAAGTACGAAATTTAATCCTGATTAGTAAACCTCAGGAAGAAAGGTAAAATTTTGGAAAAATGTGTAGAACGATTTTTCGTAAATTAATTGTAAATAAAAGAAAAAGCTCACATGGAGCCAGTCGCCACCGCCGATTACCATCAAATTTTACTCAGACTAAAATTTAATCCATCTCGACTGGTAGATCTGCAAAAAATCAGCGCAGATTGCCCCAACTGCTTGTCCAACGCATGGTGCCGAAAGCAAGCTTTGGAATGAAATATGATGCGACGTATCATATAAAATCAATATCCCAGGTGAAGTTTTTAGAAGCACCAAAATCTCTACTCTGTGGCCAGCGGGACTATTTGGCAAAGAATTTGATTGGGGTCAAAGAAATGCGTTTTTCGGTCAGCTCATACACGCCACTGAAACCAGTAGCAAAATTTAAGGCTGGGAAAAATAGTGCCACAACCGTTGTTTCGCGTCCCGAAAACCTCATCAAGACAGAGAGAGCAAAAACCATTAAAGCCAAACGGTGGCTTATTGTATTTTTCATCTTCAGAAAACTACTCCAAGACTCCAAGGCTGAGTAACATCTACGCATTTAAACATTGCGATACTCAACTGATAACAAATCAATCATCTCATCACATTTAAATCTATACTTATGTTAACAAGAGGTGTAAATAACAACCATCTAATAATATTCCATCTCAAGGATTCCGGCTTGCTGAACCCAGTTTTCAACCTGGATAAATGGTAAACACTTAGTAACTTCATCTATTTTAATTTGTGTTTCGTTAGAGGACAAATTGGGAAATTGTAATCTTAAAAAATATTTGTCGCGGAGTTGATAAAATTGAGTGTAAATACGTTATTGTGGTTACTCATCAATCTTGAAGCGATCTAATCTATGCTCTAGAAACTTAACAGGTTACTTGCAACGACGGAAAGATAAGCCGTTCACACATTACTTTGGATGGTATCCACCGCATGTCAACAGACTTAGGTCGGTGTTGGATTATATTACAAACTATCCATGTAACAATATCAAATGGGTTTTAAATATTCCATTCAATATGTTCAACTCAGTATGAAAGAGCGCTTGGATTACTAGAGATCCCTCAAATTTTTTACATATTAACTGTATGGATTTTCCAACTACATCTCCGACATTTTACAAAGAGTTGTCTACAGAGTTAAGCTACAAAAATTCGATTCGATGCAAGCGCATTCGCAACGAAGACGGAATACTTGAAAGTGACGTATAGATGCTCAGCTGATATTACTTCCGCCCTAACGGAACACTAACCTGTGCAAATCTCAACAAAATTTATAAACCTGCCGTCAACATTATCGTCGATACCTATGTTAGATAATGCATTCTTTCTAATTTTTACTAAAGCTGATAAACAATTAATCTCCTAGCTTAAGATACCAGAATCTAGTAGTCATGAGGATCCACGAAGCACAAGGATTAACCTCACCAAATGTAATATGTATTAGAATCTATTCACAACCACTTGAGCTGTTCGATAGTGTACCGCATGCCATAGTTGCTATTTCAAGACACACACAATCATTTAGATATTTTTCACCGGTGCCTAATGATAGACTACACCCACTTTTAACGATAGCTCGAACCTATAACTATCAAAACGTAAACAAAATGGCATTAAAGGCATTGCTGGGAAAAATAGTGCCACAAGTTCGGAATGTAATCAGGGCACCCCAACCTTGTCACATCCACAAAAAACTATTAAACATACATTTTACTTTCATAATGTAAATAAAATGTCTTCAAAGGCAACACTCTTTCCGGTTTATATCATCTGTGAAACTTCATTCAACGATAAAATCTTGAGTTCGGAGTTCTTCCCTAGTCAATATGTGGTTTATAGATGTCATCACCCACCCCAAACAAGCAACAAAAAATCCGGTGGCGGAGTACTCATAGCCGTCGATACATCACTACCTAATGAATTGGTAGATTTAACGAATCCATCGATCGAGCAATTATGTGTTAAAATTGTCATCAATAATAAGTCAGTACGAATTTACGTGGCGTACATTCCACCTGATTCGCCTACATCATCGTATACCATCATTCGGCCGATCAATCAGACATAATTTTTATAACTGGGGGTTTCAATCCAATTATTTGGACTTATGATGAAGAAACCAACGAGATTATGCCTGTAAACGTGGATCCGGATAATGAGTACCTATTCGTCGACGCCATATTTGACTCAAATTTGAGCCAAATCTACGAATTAAAAAATGAACGAGACCGAGCTTTGGACCTTATTTTTACTAATGAACCAGTTCTATTAAAAACAGAAGAATTACCAACACCTTTTGTAATTAATGATATTCACCATAAAGCAACTGAAATAATATTGGAAACCAATGAGAATAACAGGTTCCAAAATTACCAAAACCGGAAACCATATTACAACTTCAGAAACGCCAATTCGAATAACTTACAACAATATTTTAATCAAATAAATTGGAATGACCGACCAAATGGCATAATGGTTAAAGCTTTGGCGTTTGGATCGGGAGGTACCGGGTTCGAATCCCGATAGGGGCAGGATGCAAAGGGAATTTTCATCAACAAATTACGATTTGTGATGAAAAGGAACACATCTATGACCCCCTGTCGGAGTGCAAAACTCATGGGTCGACCCATCTTCCATGCCAATATTGGCAGGCATGGAGCTATGCAATGCGCAGATGGTAATAAAATCGGACCTATATCCGTACGTCCTCGAATTGGCAGATAATAAAGGCGTGAAAGTAAGGACGTAAATAAGCAAACCGCGAAAGAGTTGGGAGAGCCTTGGCCCCAGAACAGATAGCAGGCAAAAGAAAGAAAAAAAATTGGAATGCTGAGTTTAACAGCAATCACATAGATGTAAATGTGGAAAAAATTTACACACATCTATTTAAAGGAATTGATTTATTCATTCCCGTGTCTATGAGCAAAACGAACAAATATCCTCCATGGTATGACGATCAACTTATCAGTCTTAAAAACAAAAAACACAAGCTTTATAAAAAAACCTTAAATCCCGGATAGTAAACAGAAATTTACTGCATATAACCGAAATTTTGAAACTTACTTTGAGCTGAGATACAGAAGCTATATTCGCAATCTAAAGGATAAAATAAAAGGCGATCCCAGACACTTTTGGAAATTTTTTAAAACCAAACGCGAAACTGACGGTTACCCAGCCTGAATGGAATTTAATGATCAAAAGTCTTGTGATTCACAGATCATAACCAACATTGATAATTATAAAGATCCAACCACTAGTACATTCATATTTGTTCCACACATCGCGACATCCAGCAAGCATTGGTAGGATTGATCTTAAGAAAATTTATGAATTTCTTTTGTTCACATGTAAATTGCGTTTTTTTTTAACATAACATAAAGAATTCTCAATTCTTGATCTCACACAATATTATAGCATAAACCCCATTATTATTATTTATTTGCATGCAAATTATATTTTTCGGTACTCCGGGCAGCCAATAAAACTTTTTGTAGTTGTTAACCTACACAAATATGTGGACAATAAATCATTGCCTATGAAAATGTTCGTATGTGCGATAACAAACAATGGAGTCCAATCCGATTTCGATTGTCATAAACGTCAATTTAAATTTTTTGTAATATGCAATAAAATATAATTTATTATAAATTACAGTTTTAGCTTGCGTATATGACCTGCAGAGTTCATGACACTGGATCAATTATGCGCTTATCACTTCTAAGGAATTATGCCTAGCTGTTATTTTAATTAACTGTCAAATATTCGCTACCTTACATCATTTCGTTCTCATAACAGTTTTAAAATGTTTTTTTGCTACACATTTCTTATTGGACACGTAAAAGTAAAGCATCCAAAAACGTTCAAGGTGAATATCTGACTAATTCTATTTTTTAATCTCATATCGAATTATAAAGTTCAATCTCTAACTGTCTATTCGCGTGATTGTCTTAACTCCTCGTACGAGAACAAAAAATAATAATCTTTGGAGAAGGATGTGGTCCTGATGGTATTCCGGCTTCATTTTCAAAAAATTCTAAAAATTTGGCATTAGCATTTTGTTCAATCAATCATTAAAATTGGCAACGTTTCGACAAAAGAGGAAAATAACTAGAGTGACGCCTATTTTCAAAACTGGATCTAGAAATGAGTGACACGAAGTGTTACCCACTTCAGACTGTCATTGCTGTCAAACCAGTGATGATAGAGCGCTCAAATTTACACTAATGACAGTTCATTCCATTGGTTACAAGCGCTCAAAAGCATTTTAGTGAAAATATTCAGAAAAAATTTATCCGCAATGAAATTCAAGCGTAATAGAGTGATTGCGCTATATTTGGCTGGAAAACCACAGCCCGCAAATTGTTAACTAGTTAAAACTAGTTATAACGATACTGGCAGCATTGCAAAACGCCATGGTGGTGGACCGAAACGCACTGCAACATCGCCAGAAAAATGGCCCGTGAGGCGAACATTTCGCTCGAACGAATGCAGCACATATTGAAAGATCATCTTGGACTAAAGGCCTTGAAATTCCATAAGACGCATGGTCTCACCGATGCTCAAAAAAAAGTTAGAGTGGAAAGAGGAAAGAAGTTGTTACGCTTGTACGAAAGTGGCGATTGGCCGAATTAGGTTTTCTCCGTTGAGTCACCGTTCGTTATTGAGCAATATGTGAACAAGCAAAACGACCGGATTTACTTGCCCGGCCGTTCTACTGAAAATGTGGACCAACGAATTGCCACTCGAAACCAAGTGCCGCCAATGGTGATGGTTTGAGCCGCCGTAACATCAAGTGGCATCAAGATAAATGCTCAAATTTATCGGGATCATGTGTTGGAGGGAGCGTTGAAGCCTTGGGCACAAAAACATTTCGGCCGCAGAGCCTGGACATTTCAACAGGACTCGACGCCGAGTCATAAAGCGCGCGTCAATCAAGATTGGCTGAGAAACAACGTTCCGCGGTTCATTTCCATTGCGCAATGGCCACCAATTCACCGGATGCAAATCCGCTGGATTTCTCGGTTTGAGGTATTTTGAAGAGCAAGGTTGGGACAAAAAAAATACCAAAGTGTCGATCGTCTCAAGCAAGCGCTTCACCGGGAATGGGCCGAAATACCGCAGAGCCACTTTCGTGCTGCATGTAATAGCTTTGTTGGCCATTGTGAACATTTTTACTTTGATTCAATAAAATTCATCAAAAAATAAAAATTCTGTGGCGTTTTATTTTGGTAACACTTTGTGTCAGCCACTCTGTATATCTGCTATTCCTAAGTTATTTGAACAAGTAGTAGTAATATGCAACTCATTCAAAGCAGTGCTTCCGCGGTACTTATCACAATATCAACATGGTTTTATGCCTAAAAGATGAGTATCTACAAATCTACTGCTATATTCTATTAAAGAAATTGAGAACAACAAACAAGTTGACGTAATATACACCGACTTTGCAAAAGCTTTCGACTCCATCAGCCATTGTAAAACTTTGGAACACATTTGCAAGTTTGGATTTTCCAGCCAGTTTGGAGCCTGGTTTAAATCTTATTTGAGTAACCGAACCCAGTATATTGAAATAGGAGGTAAAACATCGGGTAGAATACAAGCAACCTCTGGTGTACCACAAAACTCTCACGATGGCCCATAGATGTCCACAATGATAATGATTGGTGTTCGCAGATGACCTCCAAAATCTACAAAGCCATCGAGTCAGCCGACGATGCTAATAAACTTCAGGAAAATATTGACAACCTAGCGTTATGGTGTGAGTTTAATTCTCTCAGTCTCAATATTGGAAAGTGCAAATCTCTATCATTTCACCAAAAAGCCGAGCCTGTTTCACAAGATTACAAGATAAATGATGTACTCCTTCAGGTAGTAGTTGAAAGTAAAGACCTGGGGTTACTTTCGTTGAAAACATGAGCTTTACTAAGCACACTGAGATGTGCGTCACTAGAGCGAAGTTAATTAATGTTGATCTTAACTCGTCACTAAATGTTAAAATTATACCAATAGTTCACTAAATTTCTTCAGTCTCGAATAATAAGTATAGTAAGCTTCCAAAGCTTCCAAACCCGGGTGCAGGCCCGTCTGCTAACGTAAAGGTTTAGCTGGTTGAGTTGAGTAGTTCCGGTTAGATGCGCAACCAAAAAAATATTTGGTCTACTTATCGATAATAAGCAAGAGGCTACAAGAGAAACGGTCAAACTATACCTATAGACATAACGGTTAATAATACCCAAAAAATAAACTTTCGATTTTTAACGATATTTCTACAATCAATATTGCTTTGTTACTCTTATTATCATTCACTTACATAACAATGTTAATGTTTATTACACGCAATGAATAAAGAATTTTTTTCTATTATTTGAACATCCACACTATTTAGTTACATTCTATTTACTATGGTTTACCGTTTTAATCCGTTTGAATTGTTCATGATGCGATCTTAAGAAAATTTATGAATTTCTTTTGTTCACATGTAAATTGCGTTTTTTTTTAACATAACATAAAGAATTCTCAATTCTTGATCTCACACAATATTATAGCATAAACCCCATTATTATTATTTATTTGCATGCAAATTATATTTTTCGGTACTCCGGGCAGCCAATAAAACTTTTTGTAGTTGTTAACCTACACAAATATGTGGACAATAAATCATTGCCTATGAAAATGTTCGTATGTGCGATAACAAACAATGGAGTCCAATCCGATTTCGATTGTCATAAACGTCAATTTAAATTTTTTGTAATATGCAATAAAATATAATTTATTATAAATTACAGTTTTAGCTTGCGTATATGACCTGCAGAGTTCATGACACTGGATCAATTATGCGCTTATCACTTCTAAGGAATTATGCCTAGCTGTTATTTTAATTAACTGTCAAATATTCGCTACCTTACATCATTTCGTTCTCATAACAGTTTTAAAATGTTTTTTTGCTACACATTTCTTATTGGACACGTAAAAGTAAAGCATCCAAAAACGTTCAAGGTGAATATCTGACTAATTCTATTTTTTAATCTCATATCGAATTATAAAGTTCAATCTCTAACTGTCTATTCGCGTGATTGTCTTAACTCCTCGTACGAGAACAAAAAATAATAATCTGTTCACAAAAATTGGGAAGATTTGACAAGAATATTTGCATCACTCTCAAAAATGGGCAGTAATGGAGCACAAAGACATCTGATTTAAAGGTTTAAAAATTTGTTTTGTTCAAGACAACAGTATGTCTGCAATAATCAGGACTAACTGCAGTAATCTCTGGCAAGAACGCAGTATAATGAAGAACCTACGGAGGAAGATAATACTGCCTAGAGTTTGGTTTCGAGGGTGAATAGAGAGTATTTGGTAAATAAGACTGCATAAGAAACAAAGTAAGTTACCCAACCTGAAAAGACCAACAGATCTCCATAAAATGGCCACCCAACTTGGTCACACTTCAATTAAGTTTGACGAAGGTGCCCTATATCGCCACTATGTCCGTATAAAATGAAAACAACAATTCCTCAACAACAACAATTCATCGAAATCAAAATTTATCACAAATGAAAATTCACCAAAAATATGTAAAATGGGGAGACAGATTTCAGTGTGATCATTGTGATAAAATTTAAGGGGTCGTTAAAATTTTGGAAAATTTTGTTTAGAGGAGACCTCCGTTTGTGTTTAGGTTCCGTATTTTTTTCGGCCTAATTTTTTCTGGTGGTACATATATGGGTAGACAATCTAACTTTTTTTTGAACTAGCGTTTTTTTTTAGTATGGTAAGGGTTATGTCACTTCTGATTTGACAGAAAGTTAGTTTTATCCTTCCGCTGAACGAAAATGGTTGTGTATTCGCTTGAACAACGCTGGGAAATATTGAAACATTACTTTGAAAATCATGGTAACGTTGCAGAATGTGTGCGAAGCGCCGGGAGCTCTATATGTGCGTTATCTTGTGAATAAGGTTAAAGAAACAGGCTTGCTAATTAATAAACCAACACGAACCAAGCAGCCAATCAAGCGTACATCCTAAAATGTTGATGCTGTAGCCGAGAATGACAACATTGCGACGAATTCTGCATAAAGACCTTGGTATGACAGAATTGTCGCATTTAGGGCACGGAAAATTCGCACGTGGAGAAGCCGATGCATCCTCAACGAGTGACTGTTTGGTGCGAATTTTGGTCCGGTGGCATCATTGGGCCATTTTTCTTTGAAAATGATCAAGTAGCCGTCGTTACTGTCAATGGTGAGTGCTACCGCGCAATGATAAACGATTTTTTGTTCCCGGCACTTGTAGAGGAGGACATAGGCAACATTTGGTTTCAACGATTCAATTAATCGTTTGCCGCCTCGGAGCTGTGATTTGACGCCGTTGGACTATTATCTTTGGGGTGCCGTCAAAGATAACTGTTACGCCGATAAACCAGCAACGATTGACGCTCTCAAGAACAATATTCGCAATGCCTTTGAACATATGAAAAGTCAAAAATATGCCATTGATCATTATGGAGTCGCTAATAACACAACAACGCATTTTGATTGTCCAAATTACGTGAGGGTTTTGATCGACATGGACGTCCTAGTGAGCGTGCAATTGGCAAACTTATTGATCGTTTTGAAGAAACAGGTTTAATGGAAGGTCGTAGATCATATCAACAAGTTCATCTAGTTCTTACTCATGATGCAGTGGCAGCTGTTAGCGAAAGTAAAGTGATCTTAATGAACAAAGCACATCAAGCAAGCATGTTGATCTTCATTTTCATTCATACAAAATTCAACTCATCGCTCGAATTTGAGGAGTGGAAAATCCTCATGTTATTCACGAAGCAGAATTTCATCCTCCAAGAGTCATTGTTTGGTGTGGTTTATGGACTCATAATTGGGCCATTTTTCTTTGAAAACGAACAGGAAAATCCCCTTACAGTGAATGGGGTACGTTACCGCAACATGTTTACTTGTTTTTTGTGGCCCGAATTGAATGGATTGCGTGTCAAAGACCTTTGAATTCAACAAGACGGAGCGACATGCAAGTCATGCAACAATCCATTTATTGTCAACAAATTTTGCTAATCGCATAATTTCAAGAAATTGTGAAGTTCCTTGGCCACCAAGAAGCCCGGATTTAGTTACTTTTTGTGGGGTTATTTGAAAGGTAAAGTGTATGCTAATCATCCACAAACAATTCAACAACTTGAAAACAACATTCGAGCTGAAATTGTGGTCAATGATCCACTTTTATTGGAAAAAGTCATCGATAATTTTGATACTCGGCATAGAGCCACCTTTCCTTATCAATAAAAATTTGACTTTTCATCCCATAATGTGTGTTTTATTTACAAATGAAAAAAGAACTAACAGATGGCCCGCCCTGTATTAACACCCAACTTTTTTTTACCATGAATGAATACTTTGAATGAACTCTCTTGTATAATCAAAATATTATTTCTGCTTAATTTCAGAAAACCAACAAGGTCAACCCTTGTTCATTAGATTTATTTGAATGGTTTAGTTCTTTGCCGTTTTTGGAAATGCAAGACCTTTTCAACATTATTGTAAAATTTTAAAAATTTCCTATGAAAGCTGTCACTTCCGATAAACCAATATCAGCCAAAAGTCACTGGGATCTCCCAATTTATAAGGAAAGCTTAAGTATAAAGTTTCATCCGGATGGATCAATCCGCTTGGTCTGTAAAGAAGCCATTTAGTGTGGATGGAACTACACACACCCAGCTACACAGACATAGATTTTTTAAACTACTATTTTGAATTCGGCAATATAGTGAATATTTTTCCTTCAAAATTTACAATTTGAATGGATTTCAGTCATTTCCCATCTAACTAAGAACTAAGGATATAAAAAAACAGTCTGGTCGAGTGCTTAAGGTATAGGGTAGTTCGAGCACAACCCGAGGCAATAATTTTATTGAGCAGGTATTATTCTAATAATGCGGCGATGTTACCATCACCAGATCAAGGATTCCTCCAATACCTCCACATTGGAATTGTATTTTGAATCCATGTGGAGGGAATATGGAAATAACGAAATTAACCGAAAACGGCGGCGATAGTTATCATAGAATATACTGGAATTAACATCAGCGTTAATAATCAAGACAAAGGAATTGATGACGCAAATGTTTGCGAATACAACTACATATACAAGTAATTTATTGCAATACGAATACACCACCAGATACAATAAATGGTAGAGAGTCTCGGCTTTCAACTGAAGGCAATAAAAACGAGCTCATATCGAGGCTGCATAGCGATATGAAACAACATGCTGAAATAGGAGGATGTAGGCCGTGACAATCTTCATCGGAACCAGGCCCATTAGGGATGTCGACGGTGACTCCAAATGATGAACCGAAAGTCAACTCTTGCGAAGAGCAATTAGAAATGGAGAAACCGGAGCGATGGATCAATTAGAAACAACAATACTGATATTGAATACTGATATGAGCCTCTTAGACCAGAACAACCGAAATCAATCTTTAACATTGGAGTTATGATGGCAGCGCTGCTACAACAAATTAAAGAACAAAGCGATCTGCGAGAGGAGCTTCATAATAAAATGAAGCAAGTGCATGCCCGCTTTGAAACACATACCTTGCAAACTATTGGAGATGGCCAGATAATTAAACGTTTTTAACAGAACCAATGGAGCTCAAGTAAGCAGCTCAACGCATTAATTTGGGCTCCCCGAGGGTAAACTGCAAACGTCTTCAAACTGTATCCGCAACAGAAAAGAGCTATGAGTGGATCATGCCTGAGTTCGAACTAATATATGGGCAGTCACACGTCAGAGAATTATGCAAGATACAACTGCAAAACAAGCGAAAACTGCGTGGGAAGAACCTGCAAGACCTAGAAATAGAGGTAACGAAATTTTCTCGTCAAGCTTACGGTAATACACCTGCAGATCTATTGAACGGATTAACAGTGCACGCGTTTATCGGTGCTGTCAAGGAGGAAAACCTGAAACTTCATTTGAGAACAAATCCTAGAGGAAAAACCAAGAATAAAGTATTGGCATTGGCTTTGAAGTACGAGGTAGCCACAGCAGTTTGGCGATTGAGCCAGTGAAGTTGCGCTGGATTCCGAGATATTACGGAGATAATAAGAAAGGAGTTGAAGCAGCTAACACAAAGGTGCTGACTCATCACAGAGAATTACAACAGCCAAGTCCCGAGCCATGTGCTATAAAAAGTATTAGGAGTTGCTTCAGGTGCGGGGAGTTAGATCACTACGTCCGAAATTGTCGACAGTGGAATGATTGTGTTATGAGACAGTTTGATTCTTGATGAACGCAACAAGAAAACTGGCGAGAAGAGCAGAGCGCGGGAATACAGAAAACCGACGAAAGATGACACACAAGAGCCGAGCGCCAAAGATAAAGCGGACACGCAACGACACCGCCGTGGCAGAGTTAACAATTTGCGACGAGGTGATTTAGTATGAAAGTGGGGACGTAAATGTAGATCTCAAGAAACACAACGCAATTAGAAAGGTTTTTACAAAGTTGTTAAGAGGATCGCGGTCATGTATAACGAGTACACTAAATCAGGAGAAGTTTACGGAAAGTTGTCAAATGCAATAGACTGCTGCAATTTGACATGCACTCCGTGGCTGAGCGGTTAAGGTATAGACTACAAAGTGTTATCACCCCAAAAGGTCGTTTGTTTGAGCCCAACCCGAGGCAATCATTTTATTGAGCAGTTATTATTCTAATTATGCAACGGTGTTGCCAGATCAAGTATTCCTAAAATAATGATTGGAAATTGGATTTTTAAATGATATTCAATGTGGAGGGGAATATGGAAATAACGAAGCAAGCGTAAACGGCAGCGATAGTGTCACCATGGTAAATACTGGAATTAACAACGGCGTTAATCATCAAGACTGAGGAACTGATAACATGAAATGTCCGCGAATACAATTACATGTATGTGATTTACAATTGGAATACGCATACATCGCTAAACATAATAAATGGAAGAATCTCGAACAGCAATGCATAAGTATGTAAACGCGAGAATTTCGGGACGCAGACACACTTCTAATTTAACAAGTGAACACTGCAAGTTAAGAAGTAAAAAGAGAATAATGCGAAAAGTAAGTAGTAACCGGCCAAACGGCCATGTTGAAATCCCGATAGGGGAAGGATGTAAAAGGGGTTTTTCATCATCTGTTTACGATCGGTGATAAAATTATCCAAATTGAGTCCAGAATTCATGGGCCGATCTTCTATGTCAGGCTGGAGCTATGCAATGCGCAGATGGTCCTACGTAAATCCGGACCTATAGCCGTATGTCCTCGATTTTGCTACTGCGTAAGCAGAACGTGAAAATCGAACTACGAAAGAGTTGGAAGTGCTTCGGGCTCAGAACAGATTGCAAAGATTAAATCAAACAGACAAAGCAAACAGTAAAAGTGAAATAGTGAACAGTTGATAAAAAGTGAAATAGTGAAATGTTCAAAAGTTATAGGTGTTAGTGCAAATAAAATTTGTAAATTAAACGCTGAGTGTTTTATTTGCAAAATCGAGTACGGATCAGTATCGAACGCCCGAAATTCATAACCATAGGATTCGAATATGATTTCCGAACGAGATTCAGAAAAATTGCACAAAATCGAGATCTCCCACGATTTTCGTTGATGAAAGTTTGGAATGTTTGTACAGCGTTTCTTAGGCCAAATGCCATTCGAGTGAATTCGAAAAAGCGAAGATGTGGTAATTGCTCGTCTATGAAAATCGTCGGATTCGACTGGGATGAGAAAACGGAGCGTCGTTCACCTTCTTCTTAACTACGAGTATGTGTAATGAACATGATGCTGTTGATGGAGATCGGCTGAGTCCTAGTTCTACCATTTGAGGGAATTCTAGGAAAGCTGGAAAGTCTACTAGGTCTCGAAAATGACCTTTAATCACGATATGGTGTACTGATTTGGGGATTACTGGAGCGTTGTAGTTTGATGGTGCCATTAAATAATTAAATTTCTTTAACAGGGTAATCTAAGTAACTTTATCAAAAATTCCGAGCCAATTATTGCACGATTTACATTGGGAAGGATGAGGACGTGATTGGTTGAAATCGTTAAAGTAAGTATTTACTAGGTATCGTATACTGATAATAGTAACTCGGGTTGATAATAGTTTGTGGTCTATAACTTTACCACTCGACCACCGACTATTGATATGCTTGTGTAGATCATAACTTGTAACAGTATTGATTATACCAGATTACGCTTAAGTCAGCGCCTGGATTTGACAGAATGTGGTGTCCTTTACAAATCATCTAAAAAATTGGCGGCTATGCTTTGGGTGACTTTGGTCTGCCTAAGATTTATAGTATTTCATAGGAGGAGCATTTTAGGGCACATAAGGAGGTGCCACTAACAGTCCCAATATTTTAGAATTAAATATTTGCAGCACGTTTTACGGATTAAACGCTAATGGCTCCAGTTATGTCGAATATACTCCTTGAATGGGGGGAATTATGGTATGCTAAACTTGTAGATTCTCTAAAACTGATATCATAATTTGAAGATATGGTTGAGGTATTTAAACTGGTTGGATATAGATATGCAGTGTAATAAGTTAACCCTTCAGATCTAAGGCAAAGTTCTGGTTACGATATCCGATTTCTGTACAATTTCAGAAAATTAAATTTTTGTTTAGTAAAGGACCTCTTTCGCTACTGGATGTTCTAATTGCTAATACATTTAAATGCTCTCTCTAAAGACATGGTATGGAATCTCATGTCCATGTTGTTTGATATTTCGTTGATACTGAATCGAAGTGCAGGTTTTTCATTGAATTGTATTAGATCATAACCAGAATTAGCTCAAATGTTGGCAGGCCACTGAGTTGGAAGTGGTTTCCACGGTTTTAAAACGTAAGGGTAAAGTGACAGTCCGTAATACCACTTTGATAAATGTGTAATTTAATTCTCTTTTTCTAGATAATGTTTTTCCCTGCGCTTTCCGTTCTATTGAGAGGTTTACTTCGACTATCACGTACACAATTGTATATTAACAACAGTAACTAATTTCGGAATAACCATTTGGCATATAAATGATTATATGCCAAAAATAAAGTCGTGCACGTCCCTTACTTTAAAGATTTCATCAAATTAAATTTTATACGACGACGGCTATCGGACTATGATTGTCGGTTTCTAAAAGATCATACGAGTATTTTTGTCATTTTCGACAAAGAAAATGTCAAGAAATTATGCTACTAACCCAAAGTGATCTGTACTAGAAACGATATTTCAAACCTGTTGTAAGTCTTCGTTTGCATCGTCTAATAATTATTTTGCATATTAACTTCCCGCGAATCGAAATGTTTTTTTCAAACTATGTCAAGTTAAAGATCATTTCATCACCTATCCAATGATATCACGTATGTGTATTGTCTGTTCAAAACCAGGACAATAACAACAATAGAACACAACAACCCGAAAACGCCCGTTCCAAGTAGCACCGGTTGAACGTGTGGTAGGTATAAAAGGGTACGCTTTAAGGAAATTGTCATCATTCGCATATCAACCCGTAGCCTGAACGGTCTTCTATCGATTACGTCTTCATTCGGACAAGAAAATGAATATCACACCAGAAGTAGCCGATTAAGTGGTTGCACTAATTGATGCGAGGCAGCACCAAAGTGAAGTGCCTAGACAACTAAATTTGAGCCTACAGACGATGACAAGGATCTGGTTGACCTCGTGTTACAACACCACGTGATCATTGCTTTCTTGTGACGACTTCGTTGCGAAATCGTCGTTTGAAATGCGGTTCAATTAGTACAGTGGCTCCAAGAAGTTCGTGGTCGAAATCAGTCGGTACACAGTTAGAAGACGACTTCGAGAAGGATAGATGCTGACTGCGCACACACCGATGCATCATTCAGTTCGTTTAAGAGTATTTGAATTGGACAGAAGATCGATGGAGAACAGTCCTGTTTTAGCAGTATTTTCATGACGTGTATCTCCTGTTATGGAGTGGCCAGTTCAAAGCCCGGAGCTCAATCCCATCGATCGTTTATGGGACGAGCTGAAAACAAAATCGAGCCAGAGATATTGCCCCAACGAGTCTCCAGAAGTTGCGACAAACGATCGCAGAGGAATTCTTGAGACGATACCTCAAGATTTGGTGAAAACTTTACTGAAATTAATGAAACATCGAATGGAAGCTGTCATTCGAGTTTTTCCGATTTTCATGTTTTAATTCAATTTTTACCACTAATTTAGATGCTGTCAAATTTACAAAAATAGTGTACTTCAGATGTTGACCCCAAAAATCACTTTGTCGGCACGGTATAAGTACAAAAAAGGTACCACTGGATAGGTGTTGAAATAGACTTTGAATCTGGATTCAAGAAAATTAAACAAACTTTTGTTGAAAATTGATCAACGTGCGAATTTTTTGCACCCACCCCGATACACCTCAATTTCCTTGTCAAGCTGGTTGTATTTGGAATATCGCCTAATGTGTTCTTTAGAAGCCGTGTTGCTAATGCATTACTCAATCTACCGTTTGTAAAACTATACGTACGAAGAAGAGCTTTTCTGACAAATTTCTAGATACCGTATAATATTGTAAATGGGGTGAGTCACATACGAGTATTACAACAATTAACAATTATATGCATAACCACTAGTATAGCAAGAACCACTCCGAACTATGTTACAGCAGAAAATTATTACGATATCTTGAAATTTGTCAGAAAAGCTCAACCGGCCCAACCGACATAATCGATCAATAAGTACCCGTCTTAGGAATGAATACGCAAGTTTTTTAATTTTCTATTTTTTATTTTTCAACCTCTCCGTTTAGGTCGATACACTCTTCCCAACGTTTCTACCATTTCTTTAACCCTTACAAAAAATACGATTTCTCAAACTCTTCAAACTCTTCGTTTGAATTGTTCTCCTCCAAGCCATGTTTTCATGTTGGGGAACAGAAAGAAATCGGAGCCAGGACGGGCGAGGTAGTAATTCGTAGCGCAGTTCATGCAATTTGGCCGCGACAATTCCAAATAAATGAGCGGCTGGTATGAGCAATCGAAGCAACCATCGAGCGGACACATTCCTCACACGTATCGTATCATTTAAAATATTAATTGCCGTTCCGTTGACCTTTCCAACGATTTCCTCGGTAACAACGTCTGCCGGGCGGCCGCATCATCAAAAATAGATATACGACTAAGTTTAAATGCGTTGAACCAATATCTCACTGTTGTCGTAAATGATGGTGTCTCCATAGACAGCATCCAACTCCGCTTTTATTCTTTCGCATGTTTAAAAATAAAAAGCGAATTACGGATCGATATTGCTCTTTTTCCATTTTATTGAAAAACACGAAACACGAGTGATACAACTGGCTGCCAAATAAACACTAACCGGTGAACTAGACTGAAATTTAGTATGGTGTTGTTTGACAGATGACAGTACACGCAGCAACGCCACCTGTTTTCAAACACGGGTACTTATTAGATAGGTCTCAGTGACGTGAATAACTTCACACCGGTTGAGTAGTGTTTCTGTGAATATCATCGTTCTTCTTAAAACTTTCTACAGAAAGAGTAAGGGAGTAAAAATGAAATGAGGCTCTCTCTGATAGATATATTAAGGTATATTAGAGGTAATTTCAAGGGACCGGCAGTTCTAGTTTTACCTAAGTATAAATCAATATGGAAAATTGAAAGCGGTGTCATCATCTAAAACTCAAAACAGAACGATACAACTTTACTAATTTTAAGCATACGTAATGATTTATAATTATTACCTAATTGATAATACTGCGGATGATAACAAATCAATTTTGATTAACCGCTATTATTTAAACCCAATCTTAATTCAATAAATTATTGCTATCTAATCAAAATTTATAATCCTTTGTTTTATTTAAATGCAGCGATCATAATTGCGGTATTAACACATTTACGATTATCTTATTTGATAAACAATTTAAAATTTGCAAGTAGATTAACTAACAGGTTACCTATATAAAAATCGAGATCACCTTGCTCTCTATAAAACACGTATGTAAATAATGTTTTACAAATGAAAGTACTCTAGGCATGCGACGACGAACATTTCGTATTGTACGTACAACTTTCGATCATTCAAATAATAATATCCATAATAAATCTAAACTTATCAAGTCTATTTTCATATAACCTCAAAATACAAAACGATCAGACTTTTATTTTTCACTATGTGGATTAATAATAGTAATATTCTTGAAAACTTACGTTTCAATATCAAACGATCGACGACTTATAAAATAAAAACAAAACCAAACACGATTATGGTTAGTAAAAAAAAAAAAGTTGAAAAGCAAAAAACAAAAACAAAAATAAAATGCTTCAAGATCAACTTTATAAAGATCGTTCAACGAGGGCAAAACAGAGCATAAGCAAAACAAAAGTCGCTTTTAGTATTTTTTTACACAGATTCTTTTTTTTTATCATCAATCTGGTATTCCACTTTATAATAAGATGTTGCTTTCTGTGTTATGAATGTCCAAGATAATTGGGTCATTTGTGAATATATTATAGAAACAACTATTGTAATGAACAAACTCAAGAAACACCAAACAAGATCTAAGTAATTATACTTTTCTTTTCTTCCAAACGAAGATTTAATTAATTTTTAATTTTTATTTCGCTTAATCACAAAATGGAATTAAGAAATTCAAAAATTGTGATTTTTTTTGCTATCAAAATATCTTGGTACAAAAAATTCGTGGCTCAAGACGAATACGATAGAAGAGCATAACACTTTTATTCTATTCTCTCTCGTCGATCGTTTGCTCATCGTCCTCCTTGGTTTAGTTTGTTTTTTATTAATTTACTGCTTTCAAATTTCTAAAGGTAGAAAGTTTAAATTATGATTATATCGATGATCATAATTACGTATTTAAAATGTGGTTCTATTGATGAAATATCATTATTATTTATTATTTATAATAAAGTATATGTTCTTTAGCTTTTCGAAGAAATAATATAGAATATCCAGATTACGTTACGAAATGAGATCTATAATTGTGTAATTTTGTTGGCAGCATCAAGATAATCGCCTTACAAATTATTTTGATCTGATTTTCAATTTAATATAAAACGAGGTGAGTTTTGTAATTTCTTTTAAAATTTATAATCTATTTAAAGTCGATAGCGGACAACGGTTTCCGCCGCCAACAATTTTTTTCTAACCCAGTATTCCACTGTGTTTTATTGATATTATAGGAAAATATCCAAATTATGTATGCTGCAGTAAGTAATTTAATACAAATTAAAGTTATATCAATTTATAAAATGTTTAGTATTATGCGGTTTCTCCGGACAATGATCGCCTGTGGTCAAGCAATAGCGACCCATCGCTCTACTGCGGTAGCTCAACTCAAAATTCCAAGGTCTAACATTTAATGTCTAATCTTTAAGTCTAACGTCTACGGTCAAAGGAAAAAGCAGGCCCACGCCTAATCACACGGCCGCTTATGTACAAACATTTTAACGGCCGCCCCTTTAGATAAAGAGAACTAACTTACTGGAAAATAAAAATCAAGCAATTAGCAAGTCATCCATAATCAAATTGTCAACTATCTGATGTTCTATTGATATTAAAGCTAAATTTCCAACTCATTCCTCTAACATCATTGATCTTAGATAATTTTTATTAATTTTTAACTTTGAGAACGATCTTTCTCCAGACGCAACGGACACTGGTAATGTTAATAAAATGCGTAAAAGTACGCACAAATTACGCACAACCGTAGATCTGAAAGATCCAAGTGCAAATCTTCACAGTTTTGCAGTAAATGAATCCAAATATCGTAAACATATGAGTATAACCCCGAAGTGCTTGAAATCTTTCGGAAATAGGGATAATGCTTGAACCAGAATGCAAAAACAAAAATTAATTTTAAAATGCATTTTTGGATCCAAGATTGGTACGTGGGTAACTGCAGCAGGGAAACCTTCGAATTTCAAAATGAAACTTTGCATACCGATTAAGCCCAATTTGTGCCAATTAGTGATCATGGGAAAAAACTAGTGCTAGTCCAGGAGCCGAAAAAACGGGAAAAGAAAATTTCAAATTTCGCCTAAAAGACGGAACAAATAAAACCCGATTTCTAGAAAAAAACAGAAGCAGTTTTATACTAATCCTCACTTTTTTCGTATGTTTTAGATGCACACTGTTACACTTCTATTTGGACTTGTAATATAATAAATTAATTATTATATTGCCGTTTTAATAGCCGTTTACCACTTTCGCTCAAACTAAAATTAGAAATCCAAAAATATTTAACAGATTTGCTGATTTGGTTAGTAGTCGAGGCAATGAATCACTAAAAAGGCTCATAATGTCACACATTCATTGTTCAGGCGCAGGTTCCGGTGCACCAGGTGGTCGGAGGGTCGTTTTCGACGTGAAATTCTGATTTAGCGCCTCAAAAAACACGCCTCCAATAATTTTCGGGTTGTTTTTGTCGATATTGTCAAGAAAGTTCTCGGGTATGACGTCCAGGTCCAGGTTCGGGTGCACCAGGTGTCCGGGGGGTGTTCGCCGATGTCATATTTGAATTCAGCGACCCGAAAAACTCCCAGGCGCCGTGTTTCTCTCGTTCCCCGCGTGATTTTCAGGAGAGTCCCACATAGATGAGGTTCATTGGCGTTGCTGAGCTCCGGTGTTCGGGGGTCAATTTGAACATCATAATAGTAAGAATGGATTTTTGGCTGCAGCAATGCAATTTTCGATTTGTCAGAGGTACAATACAAAGTAGGTATATTTTTTACAAATGATTTTTGGAAGCGAATGCAAAAAACCGCATTCCGATCCGTCTTTATGGCAAAAATTCCGAACTTTTGCGTTTCATTGCCTCGACTATAGGAAGAAGTTCCAGTTATGCTGGCTAGATGAGCAATTTAGCAAACTATTAGAAGTGCTCACTGAACCAGAGTCCAAATCTCTGGGAGGGCGTGTCAATAGCCGTTCTCCACTTTCGTTCAAGCTCTAAATAGAAATTAAAAAATTTCTTGCAAATTTGCTGACCTGGTTAGAAAGTGGCAATCAGGCTGATTGAACGGACAATTTAGTAAACTAATCCAGGTGTTCATGAAACCTGAGTCGAAATCTCTGGGAAGGGGTGTTAATGGCCGTTCACTATTTCAATCAGGCTGTCTAGATTTGCAATTTAACGAACTATTCCAGGTGCTTGTGGAACTTGAGTACAAATCGCTGGGAAGGCGTGTTAATGGCCGTTTACCATTTTCGCTCAAACTCTAAATATAAATTCAAAAATTTGTTGCAAATTTGTTGACCAAGGACGAATTAGAAAGTGACAATCAGGCTGATTGGATGGACAATTTACCAAACTATTCCAGGTGCTCATGAAACCTAAGTCCAAATTTCAGGGAAGGCGTGTTACTGGCCGTCTACCATTTTCACTAAAACTCTAAATTGAAAATCAAAAAGTTTTTGCACTGACTTGGTTAGGAAGTGGCAATCAGGCTGTCTGGATCGGAAATTTAGCGAACTATTCTTGCTTATGGAGTACAAATTCAAAAATTCATTGCAAATTTGCTGACCTGGTTAGGAAGTGACAATCAGGCTGATTGAACGGACAATTTAGTAAAATATTCCAGGTGTTCATGAAATTTGTGTCCAAATCTCTGGAAAGACGTGTTAATGGCCGTTCACCATTTTCGTTCAAACTCTAAATTGAAAATCAAAAATTTGTTGCACGGATCTGGTTGGGAAGTGGCAATCAAGCTGTCTAGATTTGCAATTTAGCAAACTATTCCAGATGCTTATGGAACCTGAGTTCAAATCTCTGGAAAGGCGTGTTAATGGCCGTTTACCATTTTCACTCAAACTCTAAATAGAAATTCAAAAATTTGTTGCAAATTTGCTGATCTGGTTAGGAATTGACAATCAGGCTGATTGGATGGACAATTTACCAAACTATTCTAGGTTCTCATGAAAACTGAGTCCAAATCTCTGGGAGGCGTTTTATTGGCCGTTTACCATTTTCGTTTAAACCTTTTTTTGAATTTCTATTTAGAGTTTGAGTGAAAATGGTACACAGCCATTATAACGCCTTCCCAGAGTTTTGGACTCAGGTTTCGTGATCACTTCTAGTAGAGAGTTTGAGCGAAAATGGTAAATGGTAACGAGTACCCCTATTTCGTGAGGAAATTGAGAGACGTGAACAGAAGTTTGTGTATACGTACAAGAAGTTGATTTGACAATTTTGAATAAGTATGTATGTGTTTTTGTAATCATAGGCATCAAAATTTATCGAACCGCTTACGCCTGTTTTTGACATTTTCCCATGGGATTGAGATGGGGAATTTGACTTTTCAGTTTAAATTTAAGCACTTCGGTGTTTCGGACTCATCGTTAAAGCTAGCATTTTGAAGAAAGTCAATTTTTTTACGTGACGTTTTATTTAACACGTAATGTTTTACACAATTTTTTTTATAAAATATAAAATTGTTAACCTAAAATCAAAACAATGCAAATGGTGCGGCACACATGTGCACGAGACTCACTATTGCGTCCGGGGAATTCTTCTCTCATGTCATTCTTTTTGGACCAAAATAGGCGAACAGGACAGCAAATTTGTTACGAATTTTTATATTTCTGTTTTGATTTTGAGCGAAAATGTTAAAGTGTAGAAACGAAATAATAAATCTAATCAGGATATCGATTTTGGCCCAAAAAGTGAAACGAACTGAGTTTAACCGGAAAGACACAGGTATTTCGTATGTGGTAGTGACATGTGCGTATTTTTGTTTTGCTTTACTGCACATGCATGTCACGTGTCATTGTTTTTGTTTATTTATATTAGCCATTGTAAACGTGATATTTGTGTGTTGTTTACAAGACACAAAATTGTGTATTATACACTGTGTACGTATTATACACTGCGTACGTATACGATTATTTTGCTTCACTCATTTGAAATGAGTAACTCACGGAACAAAACCGATACTCAGAAGAATTCGCATGAGAATATTTACAAATTACTGTATTTTAGGTTGTAGGTTAGACTATCAATTAAAAGGTTTGACTTTGAAAATTTATTTATGAAAAACAATTCTTAAACTTTATCAATACAAGTTTTATTAATTTATATCTCTTATTTAAATATTTGATTCGTTAAAATTAAATAAAAATGAATGAAATGGGTTGATTTAGTACTCTTATCTTAACAGTGTACTCCTTTCACTAACACAAGCAAATTCAATCAGAATCTGGTAGGAAAATAAATATTCCAATAGGATATGTATACGTATACGCACATACAAACTTTCAAATCCACCATTTTTTCAAGCTCGACTGCAATCTTTCCGTTCAGTTTTAACTAGAAGGTTTTAAACTTTCACAGTGCAAATTGCTCTTGTAATACAGGTATTAACATTTCCCAATCTTTAAAATATGACGTCACTAAATTGAATACAGCTGGCTTTGTTTCTATTATTTTAACTAAATTCTAACAAATCTTAAACAAATTTTTTTTTAACCAAATTACTAGAACAAAAATGCATCCTGAATACAATGCAACCTGACTAACGTGAGTATTTACCAGGTTTCGCTAAGTAAAAACTTTAATATACCGGTAACTTCCAACCGGAGGTTAGCGACCACGAAACCCTATAACCTACTATCAAACCAAAATAAAGTTTGTATTTAAACCCTAAATAAGGCGAGTTGGGTCGCCGAACAATACATAATTACCCAACATTACAAATTCAAAGCATTCGCTTTAATCCGGTCGTAAAACGATTGTGGGAAAATCATATAATCACATCTTGTTTTTATTTTTACCTTTAGACATTCTACGCCAAGTGAAATGCAACCGTACCTAATTAGTATAATTCGCAAATAAAACCGAACACTGACTGATGTAATTTACAAGTGGAACAAACTCATCAAAACCGTTTGATGCCTTAGTTTCAAATATTTATTTTAAATTTCCAATGGTTGATGCAATTTCGCATAATTTATTGGTATTTGACAATAGATTTAACGACTCTTATTTGCCAACAATTTAATATTTTAATCAAATTTGTCCTTTATATCTCAAGACCATAATTAATTGAGTTACTTAAGAAAGTAAATATTTTGCTTCTTCAACTCGGAAATTCTACGGCGTTGTCTTTACAGCTATATAGGTAAAAAGAAAGGAATGCAAAAGATTAAACGACATTGTCCGTATATAAATTTAAAATTCATGGGCGTTCAATATACCACAATATATTTTATTTTCGTATATATGTAAAAATATTATGGCGAATTTCCCAATTCGTTAGAGTGATTGATTATACTGATAAAACCATCAATGTTTTAATTAAAAACAAAAATTGGAAGTTACCACATAAAGAAATTGAGTTAAATCACGAACCATAAATCATTAATGAAACCTGAACTGTTTATAACCAAGGTTGGCATATTTTGAACGCTAACTGCCCATACGAATATGTACAGCAATCGATTGTGTATCATTTTCACTTCCATTCCCTCTCACTTCAAACGTCTTTCGTATATAAGTCTACTTGATACAAATTACGAGGGCAGTTCGAAAAATTGTATATTTAAAGAAGGCAGGGAGCGTTTCGTACTACCCTCGTAAAGTACCAGCGCGAGAAGACAATGGATTTATTTCAAATTGTTTTCTTATATTTTTTTCTTAATAATACCCATTAAAAAATATTCAAACGTTGACCATTTTCTAGAATATAATTTTCCATTGTTATGAAATTTTTAAGTGTCCGTGAAAATTTTAGAATTTGTACATACATAGTAATTTTTGTTGTTACTATTTCTAGCTTGATAGAAGTGAGAGACTAGCAGCTAACACAATATACATTTATGTATCGTGACTTTTGATCTCCAAATTGTGCTTCCAATGTGGTTAGGTCATATTCATAGAAACACACGCACACACACACAATACGCGTTTACGATTGACAATTAAATAAAATGTATTTTATACCAACCATAAAAATTAGGTTAAACTACACATTCCCTGCTTGCTACACATGATATACCCTACCTTTGTAAGACGATCGACCGGAATATTTAATTTTTATTTTACATCATCACATTCAGTTTTCGTGGAATTGTTAACTAAGAACAAAAGGTTCAATCATTTATAATAAGAAAGTACATTATATATTTCTTTAGCATTATAAGAATGAAATTCAATTAACTGAAAAACAGCATAAGACAAATACATACATAAAACACAAACCAGAATATGAATATATGTACAGCACATAAATATGGTAAAGAAGAAAGTTGGCAAGGTGTGAATTAAGAAATATGTATGATGTTAACTGCCTGATGGTAAAGTGATGTGTTTCTTATTTTAATGCATTTTGTCGAAATGCATGATATGTGGCGTAAAATGTATGGCGTTAACGCTCGTGACACAAATAACATGTCATCAAGCTGGTTCACACGCAAAGAAAATTATGGTAGCTTAGGACAGAAGAACGACAAGAAAATAAAAAAAACATTACATATTCTAATTGTGTGGTAATGTCACAACAAACCGGCCGACATATGCCTTATTTTATATCTTTCAACACTCTTTTACCACGAATTTGTACAATCTCGAATACACCACACTTAGATACAACTTAGCGGAATTTTGGTAAAAAAAAACTCTAGGAAAGCTTACACCTCCTACATTAGAAATATTTCCGCTTAAATTTTGGAACAATTTCGTAGCAAATTTCTTTAAAATATTTGTTCTCTCCCTACCTTTCACATTAAATGAAGGGTCTTTGCCGCTTGCACACACAATGGTCCTTCATTCGTCTCGATACATTGCCCTCACCCTCCAGTTTCGACATCTTATTATTAGATCTTGTTCTTTACGGCATGCACCGACTAGCTGTTGTTGAAATACTTTACTTATGATGTGTTGTTGTGAGGACCTAACAACGTGGCCGGAGAATACAATAATATCACGGCCTCCGAGAAGTTGCTTTATCTCGTGGTTCATTCGAATCCGATATTCGTTACTCGCAACTTTAATTGGAGTTCAACGCTCGCTTCGAGAGCTAACACCCGTCTCATGAGTGTTTTATAAAGTGCGAGCTTGCACGACTGACGGGAAGTATTTAAACTTGTCTACGCTATCAAAATTATAGTCGCCAATTCCGAAATATGCCATGGTACCTCCATGGCTGTTGATAAGAATTTAGTTTTTGTGCAGTTCACTCGACCTTGATATCGCTTGGTTTTCGGTCAAGAAGCATGATATCATCTGTATATTCAAGAATTTGGCCTGATTTATGAAATATACAGCGCGAAGTTTCAATGTTACTTTTTCTTACTCCCTGTCGAACACCAGATGTTGTTTCAAAGAAATCTGATACAGATCCTTCGATTACGATTTTACATGTACTTAGTTTACATTTATTAATAGCTGCGTTTACTTCCTCTGCTATGGGATGTTCGATAAAGACCTCCTCATTCGGCAGAGCAATTGCTCTAATAGAAGTCATTTCTCAGCTCTCCATTCCCGTCTTTGATGGCTGTACTTCTAGGGTGGAAGTCTTTAGTCAGTTTTCTAGCGTTTCTAGCTTTCCGCGTGGAAACTGATGTTTTCGATGCATTTTATCATATGTTCGTGCTTCCTTTTCCGGATATATTAAGTCGTAGCTTTCCTGGCACGGAGATATTCTGCTAGAATGTTTCTAGAGTTATGAGCCAACCATTTTTTACGAAGTTTTTGCTTATTTTCGATGGCCAGGCGCCACTGCGATAATAATAATATAATTATAGCTAACTGAATAGCTAGCCACTGCTACTTGATGCTACGATAAGGTTCTTGGTTATTATTGCGCCGGTTTAAACGCAGTCAGTGGCAGCTGATTGATAACTCTGCAGTGATGCTTGATCTTTTAAATCATCAATAGTCGAACGTAGATGCTAGTTTTCTTCTATCATTCGATCTCCATGTTGCTTTGTAGACTAATTTGTGCATTATTGTCAGGTCGATGGCCATTGTTGCTACTGGTGAGGTGCAAGCTGTTAGGACCGATGTGAGATGTATTTTCTGCATTCCTACCGAGTTTTGCATTAAAGTCCAGCCAACAATGGTTTTAATGTCGTGGTGCGGTATGTTATTAATGACTTCCTCCACTTGTCCTCTTTGAATGACAAATCTTTGACGTCATCTTATGCTAAATTTCTTAGTGCCGAGCCTAACGGTGCATATCCACATAGAAGAATTTGGAGTTGGCTTTCTCATGCATCGGTGAAGCAATATATATATATCATCGACTTCCGCCCTATTAATGGCGGAAGTCGCTGATATGTTGAAATATGTTCGAATTCTCCTCCATTCTAATCGCAGACCATCTAAGCTAACGTACTGCAAGCACGCCTAATATGTAATTCTTTGGCTGGTTCGGAAGGTTTTGGAGATCTCCAGGTGTTAGGAGGCTAAGCATGTTCTATTTTCCCATTTTTAAAGCGTTTCCCGTGCACAACTTCCGAGGCCGTGTTTATGATGAATCCTATATCCGAGGCCTTTATGTAGGATTCATAACATAGTTGTTTTTATGAGGGAAGGTTGTTAGCCTACCGCCGTGTGTGGCTCACGTACTGATGAAGAATCTAGCGATCCGTTTGATACAAGACAGACGCCGGTTTCAGCCGCCCCTAACTTGAAGAACAGACACTGAATTATTATTGGTTTTAAAGAGACAATGGCTCGCCGTGATGTGTAGCGTCCGTGATTATAAACAGAATACACCGCCTGATTTATTTAGTTACCCTAAGAGCTCCTCGAGGAGGTAGGAATGTAGGACTTCGGTATCGTTTAAAAATATTTGAGAAAACTATAAAAAGCGAGAAAGATTTCAATAGAAGCAGCTACTTCCGGTTGAATTTATGGAAATCGTAAATATGAAGTTTCACTGAATCCGGCCGGGCTCTAGAGATGCCGAATTTTTGTGAATTTTAACAAAAATGGTCAATTCCGCTAAAATTTTAGAATAATGATCTGTTGTATTCTTAAAAAAAAAGAATAGCTTCTATGGAAACTGACACTTCCGGTGAAACGATTTTCTCCAAAACTCACTGAGTCCTTCAAAATTATGTTCAAAGTTTATGTCTGACGTATCACCCCGATCAGTTAATCCGTCTGGGCTGTAGAAATCCCTGGGACCTCAAAATTTTCATTAAAAAAGTTTAAATTTTGAGTTTTACCCCATCAGTTGCTCCGTCTGGGTTATAGAGACGCCACAAACTTTTAGTCTGAACAGATCACACACCCAAACACACAGAGTTTTTTTTAAAAATTACTTTTTTTGTCTTCGGCGATATATCGAATGGTAACTACTCGAGGTAAATACTCGAAAAAAACTCGAGGTCGCCAAGTTTCTTGATTACTGTACTTTATTCTAGTTCGTAAAAGTGTATTTGGGAAAATAAAGTAAAAGGGCTGAGTGTGCGTCAAAATACTAGGAAATTGTGAACCACTGTACCAATATTCAACGTCTGTCCTTTTCAGTTGATATTGGGTGGTCAGAGCTGCAGTTGTAAGTTTCTTCGATATTAACGTGTTATCGGTAGCTCCCTAGTACAAAAAAAACGAGTGGATGGAGAGATTTGTTTTTTTTGTTCGTAATCATACACACGTTTAACTACTATAATTGCACGTCCTCCGATGGCAGTGTTATCTCGCTTTATTGTATAATATACCTGTTATCCTGTAAAATTTAGGATCAACTGTTGTGTGAAGTGTGCTACGGATGCACTAGCCCATGCTAATATTCTGATGCCATCCATTTTAGACTATTACTGTAGAAGCTTTATCCTCACGTGTTTCCTCTTATTCTTCTGCATTCCACATATTTGATTTTAATGGTCAGAGCCGTAATTCATTTCTTTCCCGGTTTTAGCAATACATTACGAATCCCATGTATGCTGCCTGTCTTAAGTAATGCAGTTTCAATATCCACTTATTTTGGTTTACTTGGCTCTATAAGTTGCCTTGAGCTGTTGTCAACATTTCACATTCTTTGGGTCGGTCCCCAAACTAGTACCTTTTGCATTGTATGAGCAATATTAATTTTCTTAGTATTTGAATCTTTATCTTCACATTTAGGATATGTCCAGTTTCATAATTAATTTTTATATCTTCGTCCTTCTCGAATGTTCGGACGAACAAGAGGTTTCGATTGTTCTCTTCAAAATTTGGTTAACTTATCTTATTTTTATATTTTTCGAAAGTAAGTATTCCTTTAGTTCTACTGGTTGGCTGGCATGATTGAGTCCGTTCTTTTTCCATTGACTTTAATTGGTCGAAACTGTCTGTTTTCATATGAGTTCTATATGTTAATCGTCTCGTTAACAGAAACGGTAATTTTCCTGTAGTTATCTTCTTCTGAAACACTTACTTTGAGGTTTTCTTTGTTCAGTAACGTAGTTTGGCATTGTATCTGGTTTGAATCCAGGAACTATCTAATTTTTAGTGGTTTGGTTATGATACCTTTTTGCATTTCGTTAAGTTTCATCAGATGGTTGCGATTTCTCTTCTCTTCCACTTTACGGGAATCACAAAATGAGAGGAAAATTGAGAGGGGGTTTGTAGATTTTGTGCTTTTGTGTTCTTCTATTTTTCTGCAATATCCAACCAACTCACTATTTAATTCGTCTGAGTCTAGCATTTCCCATTTCCTTTATCTTGTTTCTAGTTGATTAACACTTTCTATTGGATCCATTCTCTCTACTCTTGCCAAACCAATTAATCTTTCTCGAATGTAGTAATATTTGTTTATTTTTCCATGACAAATATTTTACTTCTCCGTCCTCTCCATGTAGACTCATAATTTACTGTGACAAATGTATATTGTCCCAAATTAATTTTACACAAATGTGTGACACTGTTGAATAACCTCCCTTACGTTTTGCACTTTGTCACAAATGTATTTGCATACTACTCGTAGAAGATATGTATTCTCATATAAAATACCAGAACATGTAAAATCTGATATTAAACGCTAAATATAGCGAAGACAACAGATTCGATTTTTATTTGCTCTACTATTTAAAGCTAAACCAGCTAGTTTGTAAGAGGTCATTTCATGTACCTTACTTGCAAGAAGAATGAGAGAGACATTTCTTTGGCATTAGTGTGATCAAAACAAAGCTAGGGGCTAACATCAATTAAGCCAATTTCTATAATACAGGGTGGGCCACACGTCACTGAACATTGTATTTTTGATATATTTTTTTTATTTTGTATTTTTGCTTTTTATTTTTCAGTATTAGAAGTATTATTTAGGAGATTCAGTAGCCATGTATACGATTGAGAAACGAGCAAAAATTGTGGAGTTTTATTTTGTTAGTCAAAATACAATAATTCAAACCCAAAGAAAATTTTGAAATTTTTTTAACACCAGAAATGCACCATCACGAAATCAAGTACGCAATCTAGTCGCTCGTTTTCAATCATCGGGATCTCTTAGTGACTTATCTCGGAGTGGAAGACCGCTTGAAGCACGAAGCCAAGATAATATCGAACGAGTTCGGGAGAGCTTAAATGAGAACCCTGAAACATCGACTCGTAAACGTAGAATAATGAAAAAAAAAAAAAAAATATTCCTGTTTCCGTACAAGATACCAATGGTACATTGCCGCAAGACGGCAAGTAAAACTAACGGTCCAGAAAATTCATCGAATTATTAACGGATTATCCTGATTTTATGAAAAGAATTAATGTCCGATGAAGCGCATTTCCATTTGAATGGTTACGTTAATAAGCAAAACTTTAGAATCTGGAGTACTGAAAACCCAAGAGTGATTTAACAGCGTCCGTTGCATCCACTTAGAGTCACAATTTGATAATACTCAAGAAATGTGATTTCAACAAGACGAAGCTAAGTCCCATACTGCAAGGGAAACAATGAATTTGCTGTGAACGGTTTTTTGGTAACCGTATCGTTTCACGATTTGGAGATGTCAATTGGCCATAACAATCACCCGACTTAACACCACCAGATTTTTTTTGTAGGGATTTTTTAAAGATCGTGCATACGCAAATAAACCGCAAGGACTGCAATAACTACAAGACAACATAATAAATGAAATTATTGCGATTGATCAACCAATTTTGGCTTCAGTTATCGACTAGGTACAGTAAAGAGCAGCAGCTTGCGAAGAGGCTGATGGCAGGCATCTAACAGATATTATTTTCAAAATTTAATTTTTTTTAAACTCTTAATTTGTAATCAAATCTATCTATTAAAACTATCTTTTGTAATCAAAATTATTCATTTTCAATAAAAAGTAAGAAAATTATATCAAAAATACAATATTCAGTGGCTTATGGCCCACTCTGTAGTTTAGCACTCGCCTTTCAACAAAATTCAATAATCATGCTCCGCGAGCCTCACAATACCAGCAGACTTCGAGACTTGTATAACGAAATTTTTTGAAGATCATTCACTTTCCCTATTAGGTAGAGGATAAAATGAACATTTATAAATCGAACATTTAAATCGAACATATAAATCAATCATTTCTAATCTTTCTGTGTCCATCTTAGGCTGAAATCCATTAAAGCCCATGAATATTTCATAATTAATTAGCTGAAATTGGAGAAGAAGGAAAGTGCGCAGTAGCAAAATCTAGCTCCAACACTACGAGGCTCTTGAAAGTTTGCATGGTCGTGAGCAGATGCTTCAATTGGCACTGCAGAGAAACAAAAACGTTGAATGGCGCAAAACAATAATTGCATAACGTCAACTTACGAGTTATATTTATCACTGTATTAAAGTAATAACTATGGATTTCCGGTAAATTTTACAAAGGATCACTAAGATGGTCCTAGAAGAATAGTGGAATTATTTCTATAATAAAAAATACCAAGACACTTCGTAATCGATCATCGTAGGAAACTTCTTTTGAACAATAACAAACAATTATTCACAAATCGAAACTGCCAAATGCAAATTACGTTAAAATATGTCCAGTCAATTAGCCAAGAGCAGATTTATTCTTGACCAACAAACATAATGTCTTAACTCGAACCCAAATTTTAATTATGAGGTACAGTTACTGAATTCTGGCTAAATTAATATTATGGTATAAGCTGGTTGATCAATTTCTTCTAATTATTGATCTATCCAATAAGAGAATCTATGATGGTTCACTTATTGTAAAGATAACGCAAACTGTTCTCAAAACTTTACAAATTCTATGAATTGGAACCAAGCTTCTGGCTCAATCATTAAGTTTTCCGAAATCGATGTAAGGGATGAGGTAAGGTTCGCTTATCCATATTCTCAATGGTACTTCCCAGTATACATTTTTTCTAATGTGTGGAAAAAGCAATTCCACGCTAAATTCCGTACTACAAATTATCAAAAATTATTTTCTTTCTCTTTCTCATTTCCAATTTTTATTAGATTTGTCTTATATCTTCGTGTGACATGTCGACGAATGAATATGTAAGCAGTTACGGTTTTTTTTATTTATAAAACTTTTTTCGTTTAGTAAGTAAGTAAGTAAGGATTAAAGTTAAATTTTATTACCTAATTTTAAGAATTTAAAATCGCATTTCGCCATCATCGCCGCGATCAACAACATTGGACTAAACAGGTAATAAATTGAATTTCAATATCATGTACAATTTTACGATGTATACTTTTGATACTGGCGATTTTCATTTTTTTAAGATGAATGCCGAGTGAGTGATTTAAATACATTGGCAGGATTTATTAAATTTAATTTAAAAAATTACAATATGTAGTGAATATTAAAAATTAAAAATAAATGAATTTTTCAAAAAAATGCAACAAAAATTCTTATAATTTCAAAATAAAGCCACAATGTGAAAAGTACTATGGAAATCTGCTCTAATAGCAGAGCTTCCGACGAAAAGGAGTGATTTTTAAGAATATAGTGATTTCGCACGCGATTGGACACGGAATTCCATCGGCATTGCATATTGGGTTAACTTCAGAATTTTTTATTCAATTTATATCAATCTCGAAGAAATCCTGGGTTGGGAAATTTTGTTACCTGATATACTCGAACCTGAATACCGGCATAGACCATTATCACTAATCCCTAGAAAGTCAAAATTATTTCAAAGAATCATATTGAGACGAATGAAACCACTAAACGTGGAGAACGAATTCATATACATCGGATTTCAAGACTAAACAATCTTTCAAACAAGTTTACATTTGTTTTGTGTAAGTCGAAAATCGATGGTTAAGGGAGTTGCTAAACACGACCATGGCCTGAACCTCCATGACCTTGACATTTTATTGTGAGACAACGGAATGACAAATGCACCATACAACTGAAGACCATATAAAATTAAAGAAACCAACTTCAAGTAGGCACATCTCACAAAGCAATCTGTTCAAAACGGCTTGTGTTTTAAATGTTTCTATATAAGACCATTGCCCCTCAACTACAAAAAACCATTTAACCGAAGATCACAAAATGACTCGTTCTAAATTTATAATAAATTAACCCTTTTCGTGGATGAAACACGGACGGAAATTACTGTTGAGTATTGCCTTGGAAATTTGTTATAGGAGTGCAAGAAAATGTTGCTAATTTTCTACAGAATACTAAGCTATTTTCACCAAATTTAAAAGTGTCTAAAAGTCTAGAAGTCTTTAAGTCGTATACTAGAAAATTTCGTAAACAGTCAAATGCATTTATAAAATCATGAACCGTGTTTTTCTATTACGGAGGCTGTTTGAAAAATTTGACGTTAGGATAAAAACAGGTTTTTAATTCAATTTTGTTTAAACCTGAAAGTAGACCGTCCCGAACGATTGAACTTGGTCGACCAACTCACCCTTAAATTTCATACCTTCCAAACTGAATAGTAACACAACTTTGGAGAACATAGGGAAAAACCATGTATCATGTGATAAAATATTTTACGAAGGGGCTAAACAAGGTTCTGCTCTTGTCAATACCAAACAAAAGCAAAAAATTATAAAAGTTGATTTTAACTATTGAGTTCCAGTACTAAAGAAAACAGTTAATGAATTTTGTGAATTACTCGCTTTAGAAATTGAAACCTGTGATTTTTACCTCAATAAGCCACAAGCTCGAAAACGTTCTAATATTTTAAGGGTTTCACCGTGCACAACGTTGTAAAAATTACGGTATCTTATCGCCATTTTAAGTTATTAATCACAATCGCCACAATAATCAAAAGCTTGTTTGGAGGGAAATAAAAAATAAATTTATAACAGGCGGCTTATCATTCAATAAACTAATATTTTATTATTTAGTGATTAAAACAACAAAAAAAATTTAGATTATGCGACAAACACATTTTTGCAATAAACTGATCGATGAAGCGCGGTCATGGTTTACAATTTGAAATAATTTAGTACATAAATTGTTCACATTTTGCACCAAAACACCTGTTACAATTTCACCGCAAGCACATTTTACGAATGTGTATGGCGGGCATGATTTTATTACTCAAGGGTAGATGAAAATTTCATATTCGAACAGAAAACAATATTCATACTTTTTCTGTTGACCTACAAAGCTATGTGTGTATACGAGCTGCTATTAAACTGTTCCATGTCACTGAGTTGTCACGTTTCCGGATTAACCGAACACAAAACAAAAACGGAAAACAATCGAATAAGAAGCACTACGTAGTATATCATAATATAGAATGAAACCATTTTTTACTAGGGTCCATTCCATGTGTGTGCGGTTTTATCTTACCTCAATATTTATTTGCTTCATGTTTAATCTCTGGCGGTAGTAACAATTTATTTTGTTTCTTGCAATAATCCAAAACACTCAACTTTCTTTTGTTTTTTTATTATTATGTTTCTTTTAAACTATGTATTAGTATTATTTGTAATAAATTTTACAAAAAAAAAAATGTAAATAAATTTTCTCACAATTTTTTTTAACTTTTATTAAAAATATTTGTTCACTTCCTTCGAAACAAACCGAAAAACTACAAAACACAACAAAACAAAACAACAACAAATATGTTAAACTTTTATTCTCGTTACGCGTTAATAACTTTTCACCGGATAACTTTTATTTTATTTTATTTCTCTATGTCTTGTCGGTAAGACGGTAACTTTAGAAATAAAGAAATTTTGATACAGTAAAATAATAAAAAAAAGAGTTTTTACTTTTTTTATTTATTTTTATTTATATTTGTGTTGTGAAGAGGTCACGGACTTATTACGTTTGTTGTATGTTTAACAACAATACATGAGAGTACGTGAGCGCGGCTGCGATGGTTTAAAATAGAGAAGGGGATAAATAAATGCTCATCGGCTAATTATTATGCACACACGGAACAATAATTAAGATATTTAAATTTGCAAATTTTTAAATATTCCGTTATATTGTTTATGTATAAAACAAAAAACAAAACAAAAAATAAGAAATTAACAAAAACGTACGATAAGCTGTGCACGCTACTGTAGATAAATTAGTAATAAAAATACGAAAAATAAAAAACAAAAACGAAATACACAAAACACATGAAATTAATGAAAAACAAAAAATTTTGCTTTTTGCGAATTGATAAAAAGTAGTGGGAACTAATTAAATTTATGATCGTGTATAGTATAAAATTTCCCCAGGTATCATTTAGTTACAGTGCATGAAATATCTAGTGTTTAAACGCAGTGCTTTGCAAACATTACAGAAAAATGTTCTGAGTATTTGGATTTTTGTTCAAATTATCGTAAACATCTAATCGACTTTTAGAATGTCAGTGTAAAACATACAAAATCCGTATTAAACAAAAATATTAATTTTTTAATTTTTATACATCGTTTATTAAAATTTTTACAATCAAAATGCATGAGTTTGAGTTGAGGAGCTAGACCAAGGTTAATTTGGTTATTTTTCTAAGAAGCTAATCCACTCAACAACGAATGTTGATGATGCAATGTCTGCGCTATTTCTAAACGGTACTTATCCTACCGAAAAATAGTTCTGAGTAGGTCTAAGTCTGCCTAATCGGAAAATCATCCACATTTTTCAAAAGGTTGGTTTATTGTTAGTTAGAATTAAGGATGTTTGGTCTCGGTCTGACGAATCGTAAAATCATCCACAATGTTCAAATAGTAGATTTACTGGTAGTTAGGATTAAGGATATTGGTCGTATCGAGGTAGTGCGCATGTTCACATCTTCATTTTATTTAAGAAACCGCAGGCATTCCAGATTTATATTGATGTCTCCTGCTTTGCTTTGTTGATCGGCTCGATAATGTAATTAATTTTATAACTAATATTTATAACATCTTCAAACGTCAAATGGATATTAAATGTCCCATTTAATAATTGATTTATTGATTTTATTGCAGGACCAGTATTGTAGCATATTGTGTAGATAATGAATGTAGGCAATTCAAAAAATGGCGCCGACAATGTAGAGAATGTAGACAATGTCGATAATAATTGATTATGTGCGGAATCAGGAAAGTTCTATAATTTATTTGTTCATGGAACCATTTCGGATCCATGGAGTTTTATTTCTATTTCTATTTCGAAAAACAGAATTATAGTAAACAAAAAGATATTTCTTGGTATCCTTTAGAAGCATTAAACAATTGCAGAAAAATTCGTAAAAAGTCTAGGAAAAGTATTGAACTGTATATAAACAGTTAAACTTTTAATCAAAGTACAGAGCTGCCATTATAAACCACTTTGTGCCACGCTACTTCAATGCTCAAAATCATCGCCACACAATAAAAAGTTAAAACACAATTTCATGAAAGACTTAATAACAGCTATTACGCAGTATACATTTTATTTTGTGTAAACCCTTTTAAATCCTACAGGCAAAAATACTCGATTACACACACAACCCATTTATGTGTCCATCTATCCGTGTATCTGCGTGACGCCGATTTGCTTAAAAAGTGGATGTTAAACTTTGGTAATGAATGTGAATACAGTATTCGTTGTGCATAACAGATGCCATTTTTGCATAGCCACGAATTAAGCGACGAAACGACATTTTAGTTGGTCTCGTTAAAATACATCTCGAAAAATTCGATTTCGACTAGAATTGAAATTTCTAATTCTTTTAACGCTGCGCTCAATCAGAATCTCTGAAAAATTCTCAAAATTCTCTGAAGATCCACTTCTTTCCCGGGTTGCTTGGCTAACGACCTTGACTAAATAACGTATCAAGAAATAGTACGGTATCTTGTTAAAGAACTGGAATTAGAGTTAGGGAGCTACTTAGCTAAATAAACATATGTCCAAGTCCTCCGTGGTACAATAGAGAACTAAGAAGATTGCGCAACCGTATAGAAATCAACGTTGACAAAAATTTATAGAAGTTTTTAGTTTGCATTTGGATTAAAATTACTCTAAATATATGGACATTTATAACAATTTTAAAGATTTATCTCATTTATATCAATCAAATGCAATCCGACATTATCTTATGTCCTAATCGAAAATTCTAAATTCTTAGTTCGGCTTTCTCGAACCACGATTCGGATCCCGACGTAGACTATTTTAAGTACATATATGAAAAACAGCGTTCAATCTTCTTTGGTTTCCGTCCAGATTGACTAAGATATTGTTGTTGGGAAAATTACAAACTTAAAAGATGATTTGTCATGCGGCCCTGGCGGTTTGCAGTTATCATCATACAAAAATGCAGTATTAGTCTGGCTAAGCCGCTTAAACCCCTTTTTAAAAATCACTCTTGGTGAGAATTTTACGTTCATCTTGAAATACTTTTTTATTATTCGTATCCATAAGCAAGATTATAAATTAACATTAATAATTATAAACTAGTTGGAACGTTATCCTGCATAACAAAATTATTTAAGTGCATCGTTTATGAATCACAGTACTTTCATTGTTAATCTTTGCTTTCTGTCTTTCAACATGGTTTCCTGAAAGGTCTTACCACGATCACAAACCGAGTTTACATTAGCTACATTGAATATTAAGGAAAAAGAGAATGAAGTAAATGCAGTTACCACAGATTTTAGTAATCCGTTCGACAGGGCTTCTCACAGAATTATTATGTTTAAGTTTAGAGCCCTAAGGTTCCCATCGCATCTTCTGCTGTGAGTGGACTCGTATCTGAGATTCAAAAAATATCAGGGGAAAGTATCAGATCATCAATATCATCTGCTTTCACGGCCACATCTGGTGTGCCCCAGAGTAGCTATTACGAGCCCATTCATTCTATTCAGAAATATTATGTCAACAATAATGCCGGAGTTACTTCAGTTTGAAATTTGGGTGCTATTTGTGACAATGAACTGAATTTTAGAGATCACATTGGGCACTTTCAGGACATCCAACGTTATGAAAATGTTTAGCACTATGAAATTTTCAAATCAATTCGGCGATAATTTCACTAATGATGATAGGGGACCTGAAAGCGCCCCTTTGTTAATATTATCATCAGAGCAAACTCTACGCTAGGTATCGTTAAGTGCTGGGCTAAAGAATTGCACGAGCCTTTTGTAACGTGGACTCTGCATACAATGTTTTTTCAACCCCTGCTGTACTATGCCAGTCAGGTGTAGTTTCTTATCATGAAATACACGTAACACGAATAGAGGCAGTGCAACGAAGATTACTTCATTTTTATTTACGTGAGCTGCCCTGGGTGGCTGTCTTCAACTTAATCTAATACATGGAGCTGCTAAAGCTAATCAATTTACAAACACTCAATTATAGTGTCGAATTGTTGCTGACATTATGTTTGTTCATCAACTGTTATCTGGCTGTATCGATTCGTCTGTTCTGCTTGATAAGATAAATTTAAACATGAATTATCATGGGCTCAGAACAGGACCTGCCTTCGGAATCACACATCACTGATGGGACTATGGAAAATGAACCCTTTACACGAATGCTCCGCTAATTGATCAAAATTTTGAATATTTTTACTTTAATTATTATCTTTAAAAAGACTTCTTTGCACTAGTTAAGCGGTGATCTTTGACATCTTTAATTAATTTTTTTTATTTTTTTTAATTGTTTAAACTTTAAATTTTGTGTTTAGAATTATGAATTCTGAATTTATGCTTTTTCCACTATTGACTTTTTCCCATTTTTCAATCTACTTGCACTAAGTAGAACAAACTGACAATTTTATCTCATCTTATTGCAGGGGTGTATCATTGAGGGGTAATAATAATACAGATGATGACTATTCGCTTGCGGTCTTGGGAATTATTTTTGTTATTATTCTCTGATATGCAAACCACGCGAGCTGTTGACTCTACGGCGTACGATAATTTACCGAGTGAATCGTTTATGGTTGTCACAATTTTAAAAATAGCGATTAACTAAAGTGCCAGTCGAGACGCGCTATGCAGCACCTGATAAATGATTTTGGTTGTTTACTACTGCATTGGCTTATAAACGTGTATTGGGGCATAATGGAATTCCGTAAATTCAACAGATAAACTTAGGCAATGTGCCTACTCTTAAATCGTTGGATACTGATCTCGCCACTGAAAAGTATGCTAATATAGCTGTATACAATTTTAACCGTATCAGTGGTGATTTTTGAACTAGTAACAGTTCAGTGTTTCAATGAGCAGAAACAAATTTTAGTACACAGTTGACTATGTAAATTTTGTACAATGTGAGTTCAGCATCCTGGAAAAAACATTTATTATTATTCAACCAAGAATTTTTTAGTCGCACGCACTATTTCACAATTATCGTACACCTGGTACACAATCACTGATAAATTAATTTACACTCATTAAATGCCCCAGAGAGGCACGAGATTTTACACTTTATGAAATTACTACACGACAGAACATCTATCGAGGCTTTGCACCAAATCTATAGCAGTCTACTATACTCCGCAAGTTCTGTATCAATAACTAAAGTTTTTATACGAAATTTTGGGTTATTCTGGGCGATAACCAGATACTGTTTTTGCATCTAGGTTAAGTTGCCAAGACGTTGGAAGTTTGGGTTCGAACTAATGAAATTTGAATTTTTTCAATTTCAAGGAATCAAGTTTCATTATTTCGAAACCAAACTTTCAACGTCTTGGTAGCCTCACCTAAATGTAACGTTTTTATGTTTGACAGTCATAAAGAGCTTATATAGAAGATCCAGTATGTGATTACCTGTTTGGCTTTAACAGAAAAGCGTTAGCTCAATTTGATCCTGATACCCGTTTCAATACATCGAGAAACTACGTGTCTTGCTACCCATTGAAATAATTCTGGGCAACATAATTTTTGAAAGAATGCATAACCTTTCGTTACCGTTGGATAAACCGAAGCTAGAGATAATATCAATACAATGAGTACCAGGCTGCGGTAAATCAACATGGATTCATGAATTTAGATTCAATCGGAAAATATATTGTGCTCATTGCTACCAAACACGATATTCATGATATAAAGGTAGAATCTCCATGTAAAGACAATAACGTTGTCTTTGCACGATTGCCTAAACTAAACAACGTCAACATGCACTATTTTGATTCTATTGAATACACCACAAGTTCTAAATATCTAAATATAACTTACACATGTCCTCCTAATGTAGTACATGCGTTACATTCGTGATGTCAACTGTTCCGCACTACAAACACTAATAAGTAAAGTCAAATACTCTATATTTAACATACACAAAATCGGACAAAATCAATTAGTAAACTTAAATTATACTGACTGTATACGAGGCGCAAGGCTTAACAGCAGCAATCAATTGCAGCAATTTCAATTGTTTGAAAGCCTTCCACAAGCTATAGTGGCTTTATGCCAGGCGTGCATTTAGGTTTATCTACTACTCACCGACCGAAAGAGACCAACTACATTCTAAGATTCGAAAAGCATGTGTTTTAAAATAGCTTTCAATAATAAGTTAATATATATTGATGGTCGATAGTACACAGAAATTTACTGTGTGTAACCATAATTTTGAATCTTATTTTGAACTGAAATACAAAAGCTATATTCGCAATCTAAAGGATAAAATTAAAAAAATTGATGGTTGTCTAACCTGGATAAGATTTAAAGATCAAAAGTCTTTTGACCCACAGATCATAACCAACATGGTTGCTGAGTTTTTCCAATCTGTTTGTAAGATCCAACCGCTAGTGGATATAGTACATTCATATTTACTCCAGTTATTGAGCCAGAAGACAGCCACTGGTAGGATTTGGAAAAGGATGTGGTCCTGATGGTATTCCTGCTTCATTTTTGAAAACTTTTGCACATTTGGCAATTCCTCTAAGCATTTTCTTTAATCAGTCATTAAAATTGGCAACTTTTCTTCAATAGTGAAAAATATCTGGAGTGACGCCTATTTTCAAAACCGGACCTAGCGATATGGTGCGAATTTCATTCTCTGACTGAAACCCCTCGGAGTTACTTTCATTGAAAACATAAGCTTTACTAAGTGCAATTGATCTGTGCATCGCTGGAGCGAACTTGATTCTCGGTTTTAGAAAATTTTGGACCGATGAAATTTTTGATTTGGAGACAATTAAGATAGTGTATTGTGCTTACACGTTCGATTCCAGCTGATATTTAATTGCGTTAAAAGAATTATTGGCTATAGGGATTACTTGAAACACTTTTCAGAAACACCTCGGTTAAAAACTATATTTATGAACAAACCAAGGTGCATTACGTTGGGTGCTACACGTACAATTGAACGTCTGCAAAGCTACGACTTTGATATAATCGCTGTACGGGTTATAAAAGTGCTAACCGTTGAGGAAAGGACAGATGAATAAATAGACCCGGATTTATCATTAATATTGTGTTTTAAGGAAAAGAATAGTCGGCCGTCATGCAGCAAGATGTCGGATAAGACATCCTTAGTGAAGGCCTATTGAGTACAGTGGGAAATAAGCCATCATTTAGAGAATGGTACTTTAAAATGAGTATCGCAAAGATCCGAACACGAGATAGTATAATGAAAAGTGAAGGCCATCTCGAAATTAATAAAACACTCACAAATATTTGTCAACGATTTTATTGGTCCGTATGCAGACAGCCCGTAGGCGAGCGTTGTCAAAAATGTCATCAAGGTGCAGAGTGAAAGGACGTGTCCGAAAAAGCCTAGGATCAATGAAACAGTACATAAAAGCATAATTAAGACAAAAATAATAAATTTCTCCCAACCTAATGAGTTTCAAGGTCATTCAAGATCACCACTAAACTCCCCTCGACACTGAACAGTTTTCCGAGTTAAGAGCCTGGCATTTATTATAAAGCTCATATAAGAAATTTTGATGACAAACCCATACAACGTTGCGTTTTATGAAAAAATGATTTCTGAGAAATCGAATAGGCCTTGATTTTAAAAATTACAATTTTGTACCAAATAGTTTAGTTAGAAAAAGAGTAGAGATGATTATTCCTTTAAAATAGTAGAATAATCTCTGGGAGTAACTGCTTGTTCCAAATCTCTTAAGGGACGAAGCGCTAGAAAAATAAATAAAATATACATGTTTTCGGTGATTTTTTGTATGATAAAAAAATTGTTACCTAATCCACAAAGCGGTTTTCGCATTCATCCTATAAGTTTCATCTAATCATTTTTATCATTTAAATCTTTTGTTTATTTCAATTATTCTTTCACATCACATTATTTTCACTGTATAGTTTTTGTTTTTTCATGGTTTTTACTTTCTCGTTTGTTTTTCTGTCTTTATATGACAACGCATAAATGTTAAAATTTTATATCGATTTTGAAAAGGTTTTTTTTTGTTACGTTTATTTGTTATGAACACACCCCAAATATATAGATAAATTGTTTACAGTGTAACATCGAAAGAAGTACTTCATGATTTCACATGGACTGTTGGGCAAACGTCAAAATCCTTGTTTACAAATTGTCAAGAGAATCTCAATTTTTCACTGAATGTGATACAAAGTTATACGATTTTCATTTAAATTAAATTGCAGATTAATATAATTAGCCGTATTATGATAATGGATAATCATGAAATAGACAATTCATTCTCCATACCGGTGTGTACGGATATTAATGATTTGGAACCAACGGCAGAAGAACTGGAAAATATTTATAAATTGATCGAGGCTGGTGATTTTCAATTGGAATGGACGTGCCTTGGTCGGCGGCCACCAACACCGGTGGATCAACAAACAAACGATGCTAAAGAAACTAAAAAAGAGAAGTTAGTGTTTCGATAACAAAATCATAAGTTGGCATTTTAATTTTTCTCTTGATATTTTTAGTGAATCTCGAAATCGGGATGGTTTTGATTTCATGGATGAAATGACTGCCACGCCGCAGCAAATGAGAATACGACGTGAACCAAACGCTACGCCAAAAGGGTCTGCAAAGAAAAAAACTACTGTGTTTAGTGGGGTTTTAGACTCAATGAAGAAACACGGCCGGTTGCATGTTACGCCGTCGAAAAATACAGAAAGTACCAATAGTAGTAGTTCAAATACAAATACCAATCAAAACCATTAAATTAACGTATTTTATTAAGCAAAGCGGAGCGAACATGTACAAATAATTGCATTTACAAATTATTTTTGTGCGAATAAAAAATTTAAATCAAACGACAAATATATTTACTTCTATGTTTAGGGTGACATCTATTGAATGTAATACAAAATATTTAAAAAATTGTAATAGATTTGCTCAAAGAATACATACTATACGGTTCACAATTATTTGTGAAATATATACTTTTTTTTTAATCTGCATCATAATTTCAATATTTATAAATTTTGTAAACGTACTTCGCTATTTTTTAGATTTTTAATACACTTTCTTTGCATAAAGTGCTGCTAATTTTTTGTCTAAAAGGAACAATCAAAGCGGTTGGGGAGAGGGAGATGCAACTTATTGCTTTTAACAATTAATTCGTCTTAAAGTTAAGGTGACGTCATATGATTTAACAAGGGTTATTGAAATGAAATTTTACGAGTCAATGTGTTTCCCTATCCTATTTGGATAATTATACATACCCATATCACCCATATCGTAGTTATAACACATCTCAATTTACAAAACGTGCAACCTATCGAGATTAATACATAGCGAACCTATCTCACTTGCCGGTCAATCTCGGCATTCTTTACCGTAGTTCCGTAGTGATACGCGAACCTCTTGCCAAGGGTTCAAGAATGTAATAAACATTTCCATAATCTAACCCGTTTACATGCCGACTTAATCTAGCTACATAGCTCACTGCAGGGAAGGATGGAGACTAGCTTTTTAATTGGTGATTTTAAAGCTGGTGAAAGTTAAACCAACTTTTGGTAAAAAAAAATAGAAGACATATAGGATCAGGCTCACGATAAGAATTTACGATTAATAATGATGAACGAATGATGGCAAGCATTGTTCATCACAACGACCTTCTGCTTGGATAACATTCCATAGCCAAATTGACCATTATCCGTAAGCTGTTTGCTTCAGGTAATCGTAGTTTTTCAGTGCAGCTTTCTAAATAAAATTTTAAATATTTTTAAACAGGGTGGCTGGAACAACAAGTTCCAATTAATCTTAGGGCGAGTGGCAGATCAATGTTAAGGATTCATTGGTTGGGTTAGTACAAATTTGGAGCACCGCTTGCAATCGTCGTAGAAGAAAGTGCAAAATGGAATAGATCGATACTCTCCGGCCAGTATTACCTTACTCAGCAGCCCTGGATGCCGGCTAGGATTCAATGGACCAATCACGAAATCACAAATAATTACAGAAACGCAAACGAAAAATGTGAAAAAAATAAGTCTCAATTTTTCTATACAAAAACCGCGTTGAAGTTTCTTTAGTTATTCTGTGGCAGAACAAGGAACCAAATAGATTACGTAATTACCAACAAGAGATTTCTCATGTCATTACTAGATGTCAGGGCGAAAAGGATGACCGGGGGTGCAGATATTCATAATGACAAGACGCCACTATTTCTAGCCATCATTTTTCAAATATTTTAACACGTAATAGTGTTTTTTTGTTTTAATTGTATGATCTAACCTTTATTTCACATTCCTGCCACGTGCAGCGCTTATATATAATATATTATACAAACGTTAATGTTATTGTACCTCAGGTGAAGCTTGGCTTGACAGTAAATTACACCATTTTATTAGTCGTCTTTATTTGTTTATGCTCAGCCTACCAGTTCTTGATTTGTATCGTTTGTTAGTAGACAGTCGCTAAAATGGATCACTGTAGCCCACCCCCATGAGACACTTGGTATCTTAGGGCAACATAAAAGGAACATAATAGTTGTTAACCGTCTCCTCCACTCGAGCGTAATGCTCGCAATTTGAATTCTCCCGAAACGCAATCCTGAACAAGTGCTTGTAAAGAGTGTACGGTACCATTAAAAGTTATCTCAATCAATTTAGCACTTTTCCTGACCTTTGAATCCAAGAAAGGTTTTATTTAAATGAGCTGTCTCATTTTGAATGATGCAGACCGTCAAAGCACTTGATGTTCTTTCATTTATAGCACGATATCATTAAGTCGAGAGCTGGTTCAGGTCCCACGCAAATGGTAGAGGTGCCCTCTCTCGTTAATTTAATTGCTGTGAAGCTTCACGATTCTTGCATTTCTTTTCAATATATCTTTGGCAGGTAAGCTATTGACCCAATCGGATTCCAAAATACTGTAGCGATTGGCAGATTATTTATATATTTTAAGGACTTATTACTTTGACTGAAATACCTTCATTTTATTATTCTATAAATGTCAAACATTTAAAGCCGCGTTCCTGCGTTTTAACATTATTTACAATATTGATTGCATAACGGTTTGATGAGAAGATCTGCGATCATTTCTATTGTCGGGCAGTATTCGACTTTGACATCTACATGCTTTGTCCGTTGGTTCCCCTTTTTGTCGTATAACATCTTTATACAATTTTGATTGTCTTGCAACATTTTGATTTCAGTTTTTAATTCTAGTTGAATAGAAGTAAACCGGCATATGGCTGAGAAAGCTCGACTTCCGTTGACGATAGCGCTACTGTTGTTTGTTTTCTGATTAATTCAATTAATGATCCATCAAACATCAAACAAAACCCCGTATTGGATTTTCTATCACTTGTGCATCCTGCCCAATCGGCATCTATATAACACATTTGTTCATTTTCGATGCTACTGCTTCCCAACTTTAATTTTCTACTTTGAGGTTAGTTTCAAGAACCAGGAGATACGGTTCTCCTTATTTCAATTGGTAATATTAGGTTGACTGACTTTCTGCCTACTATCGATGTTGAGATAGCAATATCTGACCTCGTATTAGTACTGATGCACTTCTGTACATTTCATTGCTGCTTTCAAACGTTTTCTCCTCTCCGGATTGGCTAATATATTCCGGATTCATTGGAATGTTGGATTCCATTGCGTCGGCTAGGCAATATTCCTATAGTTTATTATGGATATATTTTGCGTGATACATACAAAATACTTCGTTGCCATTTCTTTCGAACAGAATACCAATTTAATATCTTAGATCTCCATAATTTTTAATTTTTAACTTTTCATTCTTATCATTCTTGTTTTCCACAAATTTATGTTCCATCATTATAGAATCAAACTTACGATTCCATTCATTGACTCCTTGTTTTAGTCGACACCAGTTCTTAACTAGTTTGCAAACTATGTCATCGTTACCCGTTGCATATCCATTTGGTTACTTCATAAACACTTGATATGACAAATCCCAATTTAGATTGGCTGTTTCAATGTAAAAGTGTTTCACTACCACCTCCTCTGGTCGACTACTGTTAGTAATATTTTTAAAATCGTTCACTTACATTAAGAGTAGCCCATGTCCTTGGTTGGGTACATAGGGGATCCGTGGTGTGTCTTCTGAGTTTTTTTCCGAATGAGCGGCAGTTCTCCCCTTTACTATATCTGCATTATAATTATGCATTACCTGCTCCACTTCAGGTTCATTACCGTAGTAAAACGTTACTATTCTGGTTACCAATCATTTATGTTCTCATGGGTATAATGATTGGGTTCACCTCCACTCGCACTTTATTCACTTTTTACTTTCTTATACGAAGTAAAATTCCTTGAGATTTTTACAGATTTACCGTTTGCTATATCGCCGAAGACGTGTTGAGTGGTTGGATAAGGTGGTTTTTAAAAACAGTTCTCTGTGTGTCTGTATGTGGTGCTGGGCAGACTAAATGTTTTTGACTCTCTACAGCCCACACCACAGAATATATTCTGTGCCCAGACGGTTAGTCTGAGCGAGGTGAAACTTCATACATAAGATTTTTTCATAAATTGGGACTAACAGTGATATTTGATCGAAATTAGTACAGCTGAAATGGAGCTTCCAAAATACCTTTTTCCCTAGCATTATGAAAAGTGTATCATTTATGAGAAAAATGAGTATAAACTAACCGAATATAAATTAAATTTGCAATAATACCGGCCCATTTCATTTTCCCAATATTTAAGCGAAAATGACGATTTTGTACAAAAATCTGTTTTTCAATATAAATTCTGCCTCTGTATAGCCCAGACAGACTGATTAATCGGAATGAAACTACATATTTACGGTTTTTCATAAATTGGGAGGTTCCAGTCAGGTTTGGCCGAAATCGATCCACCGGAATTAGCAGCTTCCATATGAGATTTTCGGTTTTTTTGCAAATATTTTGGCACCACTACCACGCCCACACCACACTTGTGTCAAATAGCTCCAGGTTTTCGTTTTATTCAAATGCTTTTTTAATTTTAAGACCACCAAAACCGCTTTGTTTCAGGACTATCAGCACCATTTTCTCTTTTAAATTCTTATTTTATTTCATTCTTAACATTTTCATGTTTAAAATGCCATATATTTAAAATAATAATAATAACGACATTTAGTCGAGATTTGTTTCTAAAGGATCTGTCACACTATTCACTTATATGTCTTTCTTCTACCATCAGTTTGTTTAAGCGTTTCAGTTCTTGTACTAATCAGTCATGACATTCAATACCTCAACTAATCTGCGAATGTGAATTCTGATAACCTAGCAAATCATGTACATATCCTAGAATCTATATCGTCCTTTTTGGCTAACAGCTTAATGCTGATTTAATGCAATCAACTCTCACAGTAAAATTTACTCCCAGTAAGACTTTTCCAGACATGCCACTATAGCTAAAACTTCAACACCACAACTACGTATTTTGACTCCTTTAGAGTTGTCTTAAGACTAAAATAACTTTTTGGTTCCAATATCTTTAGCGTTTACCAATACTGGTTTTTTAATTAAGTGTTGTTTAATTTTATTGAAGGCCACCCCATCTAAATTCATAATTTTTTGTATTAAGGTCTGTGAAAGGTCTAGCTACCGTCGCTTACCCTTCATTAAACTGCCTAAAGTAATTGGATAACATCCGTAATACACTTTGGAGTCGGAAACCTTTCTACTGCTTCCGTAATCGAACGTCTCTGCTCTATATCATCTTTGATTAAGTGATATTCTAAATACTATACACTCGTACATATAAACCTAATTTTCTGTAAATTGTTATTGTTTTACTCGGGCTGACGATGTCATCTAAATATGCCATTACCTAAGATTTTATTAATAAGTGATTGAAATACTGCTGAACAAATTGTCGGGACAAATGGTATCCGCTTAAATTGAAAGTGTCCATTTGGTGTTATGAACGATGACTTCGATGACAATATTTTCTATTAAATCCTCGCTTGTCATTTACAATTTTTGATTGTGGCTGTTCGCCGCCTTGGTGCTCCAATTTAATCTCATGTCTCTCAAACCTTCCATGATCAATTTAATTGACTCCGCATTCGACATCTTAGCACCATTGCAATGAGCTACAGGTTTCAGCTACCGTTGTATGCTATGAGTTGTTGAAAAATTTGCGTATAACAGCACCTTCCACTGTTTCCAACTTCCATTCACATTTTTAATACTGTCACGCCACTTATAAAGCTACGTCCACCATTTTGAACAACCCATAGTGACGAGTGGTTACATCATCCCAATCATACATTTAACAAATATTTCGATCTACCCACTCTTTTACACTCTGCATTGGATCGATGCCACTGAATGAGAGTAATATGTCCACCAAGTTCACGTGTGGCCGTTTCCCTCGTGGTCCGCACTATTCATCAAAACCTACGAACTTTTGACAATGTGCAGATGGTCTTAAAATCGGTCCTATAGCCGTACGTCCTCGAGTTGGCCGCAAGGCGTAAAGTAAGGACGTTAAAAGCATAACCGCGGAAGAGCAGGGTGAGCCTTGAGCCCCAAAACAGATCGCTACGAACTTTTACAAATTATTCATCAAAATAATCGCGCACGTTGAAAACTGTTTCTTTTAACAAAAATTCGGACTTGTTCGAGTTGAAACTTCATATTTAAACGGAATATGAGAGACTTTAGTGATTTTTGAGTGAAATCGGTCCTCTGGAAGTGGCAGCTTTCATTGGAGCATTTTCGACCGAAAAACAATTGGCAGAAGAGTTGAATATTACCCAACAATGTGTTTCACAACGTATACATGCAATGGGATTGGTTCAGAAGGTGGGAAATTGGGTGCCACACAAATTGAAAGAACGGGACATGGAACGTTGGTGCCTTTTATTTCAGTAAAAAGGTCGGAAATACATTTGTACACCCAATATATAACGTTTATGAAAAAGATCAATTAGTTCAGATCACGTTCTTTAATTTGAGCGGAAATGAGTTTTCATAAAAAATTGGCATCTGCAATCCAGGCGGATTAACTTTATGGAATCACTTCATACTTAAATTTTTTCATAAATTGGAAGATCCTTGCAAAATGTGGTGAACCTCTGTGTACCGAAAGTAGCAGCTTCCGTAGGAGCTTTTCAAGCTTTGCAATGACGTTTAAAAGTACAGCTATGATATGATATGATATGATAGAGGCGTACAGGCCAGCCATAACGGCGATCCTAAGTACGTTACCATAATCCTGAAATATCAACAATCAAATAACAAATTATATCTGAATGCGAATAATATTTCAGCATCATGCGGGCCCAGGCCCTGCCTGCATCCTTAACAGATAAGGTTAGTTAGGAAAGGATGTTAGTCACAGAAACAACTAGGGCGAACCGCAGCAAAGTCATTTTCTAACTACTTAAATATATTAGAATGTTAGTCTCAATTAAATTCACACTCTAGACTAGAGTTTGTTAGTTAATTAATGTAAGTTAGTTGTGTTTGAGGTAAAGGATACTAATATTCATCATATGTATTCGGCATCAGTCCTACTAGACGGTGGTTAGGTTATTTAATTCACATCTATGGGTCATCTCATCACATACTGCTTGTAACCTTATTTTGCTCTATCTTCCCATCCAACACCATCTAACCGAGGGACTTCACGTTCGTAATGACACGGCAGTATTATCATACATATGATGATCTAAATATTCCGTCAATAATGTCAAAATAAAAAAATAAAAAAAAATTTAGATTCGGTATTGTCATTCAGCTACCTATATTTAAATTCATCCAACTAAAAGCAGGGTTAGTTTATATCTAACATTCACACAACTTCACTAAAACATAACCTGAATTCAACCAGAAAGATCGTCGAAAAACAACATTCCATAGCAAAAAGTCTTTGGATCGTTTACATATTTGATTGTATTGAGTTTATGCTCAAAGCGTAGGTAATTAAATAGACCCCCTGATCAAGAATGTTGCAATCACAATCTTCCCTGACCTTCCGGTATGTAAAAAAAAATAAATAAATAATAAATTTTAAATAATAATAAAAATAAATTGAATTATATTTGCCGACAACTTTATTGTTTTAAATCAGGACTTTCGACAAAATTTGAATTTATAGAATTGATTAAAGTAAGTGAAAATTATTAAAATAAGTTATGAAAATGTAATTAAATTTAAATAAAAACCCAAATGGATAACACAATCCAACATATTTCAGCTCAAATGATAAATTTCCCGTGGCAGAAAACTGTTTCCTCCTTTCATTAACATTTTATATATTTATCAATTTATATTATTCCACAAAAAGTTATTTTTGTCACAATACGGTGGCAACCCATTTTGAGTATACAAATTTTCGCTTATTGGGTAAGTAAAATTCGATCTGTTGTAATTTCAAATTTTGGTTTCTCGGGTACCAATATTTTATGTACTTAAGTACATACAAAGGGAATTCCCTTGAAATGTCAGTTTCTATGGATACGATTATAAATTACCGTTCACATATATGTAATTTGTTGTTGTATTTGTTGTAATATGTAATGTTTTATATAATTAGAATAAAAATTAGAATAAAAAGATACTTCTCTGATTGTATATGTGTTGAACGTAATTTTCATAATAACTGTCTCAATTCACCTGTATTTACAGGTGAACTTCTAAAGAACAAAACTCACTCAAAAATAGCACATCACTCTCACACTACACATTCCTAAACTGATTTGAATTAAAATATTAATAATAATTTATTTAAAGGAGAGACAAAAACACGTCTTTCCTCTACGACGATCAGTCGATCCTCCGCAATGACGTTTAAAAGTACAGCTCTTACAAAACTACAAAGGCTTACTAGATTGAAATACATTTAAAGTTTAAATTTTCAAGAAGGGTTGACATTGTTTTTATTCTGAAATTTAAGGATGAATAATGAGTTTTGATTTTTTAGGGTGTCCACCCGAACTTTTTGCCTATAAAATTTTTTTAAATAAAAGACTCACAGGGTCATAGCACTACCCATATGTTAGACTTCACACCACATTCCAAAGATAGGAAGGATGAATTGAAAATTACAAACGAGAATTATCTGCAAATATTACTAGGCTTTCTGATTACTTAAGTGTTACGAGGGCGGTTGTATCTTTCCGATTTTTTCCGACAATTTTTGATTGTGGCTGTTCGCCACGTTGATGCCATGTTGATATACTTGGCATGTGTATTCATACATATGTTGGTGTGACCCAATCTTTAATACGAGTGGTTTTTAGTTTGTTGGGACATTGTATTGTTGTCACCTTGCTTGCTATTATTCGGACTATTATAATTCTTGCAATAGAAAGTTTGACCTTAAACAACTTACTTGTATGTGGCTTCGGATGAAGTAACTTGTTAAAATTTGTCCGATGTGCTGCAACTACTTGAAATCTATTAGCTATGTGCCGATGTTTACAAACTTGAACGTCAAATTTAATTGTCAAATATTCAAATTTAAATGAATTCTCTAAAATTATGGAAGAGACAAAAAACACGGAGATATCTGAAATCCTTGATGCTAGAGTACGCTGCTAACGACTTTCTGTCATAAGCACTATATCTTTGTTGCGTTTCATTAAGACGAACCGAGAAAAAACTGAGTGGTTGCCAAATATCACCAACATACTGTTCAACTACTGCGCCGATAGCTGTGTCCGAAGCGTCTACCATGATAGCGAATTCAGCCATAGATGAAGGGTGTGCAAGAAGAGTAGCTTTACACAACTTATCCGTACAATTGTTGAAGGCATCAATGGACTCTGCTGACCAATTAGTTGGAATTTTATTATAGCCTTCAAGTTTGGAATGAAGCGCCTGTAGAAATTAATCATCCCCAAAAATCTTTTGAGTTGATTAACCGTTAACGGACGTTCAAAATTTTTGATGACTTCAACACGTTCTGGAAGTGGTAAAATGCCATTTGCATTAACGAAATGTCCTAAGAATTTAACTTCAGGCAAAGCGAAGACACATTTTCCAGGATTAATTATTAAACCGTTGTCTGAAATTTTTTGGAAAACTAATTCGAGATGCGCGCAATGTTCCTCGAAAGTTTTAGTCGCTGTCAGAATATCATCTAAGTAGATGAATGCGAAATTAAGTTCCAACAATACGGAATGCATGAATCTCTGAAAAGTCTGCGCTGCATTCCTGAGACCAAAAATCATTTTAGTGAATTCATATAAACCAATGGGAGTCGTAATAGCGGTTTTTGGAATATCAGAGGGTTCAATCTGATGATAAGTTTGGACAAGATCAAGAGTCGAAAAGACTGTACATCCTTCAAGTTGGTACAAAAAATCTTGTAGGTGTGGAATGGGATAACGATCTGGAATAGTAATACGATTCAAACTTCGAAAATCTTCACATGGTATCCAATCTCCATTTTTCTTCAAGGCCAGATGCAAACAGATGCACAGGACTAGATCATGCACTATTACTTGAACGACAAACTTCTAGTGCCATCAGATTCTCTCGAATTCCTGTTTTGCAATCGTTAATTTATTAGGTGCCAAACGTCTATAGCTTTACAGGAAACCGGTGGTCCAAAAGATTCCAGCCGATGAGTGATCATATGCTTAACTGGTTTGACGTTAGCAGAGTTTGTCATAATTTCTGAGAATTTAGAAAGAAGTTTCTGGATTTGATTATTAACCTAAGATTTGTCTAGTTGAGACAGTGTTGACTCGGCTGCGAGAGTAATGGAACCAATCGTAAACAAAGATGTCGTTAGATCTAGAAGACGATGTTTGCCAAGATCAACTATCAAACCAGTACTTTTAAGGAAGTCAGCTTCGATAATGGGCAGCGAGACATCTGCCGCTATAAATTCCCACTTGAAATTACGCAATAACCGAAAATCTAAATTTAGAATTTTTGTTGCATATGCTTTAATTGGCGTTCCATTCGCAGCGAATAATTTGGAAGTGGTTAAAGCCTGCGGAACGTGATTTTAAGCGGAACAACCGAAACGTCAGCACCAGTGTCTATTAGAAATGCAACTCTTGAATTGGCATCATATATTAATAGACGACTGGCAGTAGGTTCATCAGTAACGGTCGCCACGTCCTGATGAACATTTAAAAATCCTTCTTGATCGAATGACCTGCGCAGGTTTTGTCGTAAAATTTACATCCAACCTGACATTTCTGAGTCTTGTCACCGCACCTAAAATGATAATAACACAATTCGAATTTTGGGTTAACCCGACCTCTAGATCTCGAACGAGAATTTGTTCGATTTCTATTATTTGAACGAGATCGAGATCTAGGGCTAACCATAGTTTTAATCTCTGCCAAAATGTTTAATCTAAAATCCTCTAACAGCATTTAACCCTAATGGTGGTATCACCTCCATCATATTATCTGCACGTGCTGCCAAAACATCTAACGTCACATCGTTTTCGAAAGTAGTCAGGATAACCTGAATCTGCGAAGGCAACCTCTTCATCCAAAGTTGTCTGAGCAAACTTGTCGTTAAAATTACTGCCAGCGTTCAAACGTATCTTACTTAGTAACTGCGGCAGTTTTTTATAACCCAAAGTCAGGTTTGTCAGGACGTTGTTCAAGCGTGACATCTCCGACTCGCCCAACACGCGAATCACTTCCTCTTTTAATACGGTATAGGGAAGTGAACCCTTATCGCGGATAATCAAATCCGCAAAAAGATCATGTAATATCGCATTCAACGCCCCCAGAATCGTGAACCAAACTGCCGGATTCTGACCGTACAACGATTACGGAGGTCGGAATCGCACCGCTCCAATCTCCAAATTTGGATTTTGGACATCAGTCCAACCAGGTCCTGAACCAGACTGCCCAGACGACTGAACAACTCCTGGATCCCGGAAAAAATTTTGAGATTGCAGAAACAATTGAAATTGCTCTGCGAATACTTTTTGTAGTTGCGATGAAGAATTAGGCGGATCCACAGAACTTGCATCTCCATAAATCTCGTCATTGACCGGAGAGTTAGAAGGAGTATCGGACGACATTTACCAACCGGAACAAAAATGCGAAAACGGGTAGAGGAGAAAAAAATGAAATAAATAAAATTCCGAAATTAATTTTAGTTTTTAAATAAAATTTTATTTTTGTGAATTTAAGGCAATGAACTCAATAAAAATATGAAAAATTACTCGCCCCAGTCTACTCACGTTTACAAATGTTGTGAAATCTTAATGATTTTCCTGTCGCTGATGATGTCCAGATGACCTGTCCACTGCTGTTGATACAACTGTTGCAATGTTATTAGTATTGTTGTTGCGACGCTTGTTGCATGGCTTGTAATACTCCACAGTTGAATATTAAAATCCTCGTTAAAACAACAACGTCCGTGATCTGCTGCCGTATCCTTGCGCACAAAATTAATATCTTCAAATCACGTCGTGGTCACCAATTTATAGGAGATTGTACCTTCTTAATATGTGTAGGAAGTGTGTCACTATAATATGTGTAATATTGTGGGCAAAAAATAGTAAGACTTTGTTCATAATTTAAATTTTTTTTATTTATTTCTCCAAATCTATTTCGTCCCCCTCAAAGTAATCCCCCTCGGCCTCAATACACTTGTTAAAGTCAATTTCCGGAATAGCCTCCAATGCGCGTGGCGATTCACGTTCAATGTCTTCAATTGACTCAAAACGGTTTCCCCGGAGCGGTCGTTTGAGTTTGCTGAACAGCCAGAAGTCACACGGAGCTAAATCAGGCGAATATGGTGGTTGCGGAGCGATATGGGTAGAATTTTTGGCGAAAAAATCACGTAAAACCAATGCAGTATGAAAAGGTGCATTATCGTGGTGCAAAAATCAAGAGTTGTCGACCCATAATTCCGGCCGCATAACATTCAAATAGTATACCTTGTTGACAGTTTGGCCGGTCGGAAGGAATTCGGAGTGCACCATACCTCGATAATCGAAGAAAACGGTCAACATCACCTTGATTTTTGACTTGCTTTGACGTGGTTTTTTCGGCTTCGGCTCACCTTTGGCACGATATTCGGCCGATTGATCGTCTGTTTCCGGGTCTCATCCAAGACTCATCGCCAGTTATAATACGTTTCATGACATCCTGGTAATCGGAAAGCATTGTTTCACAGACGTCAACGCGACGCTGTTTTCCAATTAATTTAGTGATTTTGGAATCAATCGCGCTTTCACTTTTCTTAGGCCCAAATGATCTTTCAATATGGTTTTCACTGATCCTTCCGATATTTGAACGATGCCACTAAGGTGGCTAGGACTGTTAATCGTCGATTCTCGTGCACCAATTTCTTGATTTTATTAACGTGTTGATCATCAGTTGATGTTGATGGCCGTCCTAGACGTGGTTCGTCGTCAACACGTTCTCGACCCTCTTTGAACAATTTGTACCAATCAAAATCACTTGCTCGTGACACACAAGTATCACCGAGGCCTTCGGTTTGCAACATTCTGAATGTTTCGGCACCACAAAATTGATTCCGCACACAAAATTTAATGGAACTTCTTGATTATTTTGATGTGACATTTGGCACAAATGTCACTGACAGTCATACCAACATAGAAAAAAAATATTTTGACGAATGGTTTTCCGCGCGAAATTTAAATTTAAAAAGTCTTACTACTTTTTGCTCACAGTAGTAGTACTTCTTCACACTAATTACTGACTTTTTATAAATTAAGATTAAAGATATTTAACGGATAACATTTATTGAATTAAACCAAAAATTTTATTTAATTTTACAATAACTTTCACTATTAAGAAATCACAATATTCAACTTTCTGTTTTTAATAATTTTTTTACAATGAAAAAAAAATAATAGAACATTATTATGAATTTGTTTCACTACCTGCGTAGGTAGACCGGGTTTCTTGAATTGGTCCTCTGGAAGTGGCAGTTTCGTAAAAGTATATAACGTTTACGAGAAAGATCAATTAGTTCAGATCATTTTTTTAATTTTTACGGAAATGAGTTTTCATAAAAACTTTATTTCATAAAAGTTTGGCATCTCTACAGTTCAGGCGGATTAACTTTTTGGAATCATTTCATACTTCCCTTAAACTTTTTCATAAATTGGAAGATCCTTGCAAAATATGGTGGACATCTGTGTACCGAAAGTTGCAGCTACCATAGGACAAAAACTACAAAGGCTTAAAAGATTGAAATAAATTTTAAGGTTACATTTTCAAGAAAGGTTGACTGATGATGTGTTGATTATACAGGGTGACAACCCGAAAGGTTTACTATTTTTTTGCCTATAACTTTTTTTTTAATTAAAAGGCAATATATTTAATGTTTACAGATCGTTTATTTAATGTTTGGAGTTATGTATGAAAATCAATGACCTCTATTGGCCTTACACATGCGGGCTTTTTTTGTTCCTTTTAAGTTGTTCACAAACCTTACTTTTAACGTCACCGTGGCCGTGGAGGCCAATCCACATCACCAGTTTTCGAAATTAACTGTTGTTTCTCTAGCATTACGGCATGTGGCACCGTCCTGTTGGAACCACACGTTCACCAAACCATTAGCATGTAAGCCAGGTCTAAAAAAAGTTCCTTATCATATCACGATAACTTTCGCCAGTGACTGTAACAACACACCATACTGTCACTTTCAAGGGACGTAATGGCGATTGATGAATTATTTATGGATTCTCTACTGCTCATAATCGGCTGCTTTGTTTGTTTACATGTTCACTTAAGTGAAAATAAGCTTCGTCACTCATAATTAATTTTTCAGAAAAATCCGGATTATCATTGCCAAGCAACAGCATCTCTTGGCAGCTTGATGATTAATTTGCCACGTGTGTACTTCACGACTGTCAAGTATGAACTATCAATATAAATATTCGCGTAAATTGAGGCAAACAAATGTAAACCTTTCGGATGGACAGTCTTTACCAAAATTTCGATAAGTTTGCTTTTTTGCTTTCGAAATTAAGTGTTATTGTCAACGGCATATGCCTGACAATAAATTCAGTTGACGTTCAACTGGTCTTACCAGTGTCATAGCACTACCCATATGTTAGCGGTTGTTTTCGTGATCCAGAGCATGACATCACACCACTTTCCAATGATAGGGAGAATGAATCGAAAATTACAAACTAGAACTATCTGCAAATACTACAAGGCTTTCTGATCATTTAGGTGTAACGAGGGCGGACTCGTAGGTTACCGACCTACTTCCTTCATTTGGATTCAGCACCACTATAACATGTTTAAGAAACCCTATTATGTACTCGTATTAATCCAAACCTAAGATCAAAGTAAAACCTTTTTACATCTATGACGCAAACAAATTGTACCCGCAAACCAATTAGGTTAACACATATAGGTCCCAAAAAAACTAAACTAAAGGTTTCTTTAATAAAATCAAATTTCATTTTGTTTTAGGATTTTTTTGTATCCTCAGGTTTTCATTCCAACAATTTTGGTTTGGATGTTTTCCTTCCTAGATTTCTTTTTGTATAATTTTGTTTTGAACACAATAATAGAATTTCTGTTTAAAACATAATGCCGCCATGCATAAATTAATAATGGTAGGGAACTGACCATCCTAAAGATTATGTCAAGAAAAGCTCTTCGCCTTATGCGTATGTTTAAGTGTTTTTGTTGTAATTATTACGAAACTTGTACACACAATATGTATACGAAATGGGATATGGTTTTGGTTTACTGTTATCATTATTTTAGTAAATTATCTTATCAAACGAGAAAATCTTTTAGTCCGAAAGCAAAATTTTCCATTTTCCGCATATACTTTTCAGTTTTTTGTATTATGCTGATCCAATATTATTTATTTAAACAAAGGACATCGAGTTTTTAATTAATGAATTTTGTCCGGGATAAGATTTAAGCCTATACACAATTTTAATTAGATTAGTTTTTCAAATTCGAACAGCAGCCCAGTACGGAATTAGGAAATGTACTAAATACTAAGATCGTATCAAAAAGCAACCATTAAATTGATACTTGTGAAGCACAAGTTTATTGAAAAACCAGTGGACCACGGTACAAGATGGTGTCGTGGTTAGAGCCTCGACATTTGAACCGGATTTGAATCCCAATAAAATCTCCGCAAGATGCAAAAGCGAACTTTTTTCATGTCATTACGATCGAATGTTAAGAAATAGAGCTATGACACGCAGTTGAAGAGCAGATCTCAACGCCTGCCCATATTCCACACTTTGTAAACTTATTATGATTTTATTAAACTTAATTTTAACAATAATCTAGGGCTGTTTTTCCCACTTCTTTTTTACACTTCAATAATAATTACTTTACAGCACTCAAATACTACTTGATCTGATCAACAGATGGCTACCACACACAATAACAAATTAATTCAAACTTTGTAACGATATAAAATTAAAAATATAAAAATAATAACGATTTCTGTTTCCATTCGGCCAGCCTGAGCCATGATTGTCTCAATCCTCCCCTGCGGAGAGCTTGCTGGCATCTACCAGGTTCTAGATTTTGATCTGTCTGTATCGATCTTCCTGTACTATTTTTGTAACGGTGTAAGGACCTCGCAAACGACGTTGAAGTTTCTTACTTTCACCAGTTTAAACTGGCTACAACTACTAAATCTCCTTGGAATTCCTCCGGTGCTTTATGTTTTTGATCAAATCGAATCTTTTGTACCCACTGGTTTTTTTTATACGAGTAGACACTTCTTCGCGTAGCTTTGGTAATTCAATTAGTACCATTTTCATGCGTTGTTTGATGCATCTCCTATGAAAGTTTTTCCCCAATAATAGATCACATCAAAAATAGATCGTGGACTAAAACGTAATAATAATTCCAGCGGTGAGACTTTAGTTGTAGAGTTTTGCTGAGCTATTTATTGACCATTGAATTGCAAGAAGGCAGCTTGTTCCTATTGCACTTAATATCATTTTGTTGGAACGCTCCACTTGACGATTATCTTGCGGCGTTACCATGGAATTGAGTAAGCGATTAATATTATTGCTGGTGACGACACCAAACGTCTCCATGACAGTCGGAGGTGACACCTGTCGGTGGGCACTCTATAACCAAACATCGAGCAACGCGGTTTTTAAATGAAACCCTACCATCGAACCACACATTTTCTACCTCCGATCGAGCATCAACACGACCAGGATAACGAATACTAACAATTAATAAAAAAATTTGATATTAATCGCAATTAAATCATCTTATTTTTCGCACTTTTTCATATTTCCGCATTTTCGTTCCAATGTTTTTGGTCCTTCGAGTCGGATGGGATGGTTCGTTCTGTGCCATAACAAATCTCATAAGTAAGAAAATTTACGGTGTTAAGTGCGCGTGACTTTTAAAACTAGTGGTTCGTGTGCATAAACAGTGCTAGTCGGCTGACAAAACCGACATAATTCGATGGTGCAATAACTACTCGTGTCAAGCAAGCGTAGCTACCGCGGGTCCTTGAGCGAGCAGTGAGGAAGAACAACGAGCTATCGATCGATACGGTAGGAATTAGCAACGAATTCTTACAGACACAGATCGACCAAATGGCGTCCCGATATAATGAATTCTGAGGCGTACAGGACCAGATTTAGGCCATGTGCGGCGAAGAGAAACTCGAGGGAGAGTATGGCAACCTCGATCAAGCGGATAACTGTTACCTCGTTTCAGTATCAAATTTGACAACCATACAGAGCTAGCCATCAGCCATGGTCGAGAATCCGCAAAATGACTCACGCACAGCAGTCAGTCGATACAAAACTGCCTCGAATCAAGGTTCCGGTCTTCTATGGCGACTACACGAATTGGACCGAATTTGAGAATTTTGTTCGTCGACCTCGCTCACAACCATAAACATGAATTCGCAGAGGCTACACTACCTGAAAGCGAACTTAACTGGAGATGCAGCATCGTTGCACTAGTCTGTGAGCATCACCAATGACAATTACGAGGGAGGATCGAACCATGCCTGCACTAAATCAAATCAAACGTGATATTGCGCAAGATCCTTGAAACTACGACCGACTCCGTTTGCAGGTCTTTTGCAAGTTTTAGGAGTACCGGTCACCACATGGGACATCATCTTCCTGAACTTTATCGTTGAGATGATTTCCATGTCTAAAACACAGTCGAGTCCGCTGCAGTCGAACAAAGAGCTTTCGTCATCATTGCATTTGTCGCGCACTCGTGCATCTCACAAACCTGTCACGAAATAACCCCGCTCACTCGTCATTACTTCGGACTCTCACATCTTTACGTGCCAAGTTTGTGCTGAAAATCACTACGTATTCCACTGCGATCTGTTCAAATCTCTAATATTCAAAGGAAATTCAAATCTCATCTGAGAAAAGAGGGTGTGCTTCAGCTGTCTGCGCAAAAGCCCCACCAGTTCGAATTGCAAATCCAGTTTGTGTCAAGAGACACAACAAGGGTTGGCAACATGAAAAACCACACGCTATTACACAACTCGAATCCTAATACCGAATCATTATCCGTTGAATCATCAACAACTTCGGTCACTACGAATCATGTCGTATTGCCATTCACAGATGTACTGCTTCCCACAGTGCCCGAACACAGAAATTATATGGCGACCTTCTCGTTACATATACGGTATTGCCGGCGCTCCGTATCTCCTCAAGCAGTCAGCAGCTTCTCAATGAGATATCAATCGAATTCCGCGAACTTCAGGGTCATCTTGAGCTTAACTTGGATTTTTCAGTCAAAAAACTCGAGCTACATTGAACTTTTCCGGCCGATTGTTTTGGATTCAACACCAGCGCGTTATCAGATGTTCGTGCACCAACCAAACGAACAGTTCTGTCGCAGGTATCAACGATTTTCGATTCGCTCGGCTGGGTATCTCAATCGCTCAAAGATGGACCACTTATCGAGATAGTTCGAAATCATTGGAGGTTCATAGAATCGATCGCTGCACGGGTTCAGAGACACCTCTGAGAAAGCATCGCAGCGGTGATGTATGCTCACACAACGTTCATGGATCCGCCAAAATGCCAACAATGCTGGCATTAAAGGCCAAGGTTGTACCACTGAAAACGGTCAGCCGGCCAAGTCTGGAGTTTTGTGCCAGTGTACTCCTCGCGAAACTCATACACACCAGCGTTCAGGCTCTTGAAGTGTCACATGTTCAACTGATCGCATGAACCAACTCGCAAGTGGTGCTTGGTTGGCTATGTATAGCTAGCCTAGCCATTACATTTGGTTGGATTATATTCAACCTACCAATTGGAATTACGACGACACCAAGCATAATTCCGCACATTATGCGTCTCGTGGTGTTAATTCTTTATTACTGCACAACGAACTGCTGTGGTGGACAGGTACTGTTTGCTTACAAGAAGATCAAGGTCAATGGCCACAATAAAGAAGAACGAGCCAGGCTACTAACATCGTGACGTCTCACAATGATTTGTACTACTTACTCGCTCGGAAAATTACTTTGTGTCATGGCTCTCTGCAGACGTTTCATCCAACATCGACATCTCAGCACAACAATACCCTCGAGAGGCTTCATTACCGGGCCCCAGCTCAATTGGGCATTTAAGTTCTGGGTCAAACTGGTTCAAGAAACACATTTCGCTAAAGAGATATTAAGATGTTAATCCGGAGAACATTTCGTCGGTAGTAACGGTATACTACGGGTCGATTATTCTTCCCAAACACAGCCTGCTTACGAATTTACTCATTTCGCAAGCACATCACACAATGCTACACGGTGGTCCACAACTGATGCTGGCCCACATACGGAAGCACTATAGGATTTTAATTATTACAACCTTGGTGCGCTCACACATACATAAATGTGTTTTGTGCTTTCGTCATCGCACAACGAAGAGCCAGCAACTGAAGGCAATCTTCCATCACATCGTGTTACTCTATCGAGACCGTTTCTGCACACAGTAAAGGTCGAAGTGGTGCATCAATATCTGTATATTCATCAGCCTATCCACGAACGCACTACATTCGGAGTTGGTGTTCAAACTCACTACAAACGCGACGTTTTAAAGGTTCTCCGCGCAAAGAGGCAAAATTCATAGCCTGTACAGCGATTGCACAACCAACTTAGTCGGAGCTAGTTGTCAACTAGCATACCTGCATCAGCGGAGCACGCGAGATGCCACTCCAGAAATCAAACTTTTCAATTAACTTTAATTTGTTTAATCCCCTAAATGTAGATTATTTCAATTATGTACTTACGTAAATTTTATTTTATTAATTTACACAAATCTAGTACATTTTAAGCTCATGATAAAAGCATATAATCTTTTGTAAACAAATTTGACATTATAGTGAAGTGACAGTGATTAGTTCAGTCCAGAAGTAAGCTCTATGATCATCTTGCTAGTAATCTTTAAACACTAATAAGTAATTAGCGCAATTTTAATTAAATTTAAATAAGTGAACAAAATTTGAGGAAATGTCGGAAGTCGATGGAAATACGATTTTAGCTGAATCGCTTAAAGCGCAGGTAACAAATTTTCGTGATCTGTGGTTGAGATTTGGCAATGTGCAAAGTCCAACTTCAATAAATTCGTATAGTTATCTATGTGTGATTAAACTTTAAAATTTGCTTGTTTCATTTAGGGGGTAGAGTACGTTTTCGGTATAATTGGCATACCGGTAATTGAATTGTCAATGTCAATGCAAGCGGCCGGTTTGAAATACATCGGAATGCGCAATGAACAATCTGCATGTTACGCCGCCCAGGCCATTGGTTATTTGACGGGTAAACCAGGTGTTTGCCTTGTAGTATCTGGACCCGGTTTATTGCACGTGACCGGTGGCATGGCAAATGCCCAAATTAATTGTTGGCCACTAATTGTGATCGCCGGATCGACTTCCGCAGATCATGAAGGTATTGGAGGTTTTCAAGAATGCCCACAAGTTGAGTTAAGTCGACCGTATTGTAAGTATGCAGCACGACCACCAAGTGCTTCATTAATTCCTCAGCATGTAGAAAAAGCTGTGCGGCTTACGACTTACGGAAGACCTGGTGTGGCATATCTAGACTTCCCAGGCAATCTATTGCAGGGACGAATTTCTGAAGAAAGATATCGTAAACATTACAATCATCCGTTACCGCCACTTCCGTTTCCATCATCTGAATCAATCCAAGCCACATTAAATATTCTTAAATCGGCCAAGGCTCCTCTTGTGATTATTGGAAAAGGAGCGGCATATTCACGCGCAGAAAACGAGTTACGCCAACTGATAGAACTAACAAATTTACCATTTTTACCTACTCCGATGGGAAAAGGCGTTGTATCCGATCTATCGAAACAATGCGTATCTCCAGCACGTACTACAGCTCTACAAAATGCAGATGTTGTTCTATTGCTCGGTGCTCGTTTAAATTGGATGTTACATTTTGGACGTTCGCCTAGATTTAATCCGAATGTCAAAGTGATCCAAGTCGATATAGTGCCAGAAGAGATGCATAATAGCATAATGAGTACACTTGCTGTACAATCAGATATTAAAATATTTGCGGGTCTATTGGTTGCTGCAGCAAATCAAACCAAATTCCGATTCGCCGATACAGAATCGTGGTGGTCTCAATTAAACGACAAATGTGTAAAAAATCGGTCAACTGTCGAGAAAATGTCATTGAATACGGCACAACCATTAAATTATTACGCCGTGTTCCACCATTTACAAGGCGAAATCCCTAAAGATGCGATCATAGTAAGTGAAGGTGCAAATACCATGGATATTGGGCGGACAATGCTCCATAATATATTGCCACGTCATCGTCTTGATGCAGGTACTTTTGGTACAATGGGTGTTGGGCCAGGTTTTGCCATTGCATCCGCATTATACTGTCGCGACTATCATCCATCGAAGCGAGTCATTTGCGTTGAAGGTGATTCAGCATTTGGTTTCTCGGGCATGGAGATTGAAACGATTTTCCGATACAAATTACCTATTATCATTGTTATCGTTAATAATGGCGGTATTTATAGTGGATTTGATCAAGAAACATTTGATGCAATGAGATCGGGTGGCGATTTAACTCAAACCACACCACCATCAGCCCTTACCGTTGAAACTCACTACGAAAACATGATGCAATTATTTTTATCGCCGCAAAACGGTCATTTTGTAAAATCCATTCCTGAATTAATAACGGCAACTCGCTCGGCATTGAGGGACACCAGCAAGCCATCGATAATCAATGTAATCATAAATCCATCAGCTGATCGTAAACCGCAAGATTTTGCCTGGTTAACCGAGTCAAAATTGTAATTTTTTTTTTAAATTAATCTTCTAAGCTTGTATATATGAAGCTTCAAAGGGAACAAATTATTTTGGGGGTATATTTTCTCTGTTGGGATTTCCTTTTATGTAAAGATAAGTGTAACTATATAATGTAGAATATTATGTTCAAAGTATGTAATGTAAATAGTTTTTTAAATTGGTGAATAAAATAATATGCAGGTATTTTAATAAATTTTAGTGTACTTAATGCCTTTAATCAAACCAGACTTTTCCAAAACCTCAAATCTAATTGATTTAATTTTTGTTGTGTGACCCTTTGGAGGTGTCATCTATTTAATTCGATTAGGTTTGATGTTGTCTAATTACGTAACACAATTTTTACATAAGTAGTTACGTTCTTTCTCTCAAATCTCTATTTAGCTATTCAACACTAAATTTTTGAGCTAATCCTTTATGTTATAAAATTTTATCCAAATTAAGATTTTAATTATGCCTTTTGGTTCCGAGGTGCCAAAATATCCCCTGTACCATATAGATTATGCCGAGAAGTTCCGTCGCATTTGCATACCAATAATTAAGCTAGATTTCTTGATTAGACACTTTAACATCTCGAAGTTGGAAAATCGAAATAAGATTTTGTGGTACTCTAAATTCCGAAGAGCTATAAATTAGTGCACAGCATTCTCACGATTGTGGCTGCGTAACGACAGTGATAATCAAAAGTATTCGTACAATTTTTATATTTTAGTAAAATACACTTCTTAAGTAATTCGATCACGTTAAAGATCCCACGGTTTTCTTATTTTATCGAGTAATATTTTATTGTGTAATGTGAGTCTAACCGTAAACTGTGTGTATATCGTATTTTTCAAGACGTTTAAGTGATTATGTATAGAGTATCTCGAAGTTGATTGATTATGCCAGATCTACCAGTATTTCAGTAAAATCATTTAACCTTAAAGTACTTAACCTAATGAAGCTCAATTCATTGTGCACACTCCCTATGGACCTTAGGAAGCCTCTATATCAATCCTAATTTATGAAGCTTAAATTTTGAAAAACTTTTTTTGATGATTGAGAGATGACCCTAGAAAACCTATTATTGCGATTTTCAGGTTGACCACTACTGTAACTTGCGGTAATAGCGGCCAGTTTTCTAGGATTTCTACAACTAGCACAAGAAAAACATGACACCTACCAGACAGCTTCCAGACAAACAGACAACAAATTAATGATGCAAGTAGTTTGGACTCTGGGCATTGGATGGGACGAAGAACTACACATTGAACAACAAATGGATTCAATACAAGGAAGAAATGAGAACAATAAAACAAGATGATTACGCATTGGATTGGCTCCACAAGTAAATCATCTATGGAATTACATGGGTTCGCTGATGTTTCGGAGTCAACATATGCCGCAGCAATTTAGTACCGAAGCCCTGATGAAAGAGGTCATATCAAAACACATTTATTAATGTCATAAACACATTACGCGCTCATTAAAATAAAAGCATCCATCCCTCGGTTAGAGTTCAGTGCAGCGTTACTTCTTACACGACCTAGCGAACATTAAAGCTTATTGTTGCTCGGATTCGACCATCATCTTGGCTTGGATTCATGGTGATCTACGGAAATTCAAAACATTTGTAGCCAACCGAATATCTACAATAAGAAGCATTTTGCCCGAACTACAAGGGGGCACATGAAATCTTCTGAAAACCCAGCAAATTTGGCTACCAGAGGTACTGCGCTATCAACCCTGCCAACGCTGAAAACATCGAATGAGAATTACAACAAGAAGAATTGAAAGATAAGACGATATCAGTTAATTGAGTTACACCAAAAGATAACACGTTTAACAAATTATTAGAACGACACTCAAGCTTTGATAAAATAAAGCGAATTGTAGCAAACTGTACAAAACGCACAAGGACAGTTACAACGAACGCTATTCAGTCACGAGCTCCAATATGCATAATGAGCAATAGTCAATGTTATCCAACGTCAAGACTTTAATACTTGAACCGAAAAAGCCGATTATTGTCTCTGAATCCAGTGATTGACGTACATGGCCTGTTGCGGTTGAATGGTTGACTACAAAAATCAGATCAACCAGTTGCTTTGCTGCACAAAATCTTCTAATTTTAACCAGGAACAACATCTTACGGATCATAGAGGATGCTCACTGTAAAACGTTGCATGGGGACACCCAACTGATAAAGTCTATCTAGTATGTAAGTATACAACTTAATTCAGAAATGCTTCAAATGCTTCTGTCACAACAACACAAAGCGAAGCAACTTATGGGCCCTTTATCCACAGCCAGGGTTCAGCCGCGAAGAACATTTGCTAACATTGGCATCGTTTATGCTGGTCCAATCCAACTAAGGATAAATGGAGGAGGGGCTACATAGCAATATTTATATGCATAGTGACAAAAGCCATACACAGTGAGATAGTGAGGTTACAAACAACATATAGGCTTTCATTGCAGCATACAAACGGTTCATTTCAAGGAGAGGTTTGTGCACAAAATTTATTCCGACAGCGGAATTAACTTCGTAGGAGCTGATATTGTCTTTAGAAAGAACTACGATAACGCCATGACAACACTACCAAATGACATAGTGACTATGTTGGCGACGAATGGAACCAATTGGCATTTCATTCCACCTCACACTCCTCACTTCGGGTGCATTTAAGAGGCAGGCGTCAAATCAATCAAGTTTCATCTCAAGAGAATAATAGGAGAGTCAACACTGACCTTCGAGGAATTATATATTGTCATGACCCAAATTGAAGCATGTCTCAGTTCTCGACCGTTGATACCACAGACCAACAATCCTGACGGCGTTAACACCAAAGCACTTAATAATTAGACATTTTTTTAAATCACTACAAGGTGGCATTTGGTTGAGCAAATGGTAAGAAGCATCTGGAAACGTTGGTCATCTGAATATATCGATCAATTTCAAACCCGAACTAAATGGCAAACAATGCAGCCGAACTTGCTGACTAACAACTTAGTCGAAAGACGAACAATTGCCCGCCACACGCTGGAAATTGGGACCAGTGCCGGGTCGACACCTATATCGGAGAGGATAGATTGGTTCGAGTAGCAACCATAAATTGTGCCGACGCAGTGTAATTGTGAAATTGTGCAAATTACCCATTGATGATGGATCTGTAACAACATTAACAATCAGTGCTCGCAAAGTATAACCGCGCAAGCAAGAAAAAATCCTGATGGGAAAAGCAGTTTTGCCGATGTTCGTCGCCTGTTGCATTCTAAGTTTAGTTCAAGCCAATATTCACAAAACTCCGTTCAATCATTCATCGGGAATATATTTCGAAGTGTTAGGCAGGTTTGAAATAACTTAGCAATGAAATGAAAATTAATAATCCATTATAATTTAAGTATAGGGTTTTTCAATAAGAGCACTTCAACTTTTTTTTTGAATAAAACACAAACTGTTCGACTTTTGAACTAACTTTTTTTTTATTAACGAATTTGAACATATACATTTAAGTATGAAACTCGATTTCTTTTGCATGACCACCGCGTGCACGTTTTACGAAGTCCCATCTTTGAACCCAATTTTCGACCACTATTTCGCATAAATCGGCCGAAATTCCAGCAATTTCACGATCTATATTGGCTCTGAGCTCTTGCAACGTCGCCGGCTTATTGGCATAGACCAATGACTTCACATAACCCCAAAGAAAATAATCTAGAGGTGTCAAATCACACGAGCGCGGCGGCCGCGAAAAACGCGCTAATAACCGTGCCTCATGAATCACGTGTGGGTTGCTTCCTGCCCAGTAACGCATATTTTGCTTGTTGACAAATCCATTTAGCCAAAAGTGAGCCTCATCGCTGAAGATGATTTTTCGGTGAAAATCTGCATCATTTTCGATTTGCTCTTGAGCCCAATTCACGAATCGGCGTCGCTTCAAATGGTCAACGGCTTAGTTGTTGTGTCAGCTTGATCTTATACGGATGTAGGCCAAGATCTTTACGTAAAATTCGCCACAATGATGTCACAGAAAGGCCCAATTGTTGCGAACGTCGTGTGAGCGATACATTCGTGTCTTCTTGAACTGAAGCCCTGGCGGCTGCGATGTTTTCAACACTTCGAGCACTTCTTGCTCTCGAGGGCACCGGAACATTATGTAGCGAAAACGTAGACTCAAATTTTGGCACTATACGGTCGATTGTCGAACAAGCTGGCTTGTTAAATGGACCGTAAAATAGCCGTAATGCTCTTAAAGTAGCAGCAACAGAACGATTATTTTGATAAACAATTTGCACGATTTGCAATCGCTGTTCACGTGTGTAGCGTTCCATGATGAAATGTATACTAATGAAGTTTCCAAATGACAAAAGATTAATAAAAAATATGGCGTCGTTCGCCGTCCCTATCGGAAAAAAGTTGAAGAGCACCTGTTGAAACACCCTATACTTTTTGGAAGGAATTAAACAACTTCAAAATTGCCTACTCTGAATTGGAAATGGTATGTGCTCCCTAGCTTAAACTGCAACCCCATTGTTAAACGACTCTGACGGCAGAATAACAACTTAATGTCGGAGCGAAGGAGAGTTAAACGTGATTTTGGGGACACGGTGGATGTTTGACGTTCTTAGACAGTGTGAGGCTAAACGCTCTTAGTGCTCATTAAATGCTGGCTCTTAGTGCTCATTAAAACCCAAACGACCGTAATCGATAATATCATGAAATTGGTAAAACATAATTCCAAACTCACAGCTACAGCAGTAAATAATTTGTTCAAGGAACAACAACGTCTGCGCGTTTAGAGATGGATCAACTGCAGGAATATCGCACTGCGAAGACTGAATGGGAGCAGTATTAAGCAGGATCAAGCAGTATCGCCGTAGTTTACCAGGCTAATCAAAAATATCTGCACGTGTCAGTCCATATTAATGCTCGGTTAATTAGAAGAAGAATTAATTCGTTCACATGTGGTAACCTCTGTAACGATTCCAGGACACACCATTCACGATCTCCAACATCTATACCAAAGCATTACTATACGCGGGCGGGTCGCTCAAACAGCATAATAATAGGGGTCACCCTTCCATTATCGTCCGCATGGGACTACACGTTGTTGGTCGTTATATACATACCCATCCCGGACATTAATCACAGCTGCTCACATTCTCAGATAGTCACATCAACTCACTATATTGCAATTGACCATCAACGCGAAAAGTTCGCGTTATTATCGGAAGAGGATGTCAGGAGGTGGCAAATTTTCCAGCCTATGCAATTTCTAAGCGAGGTCTCACCAATTATTCCCTCCTCTAGCAAAATGTGCTGGATACGTCATGCGAAGTACCAACCATTCAATCAGCCAATCATTGGATCAAGCTCCACACTCCGAACAAGTGGATATGTGTATATGTGGGGATAAGGTGCGAAGTTACAATCTTCAAGGTTCTGCCATAGGACACAAGGTAACCAACATTATACAGGGTGTATAGTATATAAGAAAATTTACTATTTATATCGAAAACAGAACAAAATACAGCAATACCGAAGGTCTATTGACAACTTTAAACCCGACCAACTTGTAGGATCAGCTAGAAACTCTGGGGATAGCTAACTATGACTCAAAGTTGTTGCCAACCATTGACATCATACCACCGGGAATCGGGATCACCGAGAACAACACGTTACAAAGTTTATCCAACCTTTGCCGCCCGGAGTATATTCAGACTGGAACATGACCATCAATCACCGCATAGCAAATAAATTCAAAGGAATCAAATTAACTTCATACTTACGAGTTTATTACCACAAAATTTATTTTCTATGCTCAACTGTGTTCAACGGTAATTCCCACATATATTTACATTGGCATAAAACAAGTAACCAAGTCAGATTTCTGCACGGTGGACGTCATGCAATAAAATTTGTTATTAACAGACCGGAATGGCTCAAATTTACAGACGATGTAAATTACGTAAGTTATTCATTTTTTTTTTGCTTTACGTATTTCTATTCAGTGTCGGTGTTGTATTTGTACGTTGACGAATTTGTATACAGTTGGTTAATAAAATGTAACCGTAATGAAGCAGTACAGTGTTTAACTTTAATTAAACCTCAATTGTGGCCATTAACAACATTGACACAACTAAAGTCTAGACAGTTCGATTAGACTATTCACAGGACGTATTGCCAGAATAATATGATTTATGTTACTGATTCTGGATTTGTAAAACTTAATAATTTAATTATAAGAACGTGAATAACAATGTTTATGTTTGTCCCAGTATCGGTTACTAAAAGCACCGATCGAACCGGTGGACTGAACTTCACAATATTTTAGGTTGTATAATAAACTTGTATTTGGAGAAAAAGTTGGGCACAAACTCATCTTAGAGGTTCGCGTACATGTACCCATACCGAAAGTAAATGGTCGCTGGAAGTTGCGCCACACTATTATAATCGAACGATTTGGAGTATTGGACGAAAATGACAAAATTTTAATACAGATCTTAGCCGACAGTTTAATTTATGGACTCAAATTGTCATTTTCTACTAAATTTTATTTAATATACCGTGTGATTTTTTTAAGCTGAAACTTTCAAATATCTCGGAAAATTTAGTCATTCCGGATGCGATTAAATTTTTGAAAGCAAATGATTTTTTCGTATTTTGTTTTAAAAATATCTAAATAGCTGGGAAATTGTTACCTGTAGAAATGTAATTGGCTGGTGTATACACTACTTTCAGCGTAACCCAGGAACAACGACGTGTACGTAATAGTTTTTTGTTCCCTTCGAGGTGCTTGATTAACGTGAGTCCCCCCGCCTCTTACGTATCATGGTGCTTGATTTACATGGGTACTCCCGCCTCATCATCTTTTAATTAAAATAAATACTCAAAATGATGGTATTCGGCTTCAATGCACTTATTAATCGCATTTCAAATGAATGTACACAACCGAGAAGCGTGTTTGCTTGAATTTCTGATTGTTGGTGTTTTTTGGTAAACTTTGTCTTTGAGAAAGCCCCACAAAAAGAAATCTGGCGAAGTAAGATATGGTGATCTGGCAGGCCAATTTACAGGACCAGCTCTACCGATCCAGCGATCATTGAAATCACGATCAAGTACTTCACATGAGTTTGTTGCCAATTACTCTTCACCACACGTTGACAAGCCAGTGCAGATATTCAACACTCCAGTAATGCATGTTTTGTCGATTAACCGTTCCTTGTTTTGTAAAAGACGATTCGTCGGAGAACAATACCTAGCGAAAAAAATTGGGATTTTTCTGTACTTGTTCACGTCCCTATTGACGAAAAGTTACCCGATTTTGGAAATCAACGCCATGAAGATCTTGGTGTAAAGACACATGATACGAATGTTAATGACAATCCGGAATCGCTAGCTATTTTTCGTGTGCTAATATGAGGATTATGAGTTACTTTATCCCGAATTCCTATTTTAATTTTAAAGTTACCCCAGCCCCACTTACAAGAAGGAGAAGATGGGTACTAATTTTAGCACTAATGTACACGCATTGTACACGAACGTTTCAATTTTAACTACCGAAGGCAGGTGACAGGTAGCAGATACAATTTTGACAATTTCAAAATATAAGCCTTTTAACAGTTTAGTTAATTTTTTTTTTCGAAATTACGAGATTTTCGAAAATAAATAACCAAATAGTGACATATATGGCAAAAAATTTATAATAAAAAGATCTTAGTGGATTTGGCTAATGACTAAAACAGACTAGGTGGTGGTTTTAACGTCCGAAAACCGCATTCTGAACTGGAAAACTATAAGATGACAACCTTGTATTGAACAAACTGTAATGGGTAAAACAAACAATGGAATATTCTACATTGCCTACATACTCTACTAATTATCGAAAATATCTACGCAAAAATTAATTGTCTACACTATTTTCGACACCGATATGGCGATAATTACGAAATGCGAGTAGACGCACAACACTGTTATGATTGTTTACAATAGATCAAGGCTGTACACCTAGGTACACTAGGTGCATTTTTTTTTCTTTTTTTTTTTTTTTTTATTATTTTCCAAGGAAAAAATGTTACAATTTTCATAAAGGAAAATATTTCTAATTTCTATAAGTTTTAATATTAACAAGAGAATGATACATATATAAATACATATAAATATTTATTAAATATTGTACGTAATAATCTGATTAAACAGCATTAATGATAGCAACAACAACAATTTGAATAAAGGATAAACTTAAAATAAAATTGTTAGTGATAAGTATTATAGTTAGCAATAAACTGTTCGTATAGAGTCATTTTTAAATTCGACTTGAGATTTGAAATTTTATATTTCGTCGTTTTAAATTTATAATTCGGGAGGCGATAATTTAATGAATTACGTGTAATTCTTCCTGTGGCAGAAATGTTCGTTTGGAATTCTGCATTATACCTCATAAGCCCATGTCTGATCTTATAAATTGTCATGATGTACTGGTAGTCAATTATAGAAGGAATTGGAAGAATTTTATTATTGTAAAGAAGATTAGTTGACGTTAACAGGGGTAAATTTCTTAATGAATTCAATCCTTTGTTTTGTAAAGTTTGTAAATCAATTAAATGAATGTTGCTTGAGGAACCCCAAATTTGTATTAAATATGATAGATGAGAGTGGATAAAACTATAATAAATATTGTATTTAAGAGGATCGGGTATAAATCGTCCAACTCGTCTTAAAACTCCAACAATAGGCGATATTTTCTGTTTTACACCGCTAATATGATTAATCCAGGATAACTGCGAATTAATTAACAAGCCAAGATATCGGACGGAGTCGACACGTTTAATTGATTCATTTTGAAAATTAATTTCATTAAATATTAATGGCGGTTTGTGCTTTAAATAGAATGTAACAAAGTTTGATTTGGAAGCATTTAACACCAATCTATTATTTCCTAGCCATCTGCTAATTATTATCATATCACTTTCCATTTCACATTGAAGCTGCTCAAATGATGTAGAACTATATAACAGAGCAGCATCGTCCGCAAAAAGTTGAATCTTCCCCTTTAAGTTTAAGTTGAAAATGTCATTTACATAAATCAAAAACAACGTAGGGCCTAGAATGGACCCTTGTGGTACACCAACCGACACGTTAAGAGCAGAAGATTCATATTTTCCGACCCGAACAGTTTGTTTCCTATCAGTCAGGTAGCTGCAGATCAGTTCAAATGCATGGCCGGTAATACCAAAATTCATTAGCTTGTCTTTCAAAATCGAATGATTCACACAATCAAACGCTTTTCTAAAATCAAGGAATAGACATGCTGTAGCGGTTTTGTTTTCCAAAGACTCGTAAATGCCTTCAATAAGATGCAGTGCCGCAGAGACAGTACTACAATTTTTAGTAAACCCAAACTGCTTAGAGTTTATAAGTTTGTTAAAGTTTAAGTGAACTATCAATGCTGAGTGAATTATCCGTTCATAGATTTTAGAAAAAACAGGCAGGATGGAAATTGGCCTATAGTTATTAATAGCACAGTGGTCGTCAGATTTATGGATTGGAGAAACACGGGCAATTTTAAGAAATGAAGGGAAGGTCCCATCCTTTATCCAAGAATTTAAACATACCAACAACGAAGGAGAAATAATATTAACCAGGTCTTTCACAATTTTAATTGTAATATTATCATAACCAGGAGAAGAGTCATTTTTAAGCTTGCTAATTATACTATTAAGATCTTCAATATTAATTGGGTCAATTACAGGAAGTTCTCTCATAATATTGCATGGCTCAAGAACATATTGACTTAAAGATGATTGATTAGAAATGTATGTTCCAATAGTGGCAAAAAATTTATTAAATTCATTAGCAATAATAGATTGATCGACTAACACAATGTCATTAATTCTAAGTTGAATGGAATTACTTTTGTTATTGTTACGCCTGAGGGATATGGGATCGTTGGACAATATCTCATTAAATAATTTCCACATTTGTTTGGGATTTGTAATGTTAGCATTTAGTTTAGTAGTATAATACGATTTTTTTGTATCGGTGTCAAGTTTTTTAAAATCCTTGTTTAATCGTTTAAAAGTTTCTGAAAAGTAACAATTTTGCGGGTAAGCTTTGCGCAGTTTATAGTATTTGTCCCGGATTTTAGATAATTTGAATAGTTGATTGTTAAACCAAGGCTTGTTATATGCAGAAATTTTTGCAGTAGTAGTTATGGTTACTGTATTATCCTTAATTGATGTCACAATACTTGAATATAGTGTCATGAAATCGGGTCGATGTGATTGAGAAAATTTACTGAAAACGTCTGAATGTACTTTATTGTAATTAATAAAGTTTGTAGTTTCAGTAAAATAGGCAGACTTTTTTGTTATAACAAATTTGACTAACATGTAACGATGATCACTCAGACTGGTATCACCATATAATACAAAGAATGTTTCCTTAAATTTGGATAGTAGGTGATCGATTATTGTCTTTGTTGAATCGGAGACACGAGTAGCATACAATTCATGTAATTTATTTATAATGAAATAGTTATTTAAAAGTAGGATGGAATTGTAATCGGATATTAGTAATTCCGATCTCAATAAAATATTAAGATTGAAGTCACCCAGAATTATTTGATTTTTATAAGAAGACATAATGTTATCCAGGAAAGACAGAAATTGTTGACGACATGTGTGCGGTGGTTTATAAATACCAGTTATATGCAAATTTAAAATTTTGGAGTAAATAACCAGACATTGATTTTCCAGGAGACTTTTGGAATTAACAAGAACAAAATCAAGGTCGCGATGGACAAAAATTACAATACCTCCTCCAGTTCTAGTATCGCGTGTGTTATGATAAGCATTATAATTATTTAAGTTGAAGTACTTAATTTCCGATTCATGTAAAAAAGTTTCAGTGAGTACAATTACATCAATTTTATGGTGAAAGGAAGATAATAAAATTTCAAGCTCGCTTAATTTATTCATGAGTCTATTGATATTAAGATAAAAGATATTTAGTGCTAATATGTTTTTAGTTGCAGTATCAAAAGTAGAAAAGTTTAAAAAATGTCTGTTGTCATTGCTATCATCACTGATAATAGAATTGCTATTGCGATTAGCTATATTTACTAAAAAAAATAAACAAAATGTTAATTAAAATACTAATTAATATGAACATTTATATAATTCAAGTGTAATATGAGAAAAAAAAACAAAAAAAAATAGATAATATTATTAAGTGAATGGGAAAGCTGAGTATTCAATTAGCTACTAAGTAACATTACAAATATAATTCATTAAATTAAATTCACATGATGATAATATTGTTATTTATAAGTAATTGTTTTTTTATAAAGATTAAAGCATGAAGAAGACACTAGCATAAAGTATAATTAAAAAGTAGATACTAAACATAATTATGAACAAATAATTAATAAATAAAAAAATTAATTAATTAATTAATAATTAATAAATAATTATTAAATAAATAATTATTAATTATTTGTGAACTCAAATAAAAAATAAAATAATAAAATTTAAAAATTAGATTAAATTAGAAAAACAATACCATTATTATATTTTGAAGCAGTAGATGTATCAGAAACCTCCACTGTATTACTGTTTGATTTTCTCAATGTCGTTTACATTCCATATGATTTTCGGTTGTGAATCATCTTTAATTTTAATATAGATGTTGTTGTGACGAAACCAGCAGAATTTGATAATATTATTTTTTTTTAGAACTAGAAGTTGTTTCATAATATTGGTATTGGTTGGCGTAAGCTTGTCACGCAGGTTTATTGTTTGTTCACCGTTCGATGACGTAGGATAAAGCTGCTTTAACTTTAGCGGACCATTGGCGCGAACTTGAAGCATAACGTGATCTTTAGATTCAATATTTTTGAACTTGATATAAAACTGATTGTAAGTTCCTCTGCCACTGCGGCCACTACGTAGGGTTTTCGTTGATTTCATATATGCCGATTCAATATTGTCCAAGCCGAAGTGGTATACAGAGTTTAGTTTTCTCAGTACATCATCTTTATCGTTTACATTAATGGGAAATCCAGATACCATTATATCACATTTCAAAGCGTTTTGTTGCAGAAAATTAATTTGTGACTGCAGGTTAGCAAGGCAAATATCGTTTTTATCCACTTTGTTTTCAATGCCATCAATTCTAGAGTTAATTTTGTTTATTTCGCCTTTAATTTCACTAACAGATGTTTCAAGTACGTTTTTAGTATCAATAATTTTCGCAGTTAACTTTTTATGATTAGAGATACTAGTATCAACTAACTTTGAGATAGCCTGCATAATGTGCAAAGTCGACGGCTCGTTGATTTTAAGAATGTCTTCGAGCGGCATATTTTTACATTCATAAGACATGTATATGATGAAATCAATGATTTATAATGTTTAATAGTACAGTTGTTGGACAGTACCGCAAAACAATACTATGCGTTGCGTACCTTAGTCGTTTAACAAAAACACAAAGCAACCTTGCAATAATGGTTTAGCATAGAGGTAAAATAGCACGTATAAAAAAAATCCAGAAACACTTGTCATGCCACTAAACCACTTGAACATTTGTAATATAATGTTTTATTTACATAAACTATGCTATGGAATAAGGCCAACAACACACAAAACGATTTATATTTAGCACTGCAAAAACTATTTGTATAATATAATTGTCAACTGAATCACTTGTTAAATTAACAGTTCTTAAAAACAGCTTTATTCAATTACACCACATACACCAAAATTATAATTATGCATTTAATATAATCAAATTATGAACACTAAATTATCCATTGCAATTATGACAATCTCATATTGTTTAAAATTTATTACACATTGAGATTATAGAATTAAATATTTTCAATAACATTTAAACAACTTCACTCTCTCGCCATCGATTACCGAATGCAGTTAATCTTTCTTGTATAAATCAGTTCCATCTTTTGGTTAAGCTTTTGGCTTTAAGCTTTTGGTTCCGAAAACCATTCAACAAAAATAATTAATAATTCAACAAATTATTAAATACGCAAGCTGAATAACCTGCCGGAATTGGTTCGTGTGTAAAGGGTGGTTAAATTTTAAGGGCCGATGTTGATTTTGAATAAAACACAAATTGTTTAGGAAATTATTGTCAATTCTTTTTATTATGATAATATGGTATGGTTCAATTATGTATAGAACAAAATATCGTCCAAATGGCCGCCGCGATCTCGGCTGCACACCTCCACCCCATGGCCCAAATTTTCGATGACGCTTAGGCATAATTGAGGTTCTATGCCGTTAATGTGCCGAACTATCTCATCCTCTAGCTCTTGAATTATTACTGGCTTATCGAAGTACACCTTTTCTTTGAAATAACCCCAAAGAAAGAAGTCCAACGGTGTCAAATCACATGATCTTGGCGGCCAATTGACATCGCCACCACGTGAGATAACACGGCCATTGAATTTGTCGCGCAAAAGAGCCATTGTTCCGTTAGCTGTGTGGCAAGTGACACCGTCCTGTTGAAACCACATATCGTCCACATCCATATCTTCCAATTCGGGCCATAAAAAGTTCGTTATCATCTCACGATAGCGAACACCATTCACAGTAACTGCCTGACCGGCCTCCTTTTTCAAAAAATACGGCCCGATGATGCCGCCAGCCCATAAACCGCACCAAACAGTCACTCTTTGTGGATGCATTGGTTTTTCGATAATCACTCTTGGATTATGATTCGCCCAAATGCGGCAATTCTGCTTATTGACGAATCCACTGAGGTGAAAATGTGCCTCATCACTGAAGATGAGAGCCGCACTATCGCGAACAGCAGCAATATTATCTGCTGTAAGAGTTGTACGAGCATACACTGGTGTTTTAAAATCTCCTACAGACCCGGTTTGCTCAAATTTTTGCACGATTTTTCCGATTGTACGCACATTTGGACGATGAAATTGACCGAAAAAAACTCGAAGTGCACGATATGCATTTTGATTTGAACGCCCATTTTGATATTATGCCTGAATAACTTTAACGCGTTGCTCGGTTGTGTATCTTTCCATGGTTCAAATTGAGTTAGTCTGAAATTGAGAAATGTCAAATTAAATGCAGAAAAAAAATTGACGTTTAGGTGTGGTTCACCTGTTATTCAGCAGGTAAGTTCATTTTATGCACTTGTTTCTATTTAAAAAATGCGAACAATAAAAATTTGTGTGGTTTCAATTTGGATCGATTCACAAAAGTATTCCGGTGTAGTATATCCATAATTTATTCGTTAAGCACACTCCTGAATAAATTCTGGGATATACTATTTATGTTGTGGAAATGTAGAGGTGAATATTTGTGGCCAGCACTAGACTACACCACACTTGATTTCTAAAGCGAAAAATTAACTTACTGGACTTTTGGTAAAACTGTCTTCTATATTCAAAAAACATTATTCCTGCTTAAATTTCGAAAAACTAATTTTGAAACTTTTAATTCTTTGTAGTTTTTTTCAACATCATTACAAAAATTGAAAAAGCTCCCATAAAAGCTGTAATTTCGGGGCCTCCGAACACCGCGATATGACTTTACAGCTTTTATTGTTATACCCCTATACTCGTGCATTTGCTATCGTTTTGAAGAATGCCACAAAATAGCTGAAGTACCTTAGTAATTAAAACTACCGCTAAGGCGCTGGTATAGCATAGGTACATTTTGAAGTTTCGAAATAATCATCTAGCATATCGTTTAAAAGGTTTTCACAAAACCACTGTGTTGGATTCCTGTATAATGATGTGTCGTCAAATGGTAAATCCTACTATTATTATAAAATATATCGGGTTTTTCAATAAGGACATAACGACCATCCCTATTAATAGTATTACAAGCGAAAATGTCCATTTTTCAGTACGACACTTTTTCACTTTTTTCCTTATATGTTTCAAAGTTTGCATTTTTTTAAATTTTTTTCCTGATTATGTTGAGTTTTCTAGTTGGCTTATCAGAAAAATTTTAAGTCACCATCTAGTTTAATTTAAAGACTATTTCTAGTTCAATTTATCATACTTTTACTTGGAATCGATCGAAATTGCGATCTGTCAAACGTCAGCTGTTAAAATTTCCCCCAAATTCATCGATTAGTTTATTTGTTGTAGTCGTTTGAAGTAAGCAACTTTTGTGTTTCTTGAAAAATGGACAAAAACGAATTTCGTGCAGGGATTTATCACTATTATTTGAAAGGGAAAACGGCGAAAGAGACAAAAGAAAAGCTCGATAAACATTACGGTGAGTCTGCTCCGTCAGATTACATGGTAAAATATTGGATTGCTGAATTTAAACGCGGCCGAAGAAGCACTGCAACAATACCATCAACAGAAAGGCCAAAAGAGGTGGTTACTGAAGAAAATATCAAGAAAATCCTCGATATCGTTATGAATGATCGCCGAGTCAAGTTGCGTGAGATTGTTGAAATGGTAAACATATCATATGAACGTGCGTTCAACATTTTGCATGAACATTTGCATATGAAAAAGCTATCGGCAAGATGGGTGCCGCGTTTGCTCAGTGTCGAACAAGAACGAGTTCGACAGACCACTTCACAGAGGTGTTTGGACATGATAAAGCGTATTCCTGTTGATTTTTGGCGTCGATTAATTACTGTTGATGAAACGTGGGTCCACCACTACACACCTGAAACCAAAAATCAATCGAAACAATGGGTGGAAGCTGGTGGAAGCGCTCCGAAGAAGGCAAAGGCAGTGAAATCGGCTGGCAAGGTTATGGCCACTATATTTTGGGATGCACACGGAATATTGCTCATCGATTATCTTAAAAAAGGATCCACAATCACAGGAAAGTATTATCGTGCATTATTGGATCAATTGGTTGATGTAATCAAGGAAAAACGACCACATTTAAAGAAGAAAAAAGTGCTCTAGATACGATGCTAAAATTACGTGAAATACACTTCGAATTGGTTGATCATCCACCTTATAGTCCAGGTTTAGCTCCTAGTGACTTTTTCCTGTTTCCAAACTTGAAAAAATGGCTCGCAGGACAAAGATTCATCTCAGACGAGGAAGTGATTATCGAAACTAACGCGTATTTTGAGGGGTTCCCGAAATCGTATTATTCAGATGGTATAAAAAAGTTGGAATATCATCTGAACTGACTTGTGTGTCGAACTAAATGGAGACTATGTTGAGAAATAAATAGTTTTTGGCAAACAAAATTTTTTTGTTTTCCTACTTAGGTAGCTTCATTTTCAATCCGCCAACTTAGTCTTCTTCGTCATCCTCAGTATTTGGGATGTTCGTTACTTGCTTAAGATGATATTTCTTGCTTAAGATAATTGTTTTTGCATTAAAAAGTTAGGTCTTTATATTTTAAGGTTGTAATTGGCAAAAGGTTGTTATATAATTTTTCAGGTTCAAAGGAGATATGATGTTCTTTCTTCCATTTCGTCCGTTAGACATTCTGGGTTCAATAAGCTCTATAAATTTTAAAGTTTCTGCCCGAAAATCATTTTTATAGCCAATTCTCGATGCCGACAATTTCACGAACTTTGTTCGATTAAAATTTTTCATTCTCGGTATTTTTAGCAAAATTAAAATTGCCCGTTAATATGTTTTAAAAGTGAAGAAGTCGTTCTGAAACATTTCAATAACCGAATGATCGAATACCATTGAGTCGCTACAAATACTTCTTGCAATCTTGCACGTTCCTCAATGATGGCATGTACACTATCGCCTTCATTTTGTGTATGACCTTTCTCCAAAAATCTGTCGGTGCCACCATTCCCAACCTAACTTTGACCCTCTTTTAGCCAGGGTTTCATATCAAACAAATCAACAGCCTTCCTTCCGGTTTAGACTAAATACAGTGAATTGTATATTGCGTATTTCCGTTTATAATGGAGGTACCACTTTGAGGTGTTGTTAAAACCTTTTGAAAATCAAACACTGCTGCCTCAATTGTATGTTGCATTTCTATTGCTTGCGAGTTAATTGTTTGTTTTCAATGTGATTAGCATGGGCCAACAGATTTTCGGGAATATTTTTTTCGGCATCGGGAAGATTTTCGTGACGCGTACAAACTTCGCAGCGATCCTTTTTGGACACGAAAAAGCCTATATTAAAGTTGGAATTGAAAGTGTACCTGTACAGTCACCCCGCACGTCACACTTTTTTCTTTCATCCACTCCAAAAATAGCCGATACATAATTGCTATATTCAATTTTCCCCCAATATAGATTTTTGTGACTGCATTTCGCAAATAGTGTAACTCTATGGTAGGAAAAGATTTAATATGTTCAATAACATATTCGTTGGATGGAATGGTATTTTCATTCGGTTTTCGAAAAAAGCAGCCTCGTTTGTCTATATCTAGAAATCCGTGACCTTCGGTTTGTTTTTATATGCAGTTTGTACCCACTGTGAATTAATATCCAAAGTGTTCAGAAACATTTCTCTGCATACTTTAATTTTGCCATCAGGTGCTCCGGTGGTTGTTGTGCGAAAATAATCTCGATTCGAATTCCACTTTATCTTTGGATTGATCACTGTTCTCGTTTTCCATTGCTTGTAACGATCTATGGCAAATTCAAAATTTGGTAAAGTTTATTTTTCCACCACATCTTAATTTGCAGCTGCACGGGGGCTTCATGGCACGCATTTTAATGAGTTTATCATGAACGTTTAGATGCTGAATTCCGGAGTTATACAATTTTTTTCATTTGACCGTTTTCCGTTCATTTTTTTCGTTCGTTTTCATTCGTTTCTTTGACGATTTTACCATTATTTTATCCTTTCTGGTCCGTTTTGAGCTTGACAAATCGTTTTGTGGACGGTAAATGCGTTTTGGAGAAATAGGGCTGTGACGTCGTAATCCACAATTTGCATTTGGAAGCATGATGAATGGTTTAAATCCACAATACCACTATGAGTCGCTTTATTAATGGAGGAAACAGAAAAATACATTTTATTATTGTAATTTACAGTTAATAAATTAAAACTATTTAATTACTTAAAGTTGACTTATTATGATTTAATGGATTTTCAAAATCGGATTCCAAAATAATTTTTACTGAGTTATTTTTTAACGATAATTTTTAATCAAACAATAAATTTTAAGTTACCTGGAGCCAAATTATTTTCATAGCTGTCTTTCTTACAAACTAATTTATTACTCGTGCAATCGAAACGTTGTTCCACTTCGAATTGTTATGCGGGGCGCAGGTTTAAATAGACCAAAGGTTCCCTCGAATCATGTTTTGTATTATGATCTGATGGATTTTCAAAATCTGATTGTAAACTAATTTTTAATAAGAACTTATTAAATTGAACAAATTTTAACTTACCTGATGCCAAATTGTTTTCATAAGAACTACAGCAATTTCATACTTCCGGCCATTCGACCGGACCATTTCTCGAGATCAATTGTTTAACCAGTTGTGTGGCATTTGACACTATCTTGTTGGAACCACATATCACTGATGTCAAGTCAAATTCTGATCAAAAATAGTCTTCCAACCTGGCACGATAGCGATCTCCATTGTCCGTAACATATTTTGTTTATTGACAAAGCCATTAAGTCAAAAATGAGCTTGATCGCCGAAGATGATTTTTCGATGAAATTCAGGATTTTCTTCAAACTTTAGCAGAGCCCAATCGGGGAAGAGTAATGGTGCCAAGTTTTTTACGCAAAATTCGCCACAATGTGGTTTGAGAGATTCCCAATTCCTGAGTACGGCCTGGAATTGACTGATTTACCTCATTTTGAACTGAAGCACTTACGGCTGCGCAGCGTTGTGTGTCTACGCGTGATCAGGAATTTTCGACATGATGATATCGAAAATAGTGTAGACAATTCATTTTGGCATAGATAATGTCAACAATTCGCAGAATATGTAGAATATTCGTAGACAATGTAGATTATTGCTTTTTAATGTTGTTTTCCCCATTGTTTTTCAGTTTGAATTTGCCATCCACAGTTTTCCAGTTCAAATTGCGTATTTCCAATATTGTGTAAAGGTATAATTCAATTTTCTCCAAATAAATAGGGGATAATAGTGTACGGGAATTTTTAAAATAATTCAAGATATATTTGCAATTTTTTATTTGCAATGCCATATTTTTTTCATTAACAAACTCTAGCGCCACATATTGCATGCATTACTGTCAAATGGGTAACTGATGATGTCACTCTTTCGTTTTTGGTGATTTGTTTTCAAAAATATAAGGATTTCGAAAAACTAGTGTAACTAAACTAAGCAGGTGAAAAGTTTATTTTGAAATTGTCAAACTGCCACCTGCAAAAAACAGAAATACTGGAGGATAAAAAGCTTAGTTTAGAATTTTTCATGGTAAAATTTAATAGACTGTTTCGCTTTGACCTTTCTTCAATTTTCGGCCTTTTCTTGTTTATCTAATCTTTCAATTGTTTTGGTTAGCTAATTACCACAGACCTAGTAATAACCTAAAGGATTGCCATTTTTTTATATTATTTCATCATACTGTCTCGCAGAATCTGTCCCGTTCAAATTTAGGAGAAGACGACGATTATTGTTTTGTTGAACGTCTCAAACCAAAAAAATATGTTCTTAAGCTACAACTACCTCGATCAATTTGGCCAGAACAATCTTCCACATCTAAACCTTGTCCCAAATAAGCGCCCTTCTTCCTACGTAAGTAATTATCTAAGTGGTAATATGTCATTACGACTTTTGATGCTTTCTCTCGAGCAAGGTTAATGGTCGTTAAATGAATTCGGAATCTGCCTGCTAGTATTCCGAAAACGTTTTCTACAATTCGCCGAGCCCGAGATTATATAAAATTACAGCTCCTCTTCACGCTAAGTACGCGACAATGAAAAAAATTCCCTGTGCAAAATCGACCTTCATTACCCAATTTTAACATCCATTTCTTAAACAAAAGGGGGGCGTACGGATACGGCGGCATATGCAAATTTTTCTACCTGCTGCTTGTAAATCCAGCAGGTAGAAAAATCCCAACAAAATTTTGAGGTATTTAAGCGCTTTTACGGAATAAAATTTACACTATCTGTGATAGCTGTTATTAGTTCTTCAATGAACTTGGTGCCTGTAAACTCGATGAAGCCGAAATGGTTAAATAAACGAAGAAATTATAGAATTTTAGTGATTGGTAACAGAATCAATAATTTTTGACATTGTCTACATTCTCTCAAAATTTTAATTGTCTACATACATTCTCTACACATGTAGAATATTAATATCGCAGCTGCTCCGGCGATTATTTCGGTACTTTGACGCGTGCAGTGTCTCACTGGTACAAGAATATCCAATAGTGAATATTTTGACTCGAGTTTATCCACTATAGCAGGCACGGTGGGAGGATTATTACGACCGAAAATTGGAGTTAAAGTAGGCGCTCTTAAAGTTGCGACCACCGACTCAGAGTTGCGGTATAATTTTTAATAATTTCTAAACGTTGCTCATTCATGAACTTCACCATGTTAAAAACGTGAACATTAACTGACGTTTTGACGTTGACAGATCATGAAACACGTTGAAGGATGCGTTCGTATTAAAATCCAAAATTGTTATGTCCCTATTGGAAAATCGGTTATTGTGTAACATATCATTGGAAAGGTTTTGGAGAATGTCATCAATTTAGTTGCAGTCAGATGCATTTTCACCGTCTTGGTGCTGATACTTGTAAAAGTCTCGAAAATACCTCAAAATAGTACTTCCATTATTCCTTGACCTTAAATTCGAAAGACCTTTAGCCAACGTGGTGAAAAAAAGGCTAAATGCGGTCTTATTTTTCTTAATTATTTTTATTTATAGATTGTTTTGTTGGAAATTCAAGTTGATGCATATAGGTAATTATTTACTTGGAAAGGTTTTTATTATTATTATTATTATTATTATCTTTATTTCAAATTACAAAAGGTAATAAAAAGTGAAAAATATAAATAAACAATTTAAAATTTGAACTAAAGTACAGCTCCTTTAGACATTATGTCTGTAGTGGAGCAAAGAGAATTTATAATTGACATAAAAATAATATTTATTATTTATAATACAATTTCCACATGTACCATATACAAGCTCAGTTTAGATTTGTTATTATTCTAAGTTTACTCTACGAATCATTTGGATATCATATAAACAGTTAATTTCATTACTAAAAATATTGCTCGATATCATCGATGCCAAGCAGCCAAATCCGAATTTCTCTCAGAAATTTGTGTTTCCGCTCCAATGGAAGCATTTTAATGTGATTCGGTAAGAGATGGAACCAATACGGTGCCATGTATAAATAAAATCTTCTAAATTGTTCATTATTACAACGAAGCCCGACACAATTGTTTGGATTTCTCGTATTATACGCGTGATATATGCGACTATGGTAACTATTGCTGCGAACAAAAAACATTTTCAATACTTTAAACACATATAGATACCTCAGAGGCAACAAACTCAACTCACGAAAAAGCGGAATTGTGGGTGTAACTGTCGGACGAGCGTAAATTAATTTAACAATTCTTTTTTGCGCTATAAAAAGATCGACAATATTAGCAAAGTAAATTCCACCCCAACTAGTAATCCCATACATTATGATTGATTCTACAAGAGCATGATATACCCTTCGCAAAACATAAGAAGGACACAAAGGTCGAAGATTATAAAATTTATACACGGCAGTAATCACAATTTTCCTGATATTATTTAGGTGGGACGTTCAATTAAGCTGAGAATCAATTGTAACACCTAGATATTTAAACTCATTCACGCAAAGTAGATCAAAGCACTGCTCAGAACATAGGTTCTTATCACATGAGTGTACATGATACTTGATAAAGATTTGATCAAATGTTGTGTCAGGACGCCTAAAATGCATAACTCTAGACTTATCACTAGCTACAAGTCGGTGATAGAAAAACCATTTACGTAGAATGCATAAGTCATTTTCAATAAAACGTTGAATTTCAATGTAATCGTTGGACGCATAGGTTAATGCCAAATCATCTGCGAACGCTGTAGCGCAGCCAGTAAGATTAATTTCAAAAACGGAATTAAAATAAATTAAAAACATCAAAGGTCCCAGAACTGAGCCTTGAGGAACACCACATTTAAGATGGCCTGGACAGCTATTCACCTTATTAACTCTAACAATTTGACTTCGGTTTCGGAGGTAGCTGGTAAACCAATCTAACAACTTGCCTCTTATTCCGATACTTGATAATTTTGTAAGTAGTATATCGTGGTTAACAGTGTCAAATGCTTTCGAAATGTCCATAAAAACAGCTGAGCATTTCTTAGAGTCGTTAATAGCTAGGTATATATTACTAAGGAAATGCAGGAGAGCTTCTTCAGTAGATTTTCCAGCTGTAAAACCAAATTGGTGGTCATTGAGAAATTTAATTTTACCAAGATACGAAACCAATCTTCGTTTTATTAATTTTTCAAATAATTTGGAAAATGGACTCAATAGCGAAATTGGCCTGTAATTATTAAGTTGTAAAGCATCACCCTTTTTAAAAACTGGAATAACAACAGCTGTTTTTAAAGTATCTGGAAAAATTCCGCTCTTTAAACTTAAATTAAAAAGAAACTTCAATACGTCAACCAGATACCAAGTACAATTTTTAATAATCACATTGTCGATACCGTCGAAACCTTTAGAGTATTTGTTTTTTAATTTCTTAATTTCGAGTAGAATCTCAAAAGAATTGAATTCGTCGAAGTAGCAAGAAGTGCAATAGTTATCCCGGTTTCCCAAAATATGCCGTTTGTACTCTTCACTGTTATAAGTACTATTTTGAATAAGATCGGAAGTTAATTCAGTTGAGACATTGATAAAAAAATTATTAAATTCAGCACAAATGAGTCGCTTATCCGAGAGAACATGGTCAGATTTATTTTTATAAATTTGCGTTAATTGGTTTGTGTATGAATTTCTGCCCAAAATGATATCGATTTCCTTCCACATAAGCTTAGAATTGTTTCCTACTGATTCAAACTTATCTTTGTAATATAACCTTTTAACCCGTTTAACATTATTATTCACGTATTTAGAAAGTTTTGCGACATAATTAGCTAACCGAGCGTTATTTGGATGCATTCTTAGTTTCTTAGAAATTTTTTTAAGTTTATTGATTTGGCCTAGAAGATATGAATTCATCCAAGGTTTTAATTTCTTGATATTTTGAGAAGTAATTCTATCTTTGCAGAAATCAATATGAGAATTGAAAATTTTCAAGAAATTGTTGAATGCTATGTTACAATCCTTTTCACTATAAACAAGGTCCCAGTTTTCAGCTAAGAGGCGATCCCTAAGCTTGCCATAATTTACTTTCGCGAAATAATCACTATTGCATTTTACTTGGCTATTTGAAGCCGCCCAGATATATAGTGTAATTAAATTATGATCCGAAAATTGAATTGGTAAGTTATCAGTCGTAAAATTGTATGTATGTATATATTATTAGTCTTGCTGGAATAAGACAGAACATTATTAGTCTTGCAATAATAATTATATAATTAAAGAAATAAAATAATTTGGTTTTTAAACACCAAACCATCTCTTGTCGGCCATTCCTCTTCAAGTTTTGAAGCCCCTACGCTGTAGAGATCCGGAGAATAACTTGGACGTACTGCGATCGATTGCATTAAAGGGTAATGCTACCTGCTTTTATCATCAAATATTTGCAGCGGCTTTGAAAGTGATGTTTGCACATTTGCACATCACTGGTTTAATTTACGTTCACGCCAATATTGCCCGAAATCTTTTTGTCTCTCTAAGTCAATATAAAATGTCATTGATTTTATGTGTTGATATTGGGTGCTTGAACTTTCAATCCTTCCGAACACGGCCCATTCTAAATCCGAGGTTTGAGCTATTAGTCGTTCTGGACAATATCACCCTGTCGTTAAAAGCTTGTTGAGCTTTTGGAAGCAAAATATTTGGAATGGAGACCTGGCTGAGGTTGGTGGTGTCAGTGGTATGACAAAACATCGCGAATCACAGCTGGATATCGAGCAAACAATGCAAACATTGAAATCTTCAAGTCACGTGACAATTCGCAATAAACTATACCAAACATCTAATTCTAATGATAAGTTTAAGAATAATGGTTGGAAAATATCATACCGGAAGTTTTCAACTATAAGAGTTATTCATTGCGACGATTAAGTCTGTTCTGTAAATTTCCAAGATTCAAGATTGAAAATGTCAAAGCATACAAATAAAGGTTTAAAACCAGTAACGTTAATCTTTAGGAATAAGCGACGCCTTAGTACATGAGTATTCGTTCTTGGTTTAGTCCATTCGTTAAGATCAGATATGACAAGAACCGTTTTTCCAAAGATCTTGCGGTCAACAACTCAAAGACATAAAATTAAACTTGCAATAAAATAATTAAATTTAAAACAAAAAATCAAAATCCAATGGCATTAATCTAATAAAATACCAAAAATACAAGAAAAAAACATAACCTTTAAACATAAAACATAGGGCAAAACTGGTCCAACGTACATATGACTGAAAAATAATCTTATTAACAAGCAAAAAACACTATTTTCCAGTAACATCATTAAACGTCTGTCTTCTTGACTCTTGAAAATCGATAAAAATAAATAACAAAACCAAAAATACAAAGGAGGAACAAACCTGTACCAAACCACACACACTGGGAGTACACCACAGATACCAATCATACCAATCATGATCAAAATGTTTAGGTATGGAGATGGAAATATGGAAACGATAGCTTAGGCATAAATCACTGGCGGTATTCTTTTATGTACTAAAGCAGCATAGCGGTATAACGAACAACACTAAATTTTTTAATCGGATTAAGGTAAAAAGCAATAAGATATATGGAACAGTATCCATGCTGAAATTTGTTCGTCGGATCAAATGCAAATTTGCAAGTAATAATTAAGCTCATATATTTATACTGGTAACTAGGCTTCTTGAGAAGGTACGGTGCTCTGATTGTTCTGAAAACAGAACATTCAGTTAACAAAAAAAAAATTAAAAATAATTCTTCAGGATATTTTTGAAGTTGTCCTTTAGATAAATTAAAGTCAAATAGGTCATCGATGTTGTTGAATGATTTTGACAACCTACTCTTATTAATGGATTTGCTTTCTTCATAGATGATGAATTGATATGTTTTCCATAATCTAAGCTGAATCAATGTGACCAAGCAAATCAAGTCAACAACAATGAAGTCAGAGACGACCATTTGGAAACAAAGTTAAAATTAAAAGCCAAAATCAACGAGTTTTTACTATTTTTCGGATCAATGAACGATGAACAAATTATCGACACAAATGTGAAAGCGGAAATTAAGACAACAACAGAAGAACCTCATCTACTCATATGGATTACGGACAAGAAATCAGATGCGTCACGAATAAACCAAATACCGTGTCTACTTTAACAAACTAAATGCATTCGGACACATACTGATACCGAACATAACCAACACAATCGCCAGTCTAAAAACTCTAAACTCAAAAATTGATTTAACATCCGACTTCCACATGAACGAAAAATACGAAATCCCGAAATTACCATTTGGACTGAAGAACAACCCTGCTATCTTCCAACATTACGTGTTGTAGGACGATGTACCGAAACAATTTATTGGATAGATCTGCAAGGAGGAGTCAACCTTGCAAAAAAAAAACTGCAAAAAGAAGAGACAGAATTTTTGGAATATATCACAACCAAGTCGGGCAGAACCAAAGAAGGATGCTCAAGTTAAAGCCAGTAATTCAAAGGAAATCAAAATCGAACTATGTAACAAAGAACTAAAAGCATTCGAACAGCTGAAAGAATTTCTACAGAAATTTCATATGAACAACGAATGCGTGAAATGTTAGCATAGGAGCGATCCTGTCGCAAGGCAAGATGGGCAAAGGTCATCCAATCACATGTACATCAATAGGCAGTCTTCGAAATTATCTTTACGGGGCAAGGAAGATTAAAATAGTCACCGGCCACCAACCACCAACCACTAATAGTTACCTTAAGAAACCGAAATATTAACAACAAAGTGAAGATTTGGAAGGCATTGAGGAGTATAATTACGAACTTTTCATCATCAAGTGGCGAAATAATACACAGCGCAGAAGAAGACGGAACTCGGCTTATCCAACAATACGAATTTCCAATAAACTTCTTACAACTCAAATAATAAGATCTTTCAATAAGGACGTTCGATTTTTAAATATAAATAAAATAAGTTGTGTGTGAGATATCCACAGAATCCACTCAATTTTACTTGAAAGAATATTTTATGGCATTAAGTATGGAATATAACGTCGTTCAAATGTTCGCCGAAGGCTTTGCTTGGTGACACGTATTTGAGAAATCCAATTTTCGATTACTGTCGCATAAATCTGGCAGAATCTGCTGAATGGCGATCGTTAAGTTGACTTTGACGGCATCAATTGTTTGCGGTTTATTCACATAAACCTGCGATTTAAGATAGCTCCAGTTCACGTCGCCGATGCGCGGGAAAACCATGCACTCAAATCGCTCGAACAGAATGTCCAACATGGCATGCGCTGTGTTGACACATGGCGCTGTCCTGTTGGAACCACATGTCATCGCTATATCCATATAATCCAATTTTGGAAGTTATAGCAATGCCAATTTCGTTTTAGAAGAAGTACGGGTTGATCATTCCGCCAGACAAAAATCCGCACCAAACAGTAACTTTCTTGAGATGCATTTGGTACTGGTGAACTAGTGGATTGATATCACCTCAAATCCGACAATTTTGCTTCTTCACATATCCATTCATCCAAAAATTGGCCTCGTCACAGATGATGATGATTTTTTGGTGGAACGTTTTTCGAACAGAGCACTAATTTTGAAAATAAAAGTTGATGATTTGCACACGTTGTTCGACGCAAAAACTCATGCAGCAAATAGCTCAACTGAACAACTCAAGAAGAACAACGTATAAGATACTTCACAGAACAGTACTTCGAGAATATTGATATCAAGTGTCCAACAGTAATGGTTCAAATAACAACGAGCATAGAAGAAACCGAAAAAATTATACCAACAAACCAAACAGAGGTTATTCGGCTACCACGAATTCAAATCCCAATATTTGCTGGGGATTACCAGAAGTGGACTGGATTTCGTGACACACTCATCAAACTCATCCATGAGAATAGACAGATCAGTGATACCCATAAAACTAACTATTTAAAGGGTCAGTTGAAGGTTGCTGTGGCCAAATTAATCAACCACCTCCAAACAACAGAAGAAAATTACAAAGCCGGGGAAAATTTTGAACAGCAGATATAACAACAGAAGACTACTGAAGCAGTATTACTGGATTTAACAAACACATGATCTAGACATGATAAATTCCTGGTTGGATTATTAGAAATACTGACGAATCCATATGATACAAGCAATGGTTGGTAGTTAAAACTGCTAACATTGAACAAGTCGATATTGAGATCACCCAAGATAACTATATTGTTATTGTTGATTGTTTCGAGCAAGTTATCCAAGTCGTTAGAAAAAACATTAACGTCACTATTGCAAAAACGGTAGAAACATAGAAAAGTCCAAACAGTTTTATCTAGTTGAATGTCCAACCGAAGAACATCAGCTGAACTCCAATTACAATTATAACATGATCCAGTTATTAGATTTTTATTTATAAATACACCAACACCACCGGCACGGTAATTATCGTTACAGCATGCATTAAAATTGTAATTAGGCAAATAGAATTCGGTACTTTCATTAGAATAAATCCAAATTTCCGAAACAAAAATTAAATCTGGTTGTGTTTTCAGACTGGCTATAAACGTACTAAATAAATCAAAGTTTGCTCTTAAACTTCGAATGTTTTGATGTAAATTTAAATTGGATGATGTTGATAACTACTTCCACAGAGTTAATTCAAGAGGCAGTGGAGATAAAATACACACAACTGTACAGCTATTTATCTCATTTAAATTTAGCAGCATGAAGCGAGCAGTAATGGCTCACTTAATAAAAAATGGGCCAATTTTCTTGCATCAATTGTTTCCAACTAGCCTACCACCCAATAAAAAATTAATTATAAACCATCGATTACGAAAACATTTTGCTGCTTTACTGACTGCCTCAAGGAAATTACAACGATGTGGTATCCTATTTAAATGTTGGTACAATGGACACGTCTACATTCAAGAGAAGGAGGCTGACATTCCCAGGGTTGTATATTACATGTCACAGCTACCAGCCAACTAGAAGCCCATTGAATACTACTTCACATCGGCAAGGCGTCAACGATTACGTAACATCTGCGTTGAGCTATCTCAATTATTGTATATCATTATAACATACACATATTTTCTTTTGTTTTCTATTTTCTTTTCCTAATAAACTAATATTGTTTTTTCTATATTTTTAGATTCATTCTGGATTTTGTTATTTCAAATTTATTTCGCTTTATATTATGGAATCGTCAACTGATATTACCGAAGCTGAAATTTTTAACAACTTGTCACTAAATCACTATCTAAACGCAGAGCCAAGTTATACCGATGGTTGTCTGAGGTATGTATTGATAAATGCTAGATCTCTCCGCGAAAATTTTGAAAATATTGGTAACTTTCTAAAAACATTAAACACGCCACCTCACATTATCGTAATTACGGAGATATGGATTTATTGCAACGAAGTGCCATTTTACACTCTACCCGGGTATGAATGTTTTTTCTGTTGTAGGGACGCAGATAGGGGTGGTGGCATTGCAATGTTTATTGTTGACTCTACTGTTGCAATAGAGGAAGAACAATTAACTCTGCATGGTACTAGTTTCCTTGTTGTTAATTTACCACTCTGTCATAGCAGAGTGATTGGTATATATCGCACCAAACAATGCCCAGATAGTGTTTTCTTTCACACTCTTGAGAATGTTTTACAAAAATACCCCAAATCAATGGTATTGGGTGACATTAATATTAATTTGTTTAGCTCAAGTGAATATAAGACGACTTGGATGAAGTCGGTGGTCTCTAGTAGTGGATACACGATACTCAACAACTTGAGCCCCGAGTTTTACACTCGATTTTCTTCAACGCCCTCGGTACTTGACCATGTCATCACTGACCTAATCCTATCAAAATTTAACATAAGCCTAATTGACTCCCCCGATTTCGATCATCGAATTATACTGGTAGATAAATCCGATTCTATTGTTATCCCTAAACGTATATCCCGTCAGTTTAGCGTCACTAACTACGATAGGGTCTTCGCTTATCTTCCCTATATATGCAATAATGACTCTTGTATAAGTACTTTTAAACAATTGTGTGATGAGCTATCGCAACTCATTACCTCTAATACGAAATCATTAAAGAAGGATGCCACTAAAACCTGGGTAACCGAAGAATTTGTATCTATTTTAAAGATAAGGAATGTCTTCTATCGTCTGAAAAACAAATATCCTAGTAACTGTTATTATAAAGAAAGATTCAAGTATTTTCGGAACCAAGTAATATATACTAAAAGAAGGCTCAAATCTGCGTTCAACCTTGGTGCGCTCCAGCAATCTATAGGAAATTCCAAAGCGACTTGGACGGTTCTAAAAAAGTTGATATTTAACAAAGATGACGAGTACTCTAGGAATCCAATTATTGCACTGACTAACAATTTGTCTGAAGTTAAACATGACTCATACGACATCGCTAATATTTTTAACGAATACTTCATAAACATTGGAAACCTAACCGACGGAACAACCACCCATACTACAATGCCCCCTTTTTCCAGTTACTTAAAATATGAAGGTCTTCCGCAACTTAATCTCTCGGTTACTGATTATTTAGAAGTTGCTACAATAATAAATAATCTTAATCGAACTGCTGCATCAGGATATGATTCAATCTCAGCGAAGTTTATAAGAAAATGTAACACTTTTCTCATCCCCTTAACAGTAAAGTTAATCAATGAATCCATACATATTGGCCACTTTCCGGACTGCCTCAAGACCTCAATAGTTCACCCTATTTTCAAAGCCGGAAATAAAATGTCTCCATCTAACTATCGGCCAATATCAATCCTGAATGTGTTCTCCAAAATATTTGAGAAAATAATTGTAGCTAGATTAAATGAATATTTTAAGTGCAATAAAATTATACATGCTAACCAATTTGGATTTGTCGAAGCATCTAGCACACAGTCAGCGGCAGTGTCTGTACTCAATGAAATCTATTTGGGTTTAGAGTGCAAGGAATATGTATCGATGCTCTCTATAGACCTTAAAAAAGCTTTCGACACTGTGCCACATAAAATCCTACTTTCAAAAATTACAAAGTTAAATCCCTCCGTAGCCACCCTATCCATTTTAACATCTTATTTCACTAGCCGGGTCCAATACACGGTGGTAAATGGTATTAAGAGCGAGCCGCTGACAATTGTTTCTGGTGTGCCGCAGGGTTCTATTCTTGGTCCAATTCTATTTAACTTCTTCGTTAATGACATGTTCAATATAGACTTGTCTGGAAAACTTTTTATGTATGCGGATGACTCTGTTCTAGTGTATAAATCTTCAGATGGTTTAAGCCTTCTTGATCAAATGGCACAAGATATTACTAAAATAGAATACTGGCTGACTGCTAATAAAATGTGCATGAACATGTTAAAGACCAATTACATAATTTTCCAAAAGAAAAAGTTCCCTGCGCATTTTCCCCGTTACTTGGAAGTAAATAATAATAAAATACTGCAAGTTGAAACTACTACCTACTTGGGGCTCCTCATTGACCAAAACCTGAAATGGAAGGAACAAGTACTGAAAGTTAAAAAACAAATCTGGCCCTATGCATTTGCGTTGAAGAGAATAAGAAGTCTAATTGATGAAAGAACAGCATGGTTATTATATGACGCATATATCAACTCTAGATTGAGTTATATGAGCTCGCTATGGACTACTACACCGAAAAATTCCATCAAAAGCCTTTGGGTTCTTCAAAACAGGATCATCAAAACTATCAAATGCCTGCCAGTACTAACGTCGACTAAATCTTTGTACTCTTCCAAAACACTTCCCCTAGAGATTCTAGGGAAATTTCAATTGTTGATGATTATTAAGAAAGCTCAGATGGCTCTGATGAAATGTAATCTCACTCCTATAGCCGTATCTGAAGTACACTCACATTATACAAGAAACAATGCAAGCTCATTATATTATTTAAATACCGTAAGTAAAAGCCGTTCCCCAAGTAATCCATTTTATATGGGCCCTGCTCTATTTAATGAGCTTCCCCAGGCTATTAGAATAGAGTCCAATATTATGAACTACAAACGGCTGTTGAAGGATCAAGTAGACAAGTTAAAATCAAATTTAAATTCCAATCAGCAGCAACCACTAACTTGGCTACGTGAAAAATATTTAAATATACATATATGTATTATAAAAAAAACTATCGGATTAATCAAAGGATCAGATTTGAAGTGACAAGATCTCATAATGAGTTTTCAGTATGTTAATGTTAAATCTTATTTAATTCTAAATATAATAATGTTTTGTTTTTCTTTCTTTTTTTCTATGTTAATATGATATTGTAAATTGTGTGTATGTTTTAAATTGCTATGGATTGCCTGCCACAGTTTCTTAGACTATTTAGGCAATAATAAATAAATAAATTAAAAAAAAAAAAAAAAAATAATATACTATACCGAATTAACATTGTAAGAGACAGATGATGAAGTGATGATAAAATGAATCGATATAATATATTCAATTTGAGCAATAATCATAGAATAAAGTATTGAATATAGTACACACTTAATGATAATAGAGTATAAGCACACATATAGATTAAAATAATTCAAAGAATTGAGAAAGTTTGAAGATGCGCAACGCACTAAAAACAACTTCCATCATGCTTACTATCTACAGTATTAAAAATGAATGTTACCAACTTTAAAGAAATTAAACACAAAATCAAAATCAAAATAAAAACTGTCAACAAAATGTAAATAAACAATACTATAGACAGTAGTAGTGATGGAATCTTTGTAAGATGGGATAATAACACAACAGAGGATACACATTGAGCTTGCACAGGTAAATGCATTTTAATACTTAACAAACTATATAATGCAGATTCCCAGGTAGATCAAGCAGATGTATTGGATTCAATAGGATAGTGAATATTTTAAATCCGAAAAATGTCATTGAACGAAGAAATTCGATGAACATCAGACTCCGCCGATTTCCGTAAGTATATTTGTCCAGCTTTACACCACAAATAATTGTACTTATACAGTGTTTTTATATTTTTAGCTTCTCGGTATAATCTGGACTGGAACGCTGACAATTGATGCATTATGTAGATGCGCTGTACAGGGTGATTTATGGGTAAAAAGACACCCAAATCTTCTGTTGAAAGTGATTTGTGTTGTCTAATGTGTGTCAATATATTGTTTTTAAGCTCAGTAGAGCTTAGTTTTACAATAAAGAAATCTTTTAGCATAAAATTGATTTGTTTTGATGTACTGAAGTTGTGATAATTTTTTTGTGAATTTTCTCAAGAGATACAATGTCATCACCACTCATATCAACCCCGATTTTTTTGATAGCACAAGTGATTAGACCAAGAATGTCTTCATGGTTAGATGGTAAGCCACTGATAACAATGCTGGAAATATTTTGTTGTTGAATCGGTTTATCCATATCAGCTTCTAGTTGATGTATTATTGAGGCCTGCTTTAACAATTGTTCCTCCAAAAGACACACTCTCGACTTAATATCATCATTTTCATGCTTTAACGATGTTACAATTTTCTTCAAGTCTTCCAATGCTGAAAGTTTTCTTTCCATACGCTTAATCTGGATCATGACATCGGATAAACTTACATTCGTACTACCAGAATCCGACAAAACCTGATCGTCATCCATAATAGATTGGTTCGATGTCGTTCTACAGTCTTCGCATAACCAATTAACCGATCGAGTTTTAATGTCTCTCAGAAGATCGTCCGAAATGCGAGCACATTTGGCATGGAAAGGTTTCTCGCACGGTCCCCCACATTTGACACCAGGAAATCTTCCCTTGGTAATGTTGGAAGAGCAAGTATTACAGGTTGCAGACATAGTACTTAACATGAACTCAGTTTAATAATATTTTTGAAAAGGTAAGACTTTTGACTGGACGAATTTGTCGTAATTGAATAGAATTGTTTATTAAATATTATTATTTTGTCGTAATTGAATTAAATTATTATTAAATATTAAATATTATATTATTATTATTGTTATTGAATTATTTAAATTAATATTTTAATTTTATTTAATATAATTTTTATATCACAAAAAAAGTAAAAAATACGTCTGTTTATTGACGTTTTGACAAATATTTTTCTTCCAAAATCGCAAAATTTACAAAATCAATAATGATCAAGATATTATCCTTTGTCGTTCTGCAACCGGTTTTCGTGGAAAGTTGCGATGTTCCCAAATTTTCTGTGAGTTTTCCCGATTTTCAATTTGGAGTCAAGTTCTGTACTCGGCTCATAGTCTGGTTCAGTTTTATCACGGACCTAATCAGGCGATCAAAAATCCAAAGTTTTGACCACTGCATCATTTGTAGTTTGTGATTCGTTTAACAGGGTGGATATTTTTGACAAATAGTTTCTAGGTAATTATTGAAATATACTCAACTGTCATTTTATGTGCGGGGAATATAATTTCAACATACATTACACTACAAACATTAACTGAATTTACATACGAATAAAATTATAATTTCATGTGAAAATAAGACATAACGACATGTGTGTAGGTATAGCATAATTTACATAACTATTACACATATATATTCCTTATACGAGTATTGTTCTCAAATGACGAAAGGCATATTATGTTGCCTCATCATTTTTCCATGAAACATTAAAGGTAGAAAAAATTAAACCAAACCCAAAAAAAAAAAATTGAAACGAGAGAAACTGGAAAAATCAATTTCACTTTAAGCTTTTTTGAATACAACACAGACTCTCAAAAAAAAAAAAAATTATTCGAGTATTATTATTTGCTTACAAAAAAGCACAAGATAAATTTTTGTTTTCTTAGCAATGATAAGACAGCAATGGCGAAGAAAACAAACAATACTTTTAATATGAAAAAGCTTTGGGTGGTTTCGTTTTCGATTTTTTTTTCGTACACTTACGTACGTATTTAAATATGTGGGTGGTTGTTCTAAGAAAATTTAATGATGCTTTCTGATGTTGTATCTTATTTTTTATGTTGTTTTTGATTTTTGTTTTTGTTGGGATTGTCTGCAAATATTTACTACAATTTTATGATTATGACATACATAGTTTAATTTTTGTCTCTACTACCGATACATAAAATTGCTTTACTCTTTATGATAATTGGTTTTATGACATTTATGACAAACGTATTTATTAACTCTATTACTATTCGAGTGACATGCAAATTTTGTTATACTATTTCTAGTTTTGTCTGGGGAACAATACTACGTTATAAATTATGCAGAGTATTATTCTGAAATTATAGTTTTGCATGATGTGGAATTTTATGAATGTTATGCATTACAAGATGAACTTGGCATAAGGATCCAATAGAATATCCCTTTTTATTTATACCTTGATTTGCGATAACATATTCGTAATACAGCGTCTTTACGAAAAGTGAGTTATACCAGAAAATGTGTCTCCACACATTCTTGGCAGGGCTTAGCGATCCTATGGGCTCTATGATGCGAGCCATGCAGCCACGTAGTTTGACAGAGGCTTTCACAAACTGCGTCAAAGAACAGAACATGGCGTACATGAAGTAAGGTAATAATATTAACATTTTACCTGTTCCACAAAGAACAGTAGTACCAAAAATCCTTCATGAAAATCCTTCACGGAGTAACTATATTAGCGGTCCACCAATACTTCAACAAAGGGTTGGTCCAAGCTATAATTAAAATTACCGTTACCAATCAAAACCCATACAAACAATTTTCAAACGCAAACAACCGGAACAATTACCAATTTCCGCCGATGGGTCCTCCAAAGATCCGATCGCAGGAATTGTATACAGCTGAGGATCAGCAAGAACTAATGAAAGAGGGAGATGAAGAACAGCGTCAATTGTACTTCCCCGATCTGGAGGAAGGTGAGGTGGACGATAAAAAGTTTCATCCCGAAGCCAGTGATCAAACATCAAAGGTATACACTTCCTTACATACACATCCACCTAAATAGAACCAAAATCCTAAAAATTTTAGTAGATACGGAACCCAGAGTTCGTTCATCCTTCACGGATACGATCCATACCTCTAGTGAACGTTAAAACTATGTTTAACGATCACCAAATAAACCAAAAAGTCATAGTCCCCGGACTTATGAAATTTAAAACAAAGGAACCTTTGGAATTCCTACTTTTTAAATTTCATAAATACTTTGATGGGTTATTAGGACTGGAGTTGATGCAAGAATTAGGAGTAACCCTAGACCTTGGTAAATCTGTTCTTAAAACAAACAAGGTTGAGATTCCGCTACTGTTCAAACCTATATATGCTTTAAAAGTTTACAACAACATATTAGTACCTAGAAGCCAGGTAACTGCTGAGCTTCCGGTTGATGTCGAAAACGATGAAATATACATCACCCCGACAATAATAAACGAACATTTAATTATTCCCGAAAGAATCTATCACTGCAAAAATTGGTGTGCAGTTTTAGAAGTTGTGAACTTTAGTAACAAACCCCATACTCTACTAATCGAACAGCCGAATTATTTATCGAAAAATGCGATACACCTATTCTAGCAGAAACTATTTCTAATTTAATTAGAACAAAACACCTCAACGGTGAAGAAAAGACGGCAATTTTGAAATTATGTCATCAGTACGAGGAATTATTTCTTATAACAGAATAACATTTGGCCTTTACAAATGCCGTAAAGCACGAAATAAATCTTAAAGATGACCAACCCGTCTTTACTAAAAGTTATCGATACCCTCATATCCACAAGAAGGAAGTCAAAAGACAAATCGATAAGGATTTCACCATTCTTCGCGAAAAGGTCAAGTGGCGATTGGTAATAGACTAGAGATAGATTGGGAATAGACGAGAAGACAATCGACGGTCGGTACCCGTTACCAAACATCACCGATATTCTCGATAAACTAGGGAAATGTATGTATTTCCCTACCTTGGACCTCGCATCTGAATTTCACCGGATAGAGGTAAGGAAACAAGATATTCCTAAAACCGCATTTTTCGTCAATGCCCCTTCAACTTTTCAAAGGGTCATGGATAATGTGTTAGTCGATATTCAAGGTAAATCTTGCTTGTGTTACATGAATGACATCATTGTATTCTCGACGTCACTCCAAGAACACATAAAGGGTGGTTAAATTTTAAGGGCGGACGTTGAATGTGAACCACACCTAAACGTCAAGTTTTTTTCTGCATTTAGTTTGACATTTCTCAATTTCAGACTAACTCAATTTGAACCATGGAAAGATACACAATCGAGCAACGCGTTAAAGTTATTCAGGCATATTATGAAAATGGGCGTTCAAATCAAAATGCATATCGTGCACTTCGTGATTTTTTCGGTCTATTTATTTATTCGTCCAAATGTGCGTACAATCGGAAAAATCGTGCAAAAATTTGAGCAAACCGGGTATGTAGAAGATTTTAAAACACCAGTGCATGCTCGTACAGCTCGTACAGTAGAAAATATTGCTGCTGTTCGCGATAGTGTGGCTGAAGAGCCGTCCACCTCAACTCGTCGTCGTGCCCAACAATTGCACCTCTCACGCTCGTCGTTGATGAACATTATGCATAAAGACTTGCATTTACACGCTTATAAGGTGCAATTGACTCAAGAACTAAAGCCTGGATTCATCAATAAGCAGAATTGCCGCATTTGAGCGAATCATAACCCAAGAGTGATAGCCGAAAAACCAATGCATCCACAAAGAGTGACTGTTTGGTGCGGTTTATGGGCTGGCGGCATCATCGGGCCGTATTTTTTCCAAAATGAGGCCGGTCAGGCAGTTACTGTGAATGGTGTTCGCTATCGTGAGATGATAACGAACTTTTTATGGTCTGAATTCGAAGATATGGACGTGGGCGATATGTGGTTTCACCAGGACGGTGCCACTTGCCACACAGCTAACGAAACAATGGCTCTTTTGCGCGACAAATTCAATGGCCGTTGGACTTCTTTCTTTGGGGTTATTTGAAAGAAAAGGTGTACGTCGATAAGCCAACAACAATTTAAGAGCTAAAGGAGCATCGAAAATTTGGACCATCGGGTGGAGGTGTGCCGCCGAGGTCGCGGCGGACATTTGGCCAATATTTTGTTCCATACATAATTGAACCATACCATATTATCATAATAAAAAGAATTGACAATAATTTCCTAAATAATTTGTGTTTTATTCAAAATCAACATCGGTCCTTAAAATTTAACCACCCTTTAGAAAATCTAAAGCAAGTCTTCAATAAATTAAGAAAGGCTAACCTGAAAGTACAAATGAACAAATCGGAATTTCTGCATCGACAAATTGCCTTTTTGGGCCATATCGTTACTTGCGACGGAGTTGAACCCAACTCCGACAAAATTAAAGCTATTAAGGAATTCCCCGTTCCTAAAACGGAGAAGCAAATTAAAAGCTTTTTGGGTCTTCTGGGATATTACCGAAAGTTCATAAAGAACTTCTCCGACGTAACCAAACCATTAACGGAATGTCTAAGGAAGGGTAAAGAAATAATCCTTGAGTTGCTGTGTAATGAACTAATCTTGCCATATCACGATTTTACTAAGGAATTTATCCTGACCACAGATGCAAGCAATGTAGCTATTGGCGCCGTCCTTTCACAAGGTCCAATAGGGAAAGATAAACCAATTAATTTGCTATGCCTCTAGAACCTTAATCGGAAAAAGAGCTTTTGGCCATTGTCTGGTTCACAAAATACTTTAGACCATATCTATTCGGTCAAAAATTCAAAATTGTCTTGGATTTTTAACCTTAAGGAACCAAACTCCAAATTGGTTCGATGGAGATTGAAACTAGAGGAATACGATTACGAAATCGTATATAAGGGTGTAAAAATACAAATGCGGACGCATTGTCACGGATACAACCCGAACCTCTCACCGTTAATATTATTAACACTTCCGACATATCTGAATCCTCCACGGAACTAGAAAGTGGAGGTGAAACCGAAGACATTGTACCAACAACTAATTCCCCAATAAATCATTTCAGTTCACAGCTGATAATAACAATTGATCCCGAAATGTTAGGATCAAATATCCTTCATGGACATCCCTTCGGAAAACATAGGCTAATAATTTATATGCCTAATTACCACTTACCAACCATAAAACTTAATATAAGAACACTTGTAACAAAATATCGAGTTACAGGCATCATGTGTGATGATATAGTGTTACAGATAGCTAAAGAAGCCTATCTAGAAAAATTCGGAACCTCTTGAAAAAATTATTTGGTAAGAGTACACGTGCTTTTAACGGATGTGTTAGGACCTAGTTAGAAACGCGATGATCAAGAAAAGGCATGAAGAAAATCACCACCGAGGAATATTGGAGAATTATGAGTTCATCAAAAGGACTGACTATTTCCAAAATATGAAAAACCTCATAACAACATACATCAATAATTGCAATATATGCTTGCAAACGAAGTACGACCGGCACCCATTAAAGATCGAATATGAAATTACAGAAACGCCAAAAAGGCCAATGAAAATACGCATATAGATTTCTGTTTTTTTGAAAACAAATTCTCAAAATTTGCTGCAGCCTTCTACATAAAGTCGCGAACCAGTAAAGAAGTTCAAAAAAAGACTAATTCAATTCTTTAGTGTCCATGGTAAACCCTCGAAAATTATATCAGACAATGACGGGAACATGAATACACCATCCCTTAGAGGCTTTCTACAAGAATATGACATCCAATTCACCCGTAGAACGACTGCATTCGACCTTGCAGGAACTCATTAAAATAGCCCATATTCGAACGCCAAGAGAGTATCAAAAATCTGATGCCCAATTGCATCCTCTCGTATAACAACACCATACGACAAAATTCACGCCCTTAGAACTTTTAACGGGTCGCTACACCATTTTAGGGCAACCTATCGATCTTGTATTCGCAAATGCGCAGGAGTACCTGTTCAACCATATCTTATCATATGATGAGTTATGCAAACGGATCCATGAGGAAACTCATGCAAAGAAAACAAGGCTGATCAATAAACTTAAAAGTGATCGAGTCAAGCCTCCTAATTTAAAAGTGGACCAAACCAACCATGTTCGCAACAAAAGACGATCGAAAATCAAACCAGGATTTTTCGTAAGAAAAATTCTGAAGGATAATAAGGTCACTGTCTTAACGAAAGATCGCAAGTACCACAAAAAACTGATAAAGCAACCTTTCCAGGTGTCCTTTAACCATCAGTCAAACACTCAGAGTAACCAATCTGGGGGACAACAAGGGACTGATATCAATCAGGCTAGGCCAGGCCCTAATCATCAATAAGTAAACGAGAATAATCCACGTAATCAACGTCCAGCATTATGAAAAAAATCTTCGTACTATTCAGGCCAACATTCATCTAGCATGGAATTCCATAAATAGTAACCAAGAGTATTCGTACGCTTTCAGAAATAAAATAGAAATCCTCGAACATAAAAATAGAGAATTAGACGAAAACATCAACCTTTTGAAACCTACACGGATCAAAAGAGGCCTCATTAATGGATTAGGTTCCCTAATCAAAGACATCACGTGAAACCTAGATCAACATGACCTAGAAGAAATCGGTAACGCAATGCACAATCTCCATCAAAATCAGAATAATTTAAACGAACAAAACAATGGCCACAAGAACCGGCCACAAGAACTAAATCCTTATGGCCACAAGAATTAAATCCTTGACCCTCTGCACAACCGGTATAACCAGTATTGCAACAACAACGTAAAACAACGTGGATTTACTTTTCTATTTCGCGCGGAGTAACACCATGAAAACCAAGCGCAACGAAAATTGCAAAGTATGCATAATACATAGATATGCATTTTTGCACACCTTGCATATCACATGTCAACATGATAGATTAAGTAAATTAATGTAGTTATAGTTGTTAAGTTGAGTTTTAAGATAAAACACATAAATTAAATTGTTCACTAAATAAAATAAAGTAAATTAGTAAAAGTAGTAAATAAAAGTGTTTTTTTATAATAAAGTTTGTATTAAAAACATAATTGCCACTGCATAATAGGTAAGTGTGCTAACAAGGCAATAATTTTCCTATGGTTTGCTTCCTTCTGCGGTAGTTAATCATGGCTTTTAAAATTTAGAAGCCAGAGCTTCTCTTCGGCCAACCAAGGGAATGAAAAAGCCCTTTTAAAAGTGATGCGAATTAAATTTTAAAAACCAAGCCGGGACGAAATTATTTAAATGAATGGTTCCGTTCTACTTTATCTTCTTCACATATATATATGTATACCCAATAGTTTTTGCTGCAATTTCATTTGATTCCAGTTTCCAACTGAACGACTGACGCCAAACCGTATGTCAAAGTAGATGTATTTAGTTCTTAAGATATTTTTAAATACTTAATAACCCAGGTAAGACTCTATTCTGCGGCAATAAAACCGAAGATTCTTATTGAAATACGATTTGCAGCAATTTTTATGCTACCGGAGTTATACCAACGTGCGGTGAAGGATGTCATGCTTCACAGCATGGTTTAGTCAATGCTGTTGCAGCGTTAATGACGCATGAACCTTTTAAAATTGCAATTGCACTTAACCAAACAAATTTTAATAATTAAAAATTCTTTTGTGTAACGAAACAAATATTGTACAATTGCACACTCATAATTAGGCGGATCATGTTTAAAACGACGGCGCATCACATCTTTAAGTTGGCAATACAGTTTTGTTTGACAACCGATTTGACATTTGCTTTGTCATTGGTTTGATTTGCCATTTCATAATGAATAGACTCACGCCAGAGCAACGCTTGCAAATTGATGATTTTTTTTTATCAAAATAATGGTTCTGTTCGCCAAACTCATCGTGCATTACGTCCATTACGGTCGTTATAATCGTCCATTAGAGCGGGTAATATGCGTCCAGTAAGACGTCAAACAGTGCGTACCGAACAAGCGATAGACACTGTACAGCGTAGCATTGAGAAAAACCCAAATCAATCAATTCGACGTCGTTCTCAGCAACTGGAGATCTGTCCATCCACTTTATGGAAGTTTTTATCTAAGGATCTTGGTTTACGTGCTTACAAAACTCAACTTGTGCTGGAATTAAAGCCATCCGTCCATCAATTGATATGATGTTGATTTGAACAATGAAGCTCACTTTTGGGTGAATGGGTACGTTAATAAACAGAATTGTCAGAATGTTACAGTCAACGGAATAGAGACATGATTTTTAACTTTTCTAACAGAACGGTGCCACATCCCACATAGCGCGGGATACAATTAATTTACTCAAAGAATAGCCGAACCCACATAACCGAAATCATGTTCAAGCATTAATGGCATAAAATTATCTATATAATAAAGCTAGTTGCACTGATATCCAAAATGTTTTTCTTTGTTCTATTTTAATTTAAAATTGTGAATCTCCAAAAAAACACTCTTTAATTGTACAGTGATTGTCGTTGTCATAATTTTATTTCGCATATAAAATTGGTATATCCTTTATCCTTGTACGTCGCCTATAGCACCCATGTGCTGCGAAACAGCGACAACTCAGAACCACTACGACGAAAAATTTACGATTCTTTATATTGAAAACAATTCTTAATACAAATTTCACATCCTGATGTCCGTGCTACTCATAAGTTGATTACGACTCGCTACTTTTGGCCCAGTATAAACAAGGATGTCGGCGAATGGACACAATCCTGTTTCTCCTGCCAGCGATCAATAGTTCAAAGGCACACGAAAACACCTTTGGTCCGATTTGAAATTTCACCTGGTCGATTTGAACATATCCACTCGGATATAGTTGGTCCTCTTCCACCACCCAACGGATATTCTTATCTTTTAACCTGTGTCGATCGATTTACACGGTAGCTTGAAGCTTACTACATGAACTACATTTCACTCAAACCATTGCCAAGACTTTTATCTATAATTACATATCTCGCTTTGGCGTTCCACAAAATATTACGACCGATCAAGGAACTCAATTTGAGTCCGAACTTTTCTCTATGTTAACGAAACTCTTGGCCTCTCATTAGATACGTTCATCCGCATATCATCCGCAAGCAAACGACATGGTAGATCGTTTCCAACCACAGCTTAAAGCTGCTCTCAGGGCCCGAGGCGATACCATTCATTGGAGCTCCGAAGTCGCGATCGTACTGCTTGGTATCCGAGCAAAAGTAAAAAGAAGATCAAAGGTGTCCACGACCGGTGAGTTCTTTGCGAAAAATCCTCTTTCACCTCTACCTCCAACCGACACAATAATAGAAAAACTCCGCCCCACCATGCAAAATTTTATCCTCACGACTACTCACCAATCAAAACAAACCGATATATATATTTGTCCCGAAATCGCTCGACTATTGCAATTTTGTTTTTATACGAGTAGATAGGGTCCGCACAGGTTTACAACCACCCTACGAAAGGCCGTATAAAGTTATAGGTTCATAGTCCCTACAAAGTTATAAATCAAATTTAAATTTAACAAATGCGGTCGAAGACACAATGTACTTCTATGTACATACTGCCGACATTGATGGATCATCGATATCAGTGTCTGACCGAGTAGTCGTCGAAACGCAACACAATGTAGTGGAAGAAACATTTGGTAGAAACATTTTCTGTCAATTGTCCTTCAAGTTTCAATATTAAAGCAATTCTGCTAACAGGACTTGTTGAAGTAAAGGATAAGTTAGGACAAATGCATTTAGTTCGTGCTCTTTTAGGTAGGGGTTTACTATCTTCCTTCATTGATGAAAAATGATTTAGCAGGTAAATTTAAAAAAGGAAGCCACACAATTGTTAATATCTGGATTAGCTTCATCAGGCATTTTGACTAAGGGCCCCGTGAATATAGAAATTGTATCGCGTTTGTATAATAACCCAGTTCAAGCTGACCCTTAAAAGGTAAGAATTTGGGCTGATCCCAAGTTCCATAAGTCAAGTAAGATTGATATGTAATTGGGAGCTGATCTTTTTTTTTTTGATGTACTGCAAAATAAAAAGCCAACTTGAATTGTACTATTTCAGCAGTAAAGGTAAAACAAGTCACCGAAATAATCACTCTGTCAATCACATAACAATCACTGAGGAGTCAAGATTAGATGAAGGTGGTACAATATCTCCATACAAAATCTGAATCTGTTCGGTGTTTCGTGAAATTATTTTTTCACCAAAATTAGGACCGCCATTACTAGTTTTGCCATGTGACAACTGGCTCCATGTTGCTGAAACCACATTTTCAAAAACAACGACGAATGCCGGCACAACTCTGGAGAAAAAATTCTACAAGCTTGTTTAGATAACGCGCACTATTCACTGTAACATTGGCATCGCTTTCTTTAAAAAAGTGATGGCCGGTAATGCAGTTGGCAGATACTGCACACCAGACTTTGTGCAAAATATGCGAGACAGTCTTTCGTTTGACAGCTGTATTCAACACAAATTGACATATTGGGCATGCTAGGATTGTTATCAATTTCAGTGGTAGGAGTACTCTGGATAGTGGCATATGTATTAAACCTTTCTACAATTTGTTTGAGCTCTTAATGTTCTCTGTACTAAAATTGGAGATTTTAGTTCATAAAACAGTTGCACCATTCGCAATTTTATTCTGAAAAAAATTATAAATAATAAAATCAATGTTAAATGACAAAATTATTATCCTTTGTTTGTGTAGCAACATTCGTGCCCCACCCTGTATTTAAAGCTTAGAACCAAGTTCCGATACTTTAAGGATTTAAAAATTTCCCGATGGGTTCAATGTTCTGGAGAAGTAGAGTCCCGTGTATTTGTCGACCCGAGTGAAAAAGCTTATGCTGCTACAGTATTTTGTAGAACTTTTACGTACAATACAAGGCACTTGGTTGGTTCTCGAAACCTAGTTAATTGTGGCCCACACAAAAAAATGTGATAGGCGGAACGGATGGCTTGCAATAAGGACATTTTTGGTACGCGTTAGCCACAAATAGTTCAAACTTTCATTGCTACAGTAATAACGAAGTGTTCATCATATTCAACTCTAGTCAGGATTATTGTTTACGTGATTAGATTTGTGAAAAAACTGAAGTCAGGATGTTAAATGATCAAGATATGGCTAACAATGATCTGTATTTTAATGCTGAAGAGAATTCAGAAGCTGACGAAATTTTAACCAAAGTTGTCCAAAAGGAAGAGTTTAAGGAAGATATCAAAAGATTACCTTGTTCGGGTTTATTATTATTATTAATATTACTTAAAATTAAAATACAAAAGCAATGTATTGGTTACCTATGTTTATAACAAATTCCATCATCCTGGTCTATCGCTTACTTTCCATCTTTTAAGATAAAGTTTCCAAAATTTCAACCGAATCATTTCAACGACATCGAAAACGTAAATGAACTTATTTAGTTAAACCCGCAACCAGATGTAAACCCCAAGATAAACAATATTTCCCTGCACTACAAATATTACCAGTAAACCAGAATACCCTTTTTGCAATGGAAAATAAATAATAGGAAATTACTGAAATTTTTAAGAGGCCAGAAGAAAATTCTGGCAATGAAACTGTAACTCAAATTTAAGTACTTTAATGTAATTTGACCTTTAATGACCTTGACTAATTAATAATTTTCAATCTGAAAAATATAAAATTTTATTTCCACTTACTTAAATTTAAATCCTAAGAACAAATATTGAACCGTGTTTCTCGTACTTCTGTAATTCAAATTGATTGTGACACCTAAGCTGCAGACTAAAACAGGCTTCAGAAACGCCATCTCTTGCCGATGAAAATTATGCATGAATACATAGCTACGTAATCTCGTTTACTCTTTCTACGATGTATGCCTTCCAGATCGGAATTTCGTTTTAGAATTTTATTTTTCTTATTAAAGATCAACAATCCTGTTCGTACGGGGTATCCCTCGATTTACACGGTACTCGGTTTCGCTTTTACAAGGTTAACATAACAAAAAAAATGTTCTAATATTAAAAAAGTACTAGTATTTCGATGTGCAATGTGCTTTAAGCGCTGTCAATTCCGTTTTGTATTGTACTCCATAAGACGCACTCAGGGAATGTCCAAATCCCTCTAGTTGTGTGGTTTTATTCAAATGAACTGAACGGTTGAAAACGAAATTTCTTTATTTCTTATTATAACCTACCATAACAAAAAGTAACAAAATTTTGTAATTTATATTAGTAAATTTCGTTTTAAATGTCGACAACAGGAAATAAAACGAATCTTACCCAACGGCATGTAATTTCGTTAGAAACCAAAATCAAAATTTTGGATGGATTTAAATTGGAGCAGGGATCGATCAACCCTTCTGGCAAAAAAGTATGGTTTGAATGAGTCGACTGTAAGATTATATTCGTAAATGTGTGCGGCGAGGGATACAACAGTGAGTGCATAATTTTCAAGTTATAAACGGGATCATATTATGGAAGCCGTTGAAAAGGCTTTATTTATTTGAATAGAGGATTTGTAAAAAGAGAATACTGGTAGATAGTAATTTTATAAAATACAAAGCGCTTCAACTTTTCAACCAAGTGAAAGAAAGGACACCCACTACCTCGATAATCGAATTTTCGAATTCGAAATTTGGATTGTTTTGGAAGAAAATGTCGAAAAGAACTTATCTATCCAGAAATGAAAGATGTGTCAGTGGATTTAAGGCAGCAATAGAGTCACGTTGCTATTTTGTAGCAATTCATCGAGGGGTCGAATGTAAAACCACTCTTAGTTAACCGAGCTTAAAAATCTCGAGCGATGAAAGGCGTTAATATGAATAATTTACCAGTTCATTGGCGAGCAAATTTTTTACAGCGTGGCGCGGATTTGAATGACACGGTGCACAGATTCAACGAGCTTCTCGGGAGTGGTATCGGAAGACACGTTGCGCGGGTTATCAATAATAAATCCGGCTTTCGGGAGCCATGTTATAATACCGAGTTGATGCTGTTCGAGATACGACGCAACAACTTTCATACCCTTTACAGGCTTTATGGCGAAGAATATTATCCCGATTTCGTTAATACCCGCAATGAATTCAAAACCCTTAATTGGTTCCTTTTCAGTAATTACGTAGTGCAAATCGAGCAAGTTTTGACATCCAATCCCAAAAAATTTTGGAACTTCATCAACATCAAGAAAAAGGTATCCTGTTTTCCGTCGAATATGTCTTACCAGACCTCCACCGCTAGTCAGCCATCCGACATTTGCAATTTGTTTGCCAAATTCCTTGCATCAGTTTACAAGCCACTTCGGTCAACAGACACCGGTTCTCCTACTACTTCCACCTCCATTGAACTCCATCATTTCAAACTTACCGAACAGGAGGTTCTGGATCAACTGCTCCTTCTCGACGTTAGCAAGGGAGCGGGTTATGACGGTCTTCCACCGATCCTATTCAAACGTTGTGCCTTAAGTCTGGCCCCTGCAGTTACCTTCTTGTTTAACGAAAGCCTTCGTCGTGGCATTTTTCCAGATCCAGATAAGTAATTATCGTGGGATCGCCATTCTCTCTGTCTTGCCCAAACTGTTCGAGTCCATGGTTTACAGAGTATTGCACTTTCATACCAAGATACTAATTTCTCCTTTTCAGCATGGATTTTATACCGGTAGGTCTACCGTGTCTAACTTGTCCTCATTTTGTGGTCATCTATTTGACAGCTTAAACTCCAAGCAGTAGCTTGACGTTGTCTACACAGACTTTGCAAAGGCTTTCGATATGATTGATCACTTCATTCTTATTAGCATTTTGAAGAGTCTTCACTGTGATTTCATTCCCATCGACTGGTTGCGTTCTTATCTCTCAGATCGTTGGCAATCTGTTAGGATTCTGGATTCTTTCTCCCCATTATTTCGGGCGCCATTCGGCGTGCCTCAATTAAGCCATATAGAGAGCCAACAGTGGGCCGGTTATTTTCATTATTTATTAACGACGTTGTAAAATATTTTAAGTTTGCCAATTGCAAGTTTCGCAGATAACATAAAGATTTTTGCTCGAGTCTCTAGTGTGTTAGACTGCGAAATGTTACAAGACGACTTAAACCGCTTTTGCAGCTGACGTGAGTAAATGCAAAACCATTTCTTTCTTCCGTATCCGCTCGCCAGTTTTTTATCAATACCAACCGTACAACGAAACCATTGATCGGGTTGAGTTCATTTCGGATCTTGGTGTGATCTTTGAATCTGATGCTACATTTATCAGACATGTTAATGTCATTATTTCAAAGTCGTATATTATGCTTGGCTTCATTAAACGAAACTGTAAGGACTTTCGTGACCCATTAACTTTGACATCATTATACGTATGCTTTGTTCGGTCCATTTTAGAGTATGCATCTCCTGTTTGGTCACCCTCCTACCACTGTCATTCTGAGAGGACTGAGAGTATCCAGAAACAGTTTATTTTGTTCGCGCTTCGAAATTTACCATCCAATCGTGCCGTGGACTACGTTCTTCCGATTTATCAGAATCGATGCATTATTTTGATACTGCAACGTCTAGACGAGTCTAGACGATCGAGTTATTAGCACGTATCAACTTGTACGCTCCCGAACGTCGAATGCGTCAACGCGATGGAGCTTTATTCATCGACCGAGCGGTAACGAACTACGGTCTTTCTGATCCAATTCCTAGGGTATCGCGGGTGTTCAACAAGATCTACGGAGCTTTCGATTATCACTTGTCGAGAAATTCATTCAAGAAAGCTTTACCGGGTGACTGACACGAAGTGTTACCAACTTCAGACTGTCATTGCTGTCAAAACAGTGATGACAGAGCGCTCAAATTTACACTAATGACAGTTCATTCCATTGTTTACAAGCGTACAAAAGCATTGTGATTGCTCTATATTTGACTGGAAAACCACAGCCGCAGATTGTTAACCAGTTAAAACATCTGCATGTGAATAAAATGTTTGTGTATCGCACCCTAAATTGTTATAACGATACTGGCAGCATTGCAAAACGCCATGGTGGTGGACCGAAGCGCACTGCAACATTGCCGGATATCATTCGGAAGATGACGGCCAAATTGGCTCGGAATCCGCGCCGTAGCGGCAGAAAAGTGGCTCGTAAGGCGAACATTTCGCTCGATCGGATGCATCACATATTGAAAGATCATCTTGGACTAAAGGCCTTGAAACTGCATAAAACGCATGGTCTCACCGATGTTCAAAAAAAAGTTAGAGTGGAAAAAGCAAAGGAGTTGTTACGCTTGCACGAAAGTGGCGAGTTGCCATCATTCACTAAATTTACAGCATCTAAATGTTCAAATTGAGTTTTTACCGCCCAACACAACATAGCTGATCCATCCTCAAGGCTATGCTAGAAGATCTTTTGCAGATATTTTAGGAAAATTAAATGATAATGCACTACTTGCTGTTCATGAAGTGTGGAAAAATTTTGCTGTTTTCAATTCAAATGTAGTAATTCAGAGAAATACGGTGCCGTCAACCAAAATGCTCTACTCAAACATCATTGGTCTGGCTCATTCTCTGGTAGGGGACGTGTGCGAAGATTTTGGTATTCCCGATGGAGGGGAATTGGTTCAACATAAAGAAATATCTAATGCCGAGCTCCTCTAAACCGTAGACTAATTCAATTTACACTAAAACTAATTGGAGAGGGTCTGAAGTTAAGCAGAAGTTTGCAAACGCTCTTTATGAACAATTAACAATGCGCACACACGCAATTCGAAAAAATTTATAAAAAATGCGCAAACGCAAACAAATGTTGATTACGTATTTTTCAATGGATTCTAAAAAAAAATTAATGCTCAATTCTGAAACCGATAATTCCACTACAAGATAGGATTGCTTTGTTTTACATAGTTCGAGAGAACACATTTATGCATGAGTATTTACCTTAGATTCTTTAACTCAATTTACATGGTTCTAAGTGTAGTGGAACCTATTTACCTTTTTAATATGAATCCTTTGTCTCATTTTACACGATTTCGATTTACACGATTATCCGTGGAACGTATTTACCGTGTAAATCGAGGGATGAGTGTATTGTATGGAAGATTGTCCGCTGAAGATTACTTGAAGTTATTTCTTTAATTTCTTTAACGCATCCGTTTTCATAATCAGCGGTCTACAAATACAAACTGCCGAAAATACATGTTTGTCGTGCTTTGATTCGGTTGGACTGCAACAAATTCCCAGTACTCGTTTGATTTTTTGGAATTTGCATCATTTGCCACCAAATGGAATTGGTCGTACATCAATTCACTCAAATTTTATGGTAAAAAAATTATAAATGTATTATCCTTATCACTTTACCTAAACACAACCGATAACGTAAATTCAATTTCTGTTTGTAAATTGGTTTGAAATATTACAATGTTTAGCTCCCATAAATTACAGAGCAAGTAAAGAAAAGCGGTTACATATAAAATTTAAATCAATTACTTACAAAAAACCGCCTACATCACTTTATCAATGGTTTTCCCATCTAACACATCAATCAACTATATACGACGAGCAAAAGCAGCAAAATAAGGAAAAATAACAAAGAAGGAAAACATTTTTGCGTTCGAACGACATTTCACGGAAACAAACTTCAATATTCTCAACAGCAGCAAAAATAACATGAAATGGTTACAAACGTATAGCCCATTGATACTCGTACTCGTATGATATGTGTATATAGGGTTTAACTTATAAGGAGTGTGGTTTTGGGGAGGTAAACATTTTCACTCGCACAGTAAAATGAACAGAAAAACTAAATCGGAAATTGAAAAGATCCTCCATATTTCAACATTTTCACATATTCGGTATTTTCTTTCGTCTTTGTACTGTAAGCAAGCAACGCATTTCACTCCACATCAATATCCTATCGTTATTATTTTGGTATAAATACTATATGGTTACATTGGCAGCTTAGCAAGAATCATGCAACCAATGTTTATGTAAGGATTGAAGATGTGTACAAGCACATCGATATATTTTTTGATCTCTGGGAATATTACGGGAAAATTCAAGTGGTGTAAGTATTACGGTAGTAGTGTAAGTGCGTGAGAAATTATTTCCGATATTTTCGAGAATATTCTGGAGGTGGTGTAAATTGCGAGAATCGGTGTTGTAATCGTTAAAATCCGATTGATACGAACCGGATTTAACAGGGCAAATTCGTAACCATACCAAATCACACATTAATCCATAACTTAAAAAACACCGCCAAACATCCTATTAATTGTTGTGGATGTTAGCACCAGCAAAATAAATAAATAAACCACAGAGCACCTCACCGCTAACTTTTCTAGCTCATTTCTCTCCGAACTTTCATTTCGCGAAATAATTAACATCCAGTCCCCCAGTGTTGTGCATCTACGCGAATTTTCGAATTGTCTACATGTTGGTGTAGTAAATAGTGTAGACAATTAGTTTTTGCGTATACAATGTCGAGAACTAGTAGAATTTGTAGACAATTCGTAGACAATGTATATTATTGTTATTTGTTGTTTTTTCCATTGTTTTTCAACAACAAGTGCTTGTTTATATTTAAGCGGCGTGATTTTAGACATTAAGTAAAGTCAGGTGTGGGCAAATGGAGGGCTTCGGCCCTTAAACGGGGCGATGTTTGAAAGCCCAAATAGATTCCCACTGTTCAGGATGATGGGAAATAATACCCAACTCTCCAAAAGGAAAAAGATCGAAGAAATGCGAACAAAGAGATTAGGATTCGGTGGCGGTGCAGATATAATGGATTGCAATGGAGTGAATGAAAGATATCTAATAATTAAGCACGAGCAGGAGGAACAAAACCTGTCAAATTTGTCACCTTTTGGAATACAAAAAGCGCTGGATATGATAACCAAAGGTATCATTAAAACGCAATGCTCGAGAGCTGCAGAACTGCTGGTTCTGGCAAAAAATCAGGCAGCGACGGATGCATTACTGAAGGCCACATCTCTGGGGCAATTGGTCAAAATAAAAGTGACGGAACACCCTGTATTAAACAGTTCCAAAGGTATCATTTTCTGCCGCGACCTAAAAAGTTTAACTGAGAAGAAAATCAAGGAAGGGCTTAAGGCCCAAGGCATCATAGAGGTATGTACAATAAAGAAATGGGTGGAAAACAAGTTAACGGATACAGCAGCAATTATCCTGACTTTTAATTCACCAGTGTTACCGGAATATGTAAGGGCAGGCTTTATACAACTAAGCATTCGGTTGTACATTCCAAATCCGTTGAAGTGCACCGAATGCCACAAATTTGGTCACAAAGAGATGCACAAGTGATCCTAAGTGCTACAAAACACTAAAATGCATAAATTGTGGAGAGACACACACCAGCAACAGTAAGGAATGTCGAGTATATAAACGAGAAGTGGAAATAGTGAAAATTAAAACTGTAGATAGATTCACATTTCCCCAGGCGAAAGCCAAATATTTTCGATTATATGCAAACATCACACCAGCTAACCAGACAACATATGCAGATACACTAAAAACCGCCTTTAACCCACCAAACACACCACAAAAGCCGCAAAACAAAGAAAACTAACTAGAACAGACAAAACTACAATCATATCAAAAAACTATTTCAACTTCAAGGCAACAACAGACACAATTAAACTAACCACACCAACAACAGCAACAGCAGCCGAAACAACCAAAATAACTACTAGAAACGAACAAACTACAGATACAGCAAATACAGCAAGTACAACAACAACAAGCAAGATTACAACAACAACCGCAATCAGATCAACAAACAACTTGTAATACAGCAATGGACATAGAGGCAATCAAAAAAAATGAAGTATGGCTAGAGACATCAGATATTCTATTTTAACTCCAAAATAATTAACACTATTTGGAACTAACCATGTAAGTATGGTTGATGATGAATGAGGGAAGGAGGAGTGAGAACGCATCCCTCCCTGAACCCCTTCTTCATTTCTTTGAATGGTAGAGCGAATGCTGAGATCCAATGAATGCGTGAAGATTAGCCAGATAAATATTCGCAGTATACGAGTATATGCCAATGGCGATATGTTGCGGAATTATCTGACCAATAACGATGTGAATGTGATGATTTTGTGTGAAACTTGGGAGCGTGAGGATAAGACGTTTCGGGTGAAAGGATATAATTATCTGTCCAGACCGAGGGCTGCTGGCTTCGGCGGGATGGCGATATTGGCACGTGCCAATATCAGCCTGGTCCTTTGTGACATACCGCGTTTCGAGCACATTGAAGTCATCGCAGCCAAAACTCGGAATCTGGACAGAAACTTGTTATTTGTTAGTATCTATGCAACTCCAGTGTTGTCTACGTCTGACAGAGAGAGAAGCCAAACAAAATTTTCAAATTTTGTTTGAATGGGTGGAGGGCAAAAGTGACGTGATTCTAGCGGGTGATGTGAATGCGCATTCGAGAATATTGGGGAGAGAACGAACTGATGCTAGAGGTAACTGGTGGACCCGCCTCATTTTGGATTCCGATCTCGTAGTCCTGAATGATGGTGGGTCGACTAGAATGGCGAGAGTAGGGTCGACAGCCAGCGCGATAGACTTAACTTTAATATCTAGCGGGCTGGCGGGCCAAGTCACTTGGAATGTCACAGCTGAGAATTTGGGTAGTGATCATTATTTGATCAGGATATGCTTAGGTGGTATACTCGTAAATGTTGACATAGACCGTTAACCAACTTGAGGATGAAATAGAGAGAGTGAATGAAATCTGTACTATAAATGCGAGAGGGAATGAACACAAGGTGAACGGTTGGTGGAACAATGAAATCCAGTATTGGTATGAAGGTGTATATGTCATGAATGCAGAATAAATTACGGAAGGATGAATGTAAGATTGAAAAAGGCTATCCGTAGAGCGAAAAGGAAAAGTTGGCGGGACTATGTGTCCAAAATGACACATAGAACAACAACTAAGAATGTATGGGATAAATATAACAGAGTGAGAGGATATAGAGCGCTAGGCAGAAATGCAGTGTTAGATGACAGAGAGAATGGAGTTGTCTTTTTACAAAGGATTACGGACGTACGTAGCAATTTGAACGATAGATATGAAGTTTTGTTACCTAATAATGAAAATGAATTTATGAACGATATGTGTAAGGAGTTTGAATGGGAAGAGTTCTGAGGGGTTTTAGAAATATCAAAATCTACAACCCCCGGAACTAACAGAGTGAGTTATAAAACCATTGGTAGATTAGAATTCGAAGCCAAGGCGGCCTTGCTTCGAAATCTCAATCAAGTATGGATGAGTATTTAGATACCGGAAAAATGGAAGGAAAGCAGAGTGGTACCTATTCCTAAAAGGGATCGGGATAGAAATCTGACAACAAATTACAGGGGAATATGTATGTTGAATGTATTTGTTAAAATTGTGAATTGTATGGTGAAAGGTCGTATAGATAAATTTGTGAATGAGGGAAATTTGTTCCCGGAAACCACCTTTGGGTTCCGTTACAACCACTCTGCTAATGAATGTATAGAAAAGTTTGTGTGGGAAGTACAAAAGGAAAATAAGTATGTTGTGGCGGTATTTTTGGATATAGAAAGGGCATATGATTACGTAGTTCCAGGGAAACCTTGTCAGATCCTCATGGACTTGGGGTTTCCTTGGAAAATTTGTAAATGGGTGTATGAGTTCACGAATGGGAGAAAGTTAGTTTTATGTGGTAGAGGGTATAGGTTGGAAGGAGCAGTGACTATGGGCCTCCTCCAAGGCAGTTAAATCTCACCGACTCTCTTCAACCTGTACACGAGCTCGATACATAGGTGTAACTCGTCGGGCTCATTTTGCAATTTGCAGATGCCTTTGTCCTGATGGGCAAGGGGAGGACCATCGAGGAGGCATTGAGTCGGGTTCAAGAATGTGTGAATCAGGTAACCAAATGTTTGGGTGAATTGAATTTGAGGGTAAATTCGAGTAAATGATGTAGTATGGCTTTTAGAACGAATCGGATGGTTGATGTGCGAATATATAATGAGAGAATTGAGTGTGTGAAATTGACTAGGTATTTTGGAATCTGGATTGACAGAAGAATGAGTTTCAACGTGCATATGGAAAAATTGGCCGGTAATTGTAAGAGTAGATTGAACGTGATTAAAAGGGTGAGCAAGCCAAAATGGGGAGCTCATCCGGGTGTGACTGATATGTTACGAAAGGCGCTAGTGTCAACTAAAATTGCATATGGAATAAGTATATATGGTGATGGGTCCAATGTTAGGTTTAAAATGTTGATGCTTGTGGAGAATGCGTGTGCTAGAGTGGTATTGGGAGCGATTAATTCGACACCAATACACAACCTGTGGTCTGATTTAGGTGATTCGCCTCTCAATTATACGAGGGAATGGATTACCGTGCGAGAGACTGTGCGAATGTTAACTAAGGACAATAAAGAGGGACGGTTTACAAAAAGACAACAAGATCACTGGTAATCTTGGAAAATATTAACATATTCTCCAAGATGCGTCCGGCAAATCCGAAAGCCCCTCCGAGCAATCTAATAGTGCGGTTGAAGTATGGTGACACAACAAAAGCAATGATGAATGAGTTATCGGTTAAGAGTGAATTTTGCAAAATCCAATTCACTTTTGAATTATGTTGCACATGTGGAAGTGTATACAGATGCAAGTGTAAATGATGATCGAGTAGGAGAGAGTAAGAGTGCATGACAGTATCTGTATAATGAATGCAGAATTGATAGGGATTATGGAAGGGATCAAGTTGGCAATAACATAAGGGAGAAGGAGAATAGTGTTATTCTCTGACTCCCGGAGTCGGTTGGAATTAATTAGTAAAGGTGGGGGAACTCACGGCAATGTGTATGTGGAAATGCTGTATAAGTATCTTCAATCTTGTGGGAGGGAGATCATCCTTCAATGGATACCTTCACACCTACAGATTGAAGGTAATGAAAGAGCCGATATGCTTGCGAAACGGGGTTGTTTGATTGAGGATGTAAATGAATATGAATTCATGGATGCCAGAGACGTACTTCGCATGTTTCAGGTGAATCTGTGGAGAAAATGGGAGAAAGAGTTTATTGAAAAATGTCAGGTGAAAGGTAAGAAATACTTTGAGTTAGTTAAGTCTCCTTTGAGGCAACCGTTGTTTAAAGTGCTCAAAGGAGATACTACAACGTTAAGAACTATGGAACGAGTGAGATTGAATCATGGAAATTGGAAAGAATGTTTGAAGAAACGCAATATGGTTGTGTGTGAATTATGTGAAAGGTGTTTGGTTGTGGATGACATCGAACATTTGATTCTGAAATGTTCTGCATTTAACCAGAGCAGACAAATGTTCGATGTTGTATTGTGTGCAAGTAGTTTGACTGAATTATTACGAATGGGAATGAACGTATATAAGAATGTGTATGAATTTATTAGAACAAATCAGATAGAAGTGTGAAATGGGATCGATGTGTGCTAGGTGTATGAAAAGAAATTAAAATTAAAATTAAAAAATAAAATTGTTAGTTTTGAAACTGGGCCATATGGCACCAAATTTTTGGAGCTAGTACCAAATAAAAAAAAAAAATTAGTGTACAATCGATGTCTTTGAATAATTCGTGGATAAATTTTATAAACCCTGGTTTAATAGTTGGCATTTTAGCGTACACTGATAGGTTTCGTAACTTTCATACTAACCGATTACACGATCCTGTAACGTTTGCTGATTTGCAGTATTGGTTCTATATTGGCGTCGTTGTAATCCTTCGAAGAGGAAGTCGGAAAATGAGAGAATCTTTAAGATTTTTTCAGTATGCAATGGGCTTTATAGAAATTAATAATTTTCATTCAGGTTGAAATCGATTTGGTTTTTAACGAGATCAAATAAAATGTCGGTATGTAACGTATTTTCATGAACTTAATCGATTATCATAACGCTGTACGAGGCTAAATTCAGCTATGGTTTAAAAAAATTCTCTGTGCCAATAAGATTCTCAGTCTATCATGAACTTGAGCAACGTAATACTGCCAGTAACTAGTTCTAGTAGAAAAAAGTTTTTTTGGTGTTTTGAGTTTTGGGTTTTTATCGACTCAAATTAAAAAAATAATAATTAAAAAACTTTGCCTACAGATATGGCGGCCACACGAAGAGTTTGTGCACAACCGATTGTTCATAAGGTATTTCCAGACTAAAATTGTCCGATAACTGTGATTAATCTTTACTTGGACAACAATACAGATGGGGACTTTCTAATGTAACCGATATCCATTTTGTTCAGGTTAGCTAAGAGTTCCATTTCTTCTAGAGATTGAGATGAAACATTATAAAATCGAAATTCTTGGTCTCGGGGAAGTAAAATGGAAAAACACTGCAAAGTAAACACAAGCAAAGGAAATTCCTTCCGGACGCGAATATATATTAACAACAGCTAAAGCAATGAAGGAACTAATGGGATGGAACCCAGTTAAAAGCCAAACTCTTTTGATTCTTGACCTTCAGAAAGGTCTCGTCTAAAGGGGTTGCGGCGTCTCCTCACCGTTAATAAAACAAATTAGATGGCCATGTAGTTGGTCACCCGTTAGATATCGTTGGACGTCTTCCCGCCGTAATCCGTAACTATCGTTGGGCGTCTTTCCGCCTTTAACCGAAAATAATGTTGGGCGTCTTTCTGCCGTTAATAAATTTGCGAATGGCCACGTTGTTGGTCATCCGTAACCGTAAATGTACAGGGTGTCTTCGCACCTTTAACCAAAAAGCAAATGACCCGCTACAATTGCGGCACTTTCGCCGTTATTCAAATTTATGAATGGCCTCGTGGTTGGCCATCCATACATGCGGTGTCTTTCCACCGATTACCAAAAATTTAAGCGACCATGAATCGTTCCTCCCGTAGAATATAATTGACAAGCCTCGTGGTTGACCACCCTGTACCGTGTCTGTATACTTCACTTGCCGTTATATTTAATGTTATATTCCGAGACTAAATACCTTTTTTTAAATAATAAAATAAACAAAACTTTGAATATTAAACAATAATTTTTTTCAAGTTCAAAACTAGACTCCCTTTTAGGAGATTCAAAACTTAACTAACTCAAATTCTCGCACCAGAAAAAAACCTAGAAGAATATTTTACTGTTGGTGTTTCTTTGGTTTTTTTTGTGCGCGCTACTTCTCCGCTCACTCTTAGCACGCAATCACGTATCAATTGCACACAACTAAGCGAGAACAAAAGCACACAATAAAAACAATTCTCTATATCTCTGCCGGTCGCACACACGCACAAGGTGTACACATTGGTCTCGCTCGACTATTCAACATTAACGCGATACTGTAGCAATGTGCAAAGCGTGAACCAGAGTATAAAGGTCAATTCACACTCACAAAAAAACCTAATTGTCAATGCCAGAGAACAGATGGCAATGTCACCCTATTAAAGTTAGCCGACAATTTTCAGCCGAAAAATGTCGATAATGTAGATTCAAACTAATCTAACGAAAACTCCAGCTGAAAAATGCCGATAATGCAGATACAAGTTTTATGTCGGAAATCAATTAATTATATTAGAAATTTTTATTTTGCTGTTCCTAAAAAAACAACCACAAAAATTAAAATAAGAATTTTTAATTCGAAACATTTCAAACAAATTAACCAAAGCAAATTTTTCTAAGTGTTTTATTATATGTTTGGGGAGGTTAAATGGGAAATGCATCTATAGTGACATGGCCAGAAAATATTTCAAATGAAGTGCCTTCTATTGCATATCATTTTAAAAACGTCAAGTCAATTTTCATGTTGGGAGTCCGGGAAAAGTCGATTGAATATGTCGCACACACAAAATTTGAAAATTTCTAAAAATTGACCGTTTAAAGTGTCATGGCTGGAAATGGATTCGAATGAAAGGTTTTAATAATGCTCATACCTGGAAAATCTTTCAGGTCAATTTTCATGTTGGGAGTCCGGGAAAACTCGATTGAATATGTTGCACACACAAAATTTGAAAGTTTCTAAAAATTGACCGTTTAATGTGTCATGGCTGAAAATAGATTCAAATGAAAAATTTTAATGATGCTCATACCTGGAAAATCTTTCAGGTCAATTTTCACGTTGGGAGTCCGAGAAAATTCGATTGAATATGTCGCACACACAAAATTTGAAAATTTCTAAAAATTGACCGTTTAAAGTGTCATGGCTAGAAATGGATTCGAATGAAAGGTCTTAATGATGCTCATACCTGGAAAATCTTTCAGGTCAATTTTCATGTTGGGAGTCCGGGAAAACTCGATTGAATATGTCGCACACACAAAATTTGAAAATTTCTAAAAATTGACCGTTTAAAGTGTCATGGCTGAAACTAGATTCAAATGATAGGTCTTAATGATGCTCATACCTGGAAAATCTTTCAGGTCAATTTTCATGTTGGGAGTCCGGGAAAACTCGATTGAATATGTCGCACACACAAAATTTGAAAATTTCTAAAAATTGACCGTTTAAAGTGTCATGGCTGAAAATAGATTCAAATGAAAAATTTTAATGATGCTCATACCTGGAAAATCTTTCAGGTCAATTTTCATGTTGGGAGTCCGAAAAAATTCGATTGAATATGTCGCACACACAAAATTTGAAAATTTCTAAAAATTGACCGTTTAAAGTGTCATGGCTAGAAATGGATTCGAATGAAAGGTTTTAATAATGCTCACACCTGGAAAATCTTTCAGGTCAATTTTCATGTTGGGAGTCCGGGAAAACTCGATTGAATATGTCGCACACACAAAATTTGAAAATTTCTAAAAATTGACCGTTTAAAGTGTCATGGCTGAAAATAGATTCAAATGAAAGGTCTTAATGATGCTCATACCTGGAAAATCTTTCAGGTCAATTTTCATGTTGGGAGTCCGGGAAAACTCGATTGAATATGTCGCACACACAAAATTTCAAAATTTCTAAAAATTGACCGTTTAATGTGTCATGGCTGAAAATAGATTCAAATGAAAAATTTTAATGATGCTCATACCTGGAAAATCTTTCAGGTCAATTTTCATGTTGGGAGTCCGAAAAAATTCGATTGAATATGTCGCACACACAAAATTTCAAAATTTCTAAAAATTGACCGTTTAAAGTGTCATGGCTAGAAATAGATTCGAATGAAAGATCTTAATGATGCTCATACCTGGAAAATCTTTCAGGTCAATTTTCATGTTGGGAGTCCGAAAAAATTCGATTGAATATGTCGCACACACAAAATTTGAAAATTTCTAAAAATTGACCGTTTAAAGTGTCGTGGCTGAAAATAGATTCAAATGAAAAATTTTAATGATGCTCATACCTGGAAAATCTTTCAGGTCAATTTTTATGTTGGGAGTCCGAGAAAATTCGATTGAATATGTCGCACACACAAAATTTCAAAATTTCTAAAAATTAACCGTTTAAAGTGTCATAGCTGGAAATAGATTCGAATGAAATGTGTTAATTATGCTCATACCTGGACAAAATTTCAGATCAATTTTCATGTTGAGAGTCCGGGAAAATTCGATTGAATATATCGCACACACAAAATTTGAAAATTTCTAAAAATTGACCGTTTAAAGTGTCATGGCTAGAAATGGATTCGAATGAAAGGTGTTAATGATGCTCATACCTGGAAAATCTTTCAGGTCAATTTTCATGTTGGGAGTTCGATAAAATTCGATTGAATATGTCGCACACACAAAATTTGAAAATTTCTAAAAATTGACCGTTTAAAGTGTCATGGCTGAAAATAGATTCGAATGAAAGGTGTTAATTATGCTCATACCTGGACAAAATTTCAGATCAATTTTCATGTTGGGAGTCCGGGAAAATTCGATTGAATATGTCGCACACACAAAATTTGAAAATTTCTAAAAATTGACCGTTTAAAGTGTCATGGCTGAAAATAGATTCGAATGAAAGGTGTTAATTATGCTCATACCTGGACAAAATTTCAGATCAATTTTCATGTTGAGAGTCCGGGAAAATTCGATTGAATATATCGCACACACAAAATTTGAAAATTTCTAAAAATTGACCGTTTAAAGTGTCATGGCTGAAAATAGATTCGAATGAAAGGTGTTAATTATGCTCATACCTGGACAAAATTTCAGATCAATTTTCATGTTGAGAGTCCGGGAAAATTCGATTGAATATATCGCACACACAAAATTTGAAAATTTCTAAAAATTTACCGTTTAAAGTGTCATGGCTAGAAATGTATTCGAATGAAAGGTTTTAATAATGCTCATACCTGGAAAATCTTTCAGGTCAATTTTCATGTTGGGAGTCCGGGAAAACTCGATTGAATATGTTGCACACACAAAATTTGAAAGTTTCTAAAAATTGATCGTTTAAAGTGTCGTGGCTGGAAATAAATTCAAATGAAAGGTCTTAATGATGCTCATACCTGGAAAATCTTTCAGGTTAATTTTTATGTTGGGAGTCCGGGAAAATTCGATTGAATATGTCGCACACACAAAATTTGAAAATTTCTAAAAATTGATCGTTTAAAGTGTCGTGGCTGGAAATAGATTCAAATGAAAGGTCTTAATGATGCTCATACCTGGAAAATCTTTCAGGTCAATTTTTATGTTAGGAGTCCGAGAAAATTCGATTGAATATGTCGCACACAAAAATTTCAAAATTTCTAAAAATTGACCGTTTAAAGTGTCATGGCTGGAAATGGATTCGAATGAAAGATCTTAATGATGCTCATACCTGGAAAATCTTTCAGGTCAATTTTCATGTTGGGAGTCCGGGAAAACTCGATTGAATATGTTGCACACACAAAATTTGAAAGTTTCTAAAAATTGATCGTTTAAAGTGTCGTGGCTGGAAATAAATTCAAATGAAAGGTCTTAATGATGCTCATACCTGGAAAATCTTTCAGGTCAATTTTCACGTTGGGAGTCCGGGAAAACTCGATTGAATATGTCGCACACACAAAATTTCAAAATTTCTAAAAATTGACCGTTTAATGTGTCATGGCTGAAAATAGATTCAAATGAAAAATTTTAATGATGCTCATACCTGGAAAATCTTTCAGGTCAATTTTCATGTTGGGAGTCCGAAAAAATTCGATTGAATATGTCGCACACACAAAATTTGAAAATTTCTAAAAATTAACCGTTTAAAGTGTCATAGCTGGAAATAGATTCGAATGAAATGTGTTAATTATGCTCATACCTGGACAAAATTTCAGATCAATTTTCATGTTGAGAGTCCGGGAAAATTCGATTGAATATATCGCACACACAAAATTTGAAAATTTCTAAAAATTGACCGTTTAAAGTGTCATGGCTAGAAATGTATTCGAATGAAAGGTTTTAATAATGCTCATACCTGGAAAATCTTTCAGGTCAATTTTCATGTTGGGAGTCCGGGAAAACTCGATTGAATATGTTGCACACACAAAATTTGAAAGTTTCTAAAAATTGATCGTTTAAAGTGTCGTGGCTGGAAATAAATTCAAATGAAAGGTCTTAATGATGCTCATACCTGGAAAATCTTTCAGGTTAATTTTTATGTTGGGAGTCCGGGAAAATTCGATTGAATATGCGCACACACAAAATTTGAAAATTTCTAAAAATTGATCGTTTAAAGTGTCGTGGCTGGAAATAGATTCAAATGAAAGGTCTTAATGATGCTCATACCTGGAAAATCTTTCAGGTCAATTTTTATGTTAGGAGTCCGAGAAAATTCGATTGAATATGTCGCACACACAAAATTTCAAAATTTCTAAAAATTGACCGTTTAAAGTGTCATGGCTGGAAATGGATTCGAATGAAAGATCTTAATGATGCTCATACCTGGAAAATCTTTCAGGTCAATTTTAATGTTGGGAGTTCGATAAAATTCGATTGAATATGTCGCACACACAAAATTTGAAAATTTCTAAAAATTGACCGTTTAAAGTGTCATGGCTGAAAATAGATTCGAATGAAAGGTGTTAATTATGCTCATACCTGGACAAAATTTCAGATCAATTTTCATGTTGGGAGTCCGGGAAAATTCGATTGAATATGTCGCACACACAAAATTTGAAAATTTCTAAAAATTGACCGTTTAAAGTGTCATGGCTGAAAATAGATTCGAATGAAAGGTGTTAATTATGCTCATACCTGGACAAAATTTCAGATCAATTTTCATGTTGGGAGTCCGGGAAAATTCGATTGAATATATCGCACACACAAAATTTGAAAATTTCTAAAAATTGACCGTTTAAAGTGTCATGGCTAGAAATGTATTCAAATGAAAGGTTTTAATAATGCTCATACCTGGAAAATCTTTCAGGTCAATTTTCATGTTGGGAGTCCGGGAAAACTCGATTGAATATGTTGCATACACAAAATTTGAAAGTTTCTAAAAATTGATCGTTTAAAGTGTCGTGGCTGGAAATAAATTCAAATGAAAGGTCTTAATGATGCTCATACCTGGAAAATCTTTCAGGTCAATTTTTATGTTAGGAGTCCGAGAAAATTTGATTGAATATGTCGCACACACAAAATTTCAAAATTTCTAAAAATTGATCGTTTAAAGTGTCATGGCTGAAAATAGATTCAAATGAACAATTTTAATGATGCTCATACCTGGAAAACATCACCCTAATCTACATTATCGACATTTTTCGGCTGGAGCGAGTTGGCTAACTTTAACAGTATGGCAATGCCATCAGGAAAAGGCACCAATTATTCGATGGCAAAGAAATGCAAAATTCAAAAACAAAATTACATAGAAAATAATGTTATAACCACACAAGGTGTCGTAACAATTTTTAATCATTAGTGGGACCAGCATACATGCAATATTACATGAACATTTCCATGTTACATGAACAAAAAAAGACTCGTTTCAATTGGTCGAAAGAAATGGCCAAAACAAATGATAGTGGTGCTTTCAATTCTGAATGGTACACAACCATTTCTTTGCCAGAAGTCCTCGGCGAAATAAGGAAAACTAACCGCTGAAGGCAGATCATTCTCCACCTGCACAAACAACTCAATATTAGAGCGGTCAACATAACGAATTATTGGGTCATCCGCCGTATAATCGTGATTTGGCACACAATCACTTCTTTTTATTCCGGAGTGGCAAAGTTCTTCGAGAATTGGTTCAAACGCTTGCAAAAGTGTATTGATCTTCATGGAGAATATTTTGAAAAACTATAAAGTCACTTTTGATAAATAAATATTTGTTTTTGTTCTCTAACCCCGAAATATATCAGGCAACTCTATCAACTTCCGTCTGAGAAAGCAAACACAATCTGCGTTATCGACATTTTCTAGTTTTGGCGAACTATTTCAAAATCATTTGCCTCCTTATTAATTGTATAGCGAAATCGTTTATAAATACAAATTCGTCGTAATAAATTAATTTAAACGAATAATCGTATAACGTTTAATTGAATTGGCACAAATTATTCATAATCTACCGAATTGCTAAAAGTGAAAAATAATTAAGAATTTTACTACACAATATTTAGTGTTTTTCAGTATACCGTTTCAATTTTAAAGATCTGTCGACCCTAATAGAAAATGGAAAAGCTCTCATTATTTACAGTTCATTGCATTCAATTTTATTTCGTAACATTTATTATGCGACCTGTTCAAATTCATCTGCCATCATGTTTGGAAAAATATCATTTCAAAATAGCATTAAATTAAAATAATTTGTTTTAATGTTAAATAGGTAGTTATACCTTTTTCTGCTCCATTTAGTTTTGTATTCATTGACAGTTATTGATTAATGCCCCAATGAAACTATACTGGCGATTCGCAACTCAAGCGGGAATTATATATGAGATCAAAAGTGGTTGTTGTTCAAAATTTATTCTTTGGTAATTTGCACCGTTCCCTTGACCGAATTTTACTAACCAGCTTTACAATCCCTCAGTCTCTCCAGGCAATTAGTTTCATAATCAGAATTTCGTAATTTAGAATTAAAGAAATGAGAGTAGGTGATACAGTACGTCAGTTGATTTGAATTTTTGACTTATAGATGGCTAATGTGTAAGAATCACAACAATCAGTTTCGAACAAATGAGACTATTGATTTGAAAAAATCAGTCTTCTCATCAGGCCGCGACGACTGATGTTGTATTACTACATTGGAATATTGTCTATATATATAGAACATAACAAGTAGTTGTACTACTAGCGAATTACTGCATAGCGTACGAAATTTGATTCTTTCACATTTCCATCTATATTCTATTTTAACAACTAACTTTTTCGCATTCTATTCTTACACATTAGCCATCTATAAGTCAACAATTCAAATTTATCCGCGATCCGGCGTTAAAGGAAAGAAAGTATGGGGTGGTTGGGTAGTTGATTGTGTATAAGTAAGTGTCGATTATCATATTCGTTTGTCACACAGATAGTGACGCTAAATGGAAGAATTTCCTACGATTTGTGAATTTAATTCGAGAGTGCTGAAATATACCAATATACAGAACAATCACAATAACACCATTACAATTGCAAAAACCAAAGTCAGTTGATTATTTACTTAATTTTGCCATATGATAAAAAATATTACCAACATTAGTCCTTGAATCTGAATTGCGCGGCATATAACGTATCTAGCTTAAGAATAATAAAGATTTACCCGCAGTTGGTGTGATTTTTTGATACCCGTTGTCTTATATTGGGGTTTATTATTTAGGCATTACGACTTTTTTCGTCAAAGGCGTTTAAATGAGTGCTCTTAACCTGCACCGACCAAATTAGCCCACCTCAATGAAACCTGTACTATAATTTGTTACACATTTATTACAATTTATTACAACAAATCCCGATTTTATTACAGCTACCGTTTTCGAGGAACGAATGGTCGGTTTAGCTTACAATTAAACCTGCACCGCCAAAATTGTAACTTTTGATGTAGCTATGATATCGGGATGATTCTTGAACCAGAATTTATTACAAATTAATTACATTGAATAAGTTAGTTTAAGACCACCCCTATACCAACCTAAGGGTAAATTTCACCCCAAAACGATTTTCAAAAACGTCAATTTAACCAAATTTAATAATTTTTTTTACACCAGACTGCCACAAGATTTTAGGAAAAATGTTGCAAGAAGTGTTGTCGAGAGTAGTTTAACCCTATCCAGATGTGTAACAAATTATTTTTGTGACACGATACGCGGAATTGGCTCCCAACGGTAGAGGCCTCGAATAGGTAATTTAAGGGTCGATTTTACGACCTTTAATAATTTATTACACCAGACCGCCCTCAGATATGGGGTCTAATGTTACTCTGTGGCCGTTGTTGAGGGAAGGTCAACCTTATCCAGTTGTGTAATAAATTATTTTTGTGTCAGGATACGCGGAATTCGCTCCCAACGGTAGAGGCTTCAATAGGTAATTTAAGGGTCGATTTTACCAAATTTAATAATTTATTACACCAGACCGCCACCAGATATTGAGTCAAATAATACTCCTTGAGAATTGTGGTGGGTAGGTCAACCTTATACAGGTATGTAATAAATTATTTTTGAGTCTGGTTACACGTAATTTGCTCCGAACGGTAAAGGTTTGAAATTTTTAATTTAAAGCTCGATTTTACCGCCATTAACAATTTATTACACCAGACCGCCACCAGATATTGAGTCAAATGTTACTCCTTGGACATCGTAGTGGGCAAGTCAACCTTATCCAGTTGTGTAATAAAACATTTTTGTGCCGGGATACGCGGATTTCGCTTCCAACGGTAGAGGCTTCGAATTCGTAATTTAAGGGTCGACTTTACCACCTTTAATAATTTATTAAACCAGACCGCCACCAGATATTGAGTCAAATGTTACTCCTTGGACATTGTGGAGGGTAGGTCAACCTTATCCAGTTGTGTAATAAAATATTTTTGTGTCACGATACGCGGAATTCGCTCCCAACGGTAGAGGCTTCAAATAGGTAATTTAAGGGTCGATTTTCCCACATTTAATAATTTATTACACACCTGTATAAAGTTGACCTTTTCTTAACAACGACCACAGAGTAACATTAGACCCCATATCTGGTGGCGGTCTGGTGTAATAAATTATAAAATGTGGGAAAATCGACCCTTAAATTACCTATTTGAAGCCTCTACCATTGGGAGCCAATTCTGCGTATCCTGACTCAAAAATAATTTATTACGCAACTGGATAAGGTTGACTTGCCCACTACGATGTCCAAGGAGTAACATTTGACTAAATATCTGGTGGCGGTCTGGTGTAATAAATTATTGAAGTTGGTAAAATCGACTTTTAAATTAAAAATTTCAAACCTTTACGGTTCGGAGCGAATTCCGTGTAACCTGACTCAAAAATAATTTATTACACACCTGTATAAGGTTGACCTACCCATAACAACGACCACAGAGTAACATTTGACTCAATATCTGGTGGCGGTCTGGTGTAATAAATTATTAAATGTGGGAAAATCGACTTTTAAATTACCTATTTGAAGCCTCTACCGTTGGGAGCGAATTCCGCGTATCCTGACACAAAAATATTTTATTACACAACTGAATAAGGTTGACTTGCCCACCACAATGTCCAAGGAGTAACATTTGACTCAATATCTGGTGGCGGTGCGGTGTAATAAATTATTAGTGGTGTTAAAATCGACCTTTAAATTAAAAATTTCAAACCTTTGCCGTTCGGAGGAAATTCCGTGTAACCTGACTCAAAAATATTTTATTACACAACTGGATAAGGTTGACCTTCCCTTAACAACGACCACAGAGTAACATTAGACCCCATATCTGAGGGCGGTGTGGTGTAATAAATTATTAAAGGTCGTAAAATCGACCCTTAAATTACCTATTCGAGGCCTCTACCGTTGGGAGCCAATTCCGCGTATCGTGACACAAAAATAATTTATTACACATCTGGATAGGGCTTAACTACTCTCGACAACACTTCTTGCAACATTTTTCCTAAAATCTTGTGGCAGTCTGGTGTAAAAAAATTATTAAATTTGGTTAAATTGACGTTTTTGAAATATATAATCGTTTTGGGGTGAAATTTACCCTTAGGTTGGTATAGGGGTATTCTTAAACTAACTTATTCAATGTAATTAATTTGTAATAAATTCTGGTTCAAGAATCATCCCGATATCATAGCTACATCAAAAGTTACAATTTTGGCGGTGCAGGTTTAATTGTAAGCTAAACCGACCACTCGTTCCTCGAAAACGGTAACTGTAATAAAATCGGGATTTGTTGTAATAAATTGTAATAAATGTGTAACAAATTATAGCACAGGTTTCATTGGGGCGGGCTAATTTGGTCGGTGCAGGTTAAGAGCACTGTTTAAATGTAAAGCATTTTGGGTTGTCGTAATTGTGGCTTTTTGTGGTTGCTTTAGTCGTAAACATTTATAAATTCGAGATTTTTTGTTTTCATTAAAAATTTGTCAAAACTAGTTTGGGTCGCAATTCGTCTAAGCCCCATTAATTGTATTTAATTTCCGCGGTTTAACAAGGCTTCTCCACCTGACAAATATTTTCCCCATTACCATCTACTTTTGCTTTCTATGTAAATTTTGAAAAATGGAGCCTAAAGAGAAGAAATCATTTCGCTGTCGACATCTAGACCATGACTTGAGTATAAATATTATGATGACGCCATATTGAAAGTGAGCAAACGCCAGAAGATCCCATCTAGATATGCGGACATTGTACGCAGAAATTATGTTTACATGGCGAACACATTTTATTGCGGGGCTCTACTTGCAATTTGGTCAAATAAATAAATAAGTGAACCGAAAATCATATAAACATAATTACTATAAGACAAACTGGTATCAAGAAATCGTCCCAGCATGAGTTAAATCTTAAGCACCACTAGTAAGTTAAATGGAATTTTACTCGTAGTTTTTGTTTATTCGACGCGATTTACATGAAGGTGAATTTCGCACTTTTGCTTCTAACCTATGGTGGTTGCCTTAAAATATTGCCTCAATCAGATCTGTAGTTGTGCCACATTATTTTCTCTCGTCATCTGCTTAACCATTTTGAGCTCTCGACGAAGCGTACGAATGCTTAATTAGGAGTAAGTGTCTCGTAATAGACACACCGCCGCCGCAACATATCAACTGTCTGGATCTGGATAGGTCTATTTTTGGGCAGATCTGCCTAGTTATTATGCATGATGAACTCTGGATCATCTGTCGTTAGTTGTGCTTCTATAGCTTCCTCTTGAAGCAGTAATTTGCACGTAGCAAGCGCTCTATCAACATCTGTCTAGTTTTGCGAAATGAGGCAGGTTGTCCCTTCTCCCAATCCTAGGCGACTCAATTGAAAGCTGCATAAAAATACAAATATCCTTTGTAGATACAAATTACATTATACTTCAACCAGTCAACGGCTTCCCTAATCGCGATTTGTCAGCTTGAAAAACGCAGCAGTAGTTCGGAAGACAAAATGAGTTAAAATTAAATTCTTCACAAAAAACCCCATCCCAACCTACCCATCCATCTTTGAACAATCAATGTAGAAATTAACACCTTCAATATTTGAGATGTTCCAGCTTCTTAGAGTAGATTAGCGCCCTGTATTGTTACCGTTCCACATAAGGATATCTAGGATATCTATAAGGGTGTGGAATGGATGAGAATCTCTAGTGCTTGAGTGAATATGCTCCTAACAGCCACTAATACACAAGGTATATCTCTGTACTTTCCCCAAGGATTTTAGGTTGGGTAGAATATTTAAAGCTTGCCACCAAACCGTAACCACACATGATAAAATGAGCCTAATAGTAGAAATATAGAGCCCCATTTTGCCAATGATATTTTTATAGGAATAAGTTGCTATTGTAGCTTTCTTTACTCTTTCTAAAATGCTAGGTTTACGGCTAGTTTGCTGTCCATAATGAGTCCCAAATATTTACTTTATCAATGAAGGAATCCAGTGCTATTTAAGCTAGGGGTCGATCTGAGGAAATTTGTATTTTTTCCTGGAGAAAAGGGTCAACTCAGTTTTGTGTGGGTGTACGGATATTTGCCGAATACACCAATTACTTGCATATGCAACCATCATAAAACCGCACTCTCCCAGGTTAATAATAGGTTATTTATGACCAATTTCCAAAGATGAGGGGATATTACCTCACCTTGCGGTATGACCCTACTCACATATTTATTTTTGAAGGACCCAACAAGGCTAGATCTGAGTGACTTGTCCACGCACATAGAGGAGAGTGTTTGCGTGATCACCTCTGGTCTGACCTTGTTAAAGGCCCTTTCTATGTCCAGAAAAGTTATCATGGAGTATACCTTTTGTTCAAGGGATTTCTCGATAGCAGCAACAAGGGAGTGAGGAGCAGTTGGAACAGATTTTCACTTGCAATATGCTTGTAGAGATTTTGATAGTCTATTTGGCTCAATCAAACTCCTAATGTGAGCTTCAATCTGTCTTTCTTAAATTTTTAGTAACGAAGAGGTGAAACTTCTAGGTCTAAGGTGTTTGGAACTGCAATACTTCAGTCCATTTACTAGTTTGTTGGACATCCGCTGGGATAATGCCATCGGGTCCTGGTGGGACTTAGAGATAGCATTTTATACAGGCTAGATGTCTCAGAGCACTCCTATATTTTACTAGGCTCTTTTTCTGGTTTTATAAGTTGATACGACGGGACCAACCTTGTGAATGATTGTGTAACATTTTTTGGTAAGTTTTGAGGACTAGACCTTTTGACAAAGCCCTATGTTGTCCCCGTTTTATTTGCACGTCTTGTTGAATATGTCTAATGAATAAAGTTCCACGTTGGTTACCTATGCCTTGGAAATCAGACCTAAAGGTCAAAATGACACCTGTATTAGTATCCGGGTTTTTAAGAGGGCGCACTCTTCTTTTTTTGTATTATTAGTTTGATCCATGTTTAGTCCCAGGAGTAATGGAGAAATAAATGGCCATATGTACAGAGATAACCGGCCTGTCCGGTTATGATCACGGTACGATTAACACCTTAATAAGTTATAACCCCAAGCTGTATGTTTTATATTGTAGTCCCCTCCAATAATAAATCTTGGACCGAGCTTATTGAAGACGTTATTAAATTGTAACTTCGTTGGTGTATGCCGTGGAGGACAGTACGCTGCTGCAATATTTAGATCTGCGCCATTATATTGGATTGAGATAACAGTTGCTTGCAAATAGTTTTCACGAATATCCTCTTGTCGATTGTGTTTGATATTATTTTTGATTAGTACAGCTGAACCACCTCTAGCTCTTTCACTAGGATGGGTTGTCCAGTAGGAGTTAAAACCCCTTATTCTGATAAAGCTTTTGTTGGAGAAGTGCGTCTCTGAAATCAGCGCAATATCAATGTTGTTTGTATGGAGAAATATTTCCAGTTCGTGGGCTCGTTGGTTGAGCCCATTAGCGTTCCAAGCTACAATGAGTAGGAACGAGTTAACCATTTGTGAGTATGCTGACTTTTTCGTTTGGTGGATAGATATAGGTTTCCAGTTTTGCCACTCTCTCTCCTAAATGACCACGTGACTGTTGAATTTGGCTAAGCATTTTAATAATTTCAGTGTTATTTGACTCGTTGGCGATTTGCGCATAGGATAATCCAACTGTGGATGATGTGATTGTTGTTTGTGGTTTAGCAACTTTGGTTTGTAATCGCTGCATTGCGCTTGTTCTGTTATTCTGTTGACTTTTAATTTTGTTCTGATATACACGGCATCCTTTATAATTTGCAGTATGCCCTTGTTGTTGACAAAGAGCACAAGAAGGCGCGATATCTGGTGTTTTCTTGCATTTTGTCGTATGGTGATTTTCCGCGCATTTAACGCATTTGGTTTGACGATAGCAAAAGCTCTTGGTATGTCCAAGTTGTTGACAATTCGTACATTGTGGAATTCCCCTTGTCTTGTTAGGTGGCTCAATTTTAACTGTACAGTACGCAACTTTCTTGATATTGTATACTTCTTTATTGTTGTCTTTTTGTTTCAAGTCGATGTAAAACAATGGAAAGTGTTTCCTGACTTTTACACCATCAATTGTGACCATTTTGTATATGTTGGTAATACCTGCAACTTCATGTCCCATTTTTTCTAAGCCTGCTTTAATTTCATCGTGACTAATAGAAGAAGCTAAGCCTCTGATAACCACTCTATAGGCCTTTTCACTCTTCAGCTGGTAGGTGTGATATTGAATATTTTCTAGTTGGTTGCTAGATTCATTTTTTAATTCTTCCAGTAATTTTTTGACATTTCTGTAATCATTTTCATTTTGAAAGGTAATTCTAGTGTCATTAGTTGATTCACTAGTGGTTTTTATTATTTTTGGTCGAAAAAGTTCGAAATTGTTGATATTGCTCACATTAATGGGTGGAGGCAGTGGTATTTTTGGGTTTTTCTGTTCAGTGTTACTGTCCACACTTTGTGTATTATTTTTTGAGGGAGTTTTCGTTTTTATGCGCCTACGTTTCTTAGGATTTCTGTTATTAGCTCTGGAAAGTTCTTCTTCAAGTTCTTCCTCATCTGTGAAATAATCCTCTATACTCAGAGCATTAAATCTATTATTCTGTTGAGAGACTGGAAATTGCTGCAGCAACCAGTTGGAATTATTTGAATGATGTTGACTTGTTGATGGCTGAATATGGTTGACAGGCAGGTTGTTAACTCGTGCTGAATTCTCAGCTTTACTATTTTTAACCTTTTCTTTTAGTGTAGAGTTTTCTCTCTTAAGTTCAGCAACTTCATTGCTCAGTTGCGCGAGTTGCCAGTAGCGCATTGCTCAGTTTCTCCATTTTCTGAAACTTGGATAACAGATCCTCGCTGTTTATAATGTTTGTTGATGCACTCGGCATTTGTAATGAAGTTCCTTTTTCAGTAGAGACCGCGTCTTTTGCAGTTACTGTGGACGCAGTGGCTGTTGGCACAGTTGTCTTTAATTGTAGTGTACGTCTACTTACATTTGGAGGTGGTGATCTCAACATTTTCATGCTCTTAGGAAAGTTGTTCCCTTTATTTTCCAAGGGTTGGTTCCCCCCAGAATCTATGGTACTAGAATCCGAAGAGTATATGGAGTGGCCCGGTTGATTTGATGCTTCTATAGACGCATCCGTCTCGTTTCCTAATACTATTAGGCTATTATTTTCATAATTATTTTTCATCAAAAATTTTTATTTTATTCCCACGAGTAGCACGAGAAATTAACGGTCGCCTATGACAGGGCTCTGCGTTATCATAAGAAGGCTATGGGTTTAAACCGAATGACGCCAAATTCGGAGTTCACATACTTACGACTAAGCACCCTCTTAGCCACGCAGCCATCGGCGTATGTAGTACCACCTTAGCTTTGGTGTGCTATTTTTTGGTCCGCCCCGAGTATTTAATTTCCCCGGTACCGACCATATCTGGCAAGCATTCCCCTATCCGCCACCCGGGGAGGCGCCTGATGGGGGTAATAGCAAACCCCACACAGGCGATTAACGTGCTAAAATTATTATTGTATTTTACCTACTGTTACATCTTTACTCATCCGTATATATGTCATGTAGTTACTCGTACCTAGTTGCATGTAACTCGAAAGCAATTTTCCACAGCAAGAGAGAAGCGCTGTTGAATTTCCAAATTCCTTTCACAACTTTATCGATATATAACAATTAGCTGTTAGCTCTATTATATTGCTCATGTTCGTAGTCTTACAGAAATTTAACTTTAGGATATACATAACCGAATAACTTCATACCTTTATAGATTTGATATTTTATATCGGAATAAAACCAAACCGAAAATCGATTTTTATGTCAGTGAAATATAAAAACTATATCGTATGTTGTGTGTGTGTGTGTGTGTATAACCGAAAGTTCATTGTATCTAAAACAATACTTTTTTATGTAGCTGCAATGTACATTTAGAACAATGAAAATACTTTCCAACATTTTTCTCATCTCTCTCCTCATGTCTCCTCTGTAAAATGTGTATGTTGGATATATGCTACGAGTATTCACAGAAAATAACAAAAAAAAAAAAATTTAAATTTAATTTTTCCATTCCAAACTTTAGAGAAAAACAACAACCAGAAAATAAAAAAGCTAACGAAATTTGGAAAATATGTTTTTGGGTTTAGAGACGTTGGGTGGAAATTTCTGTGTTTATTTTTTTTTTGTTCCTCGGATAGGTACATACTAGAGATTTTGGTACGTAAGCCGTATACAAGGATGAGGCGAGTCCGCAACAAGTGTATTAAGAAGAAGAGCGCGGGACGATGTACTATATATGGGGTGGTATTGCGCGTGACTTGGATATATAAAATTTGAAAAGTTCTTGTTTCATAATAGACACGAACACACGATGAGGATTAGATTGAATTAAGCATATACCAAATAAAATTACATATATGTACAAGTGGGGGAGATGATATTACTAAATTTCTTTTACCTACATCTAACAGTTTTCTTCTTAATTTTACTTTTCACTGATGATTTATTTTATCATTATATTTGACTTCAATTTTTATTACGGAGGTACGCGAGTATTAAGACTTAAGAGTTTACAATTTTGGATTATGATGGGGTATAAATTTTAAATTAACTTTTTCATTTTCCTTTCCATCAACGCAATAATATTATTTTAATGGAATTATGAATGACAACCGCGAAAGCTTTAAACTTTTACAGATGAAACCAATCGAAAACGATTTTTGTTTTATCTTTTGGGTTGTTTACTTTATACCTTAAGGCTCACCTAACTCTTTTGTGGTTAATGTTGTTGCGAGACGCTGTTTTTGTAATACGAGGGGAATAAACTGTCTCGAGAACAGGGTTGACCGCGTTTTTAATCGGTAGGCGCAAAATAACCGGATCGGGCATTGCGTATCGCCGAAAAAACAAAAATAATTAATTGCCTAATCTAACCTGTACATTTTTGGCTTGTTTGTATAAAATAGCAACTAATTGTAATATTTTATTGTACCTTGATAAAAGTAAGGACTTTTGTTGTAAACTAACGCATTTTTAAGTCAATTTTAGGAGTTCTCATGTTCGTTCTAACTTCGACTGTTCTGAATTTTTATTGAACTATAAACATCGAGGTGCTTAGGCAACTCGACCTCTGATTTACTGGATACTATTGATTTTAAAATTCTCTAAAATAGTAGCAGCGGCAGATACTAACCGCTAGTTCTACGAAAGTAGTACCCCACATTGCCCAGAAAATCACATTGTCTTTACTGCCATGGCAAACGATGGCAACATTTTTTTAAAAACTCAGTTCGATGATGACTATTCCAATATTTCCACTCACAATGAATTTAGCAGGCTGTTAAACGAACTTTACAATGATTAGCCTGATGCAAGTCGATCTCTTTGAGGATCATTGTTCTAATGACTCAAAAAGGCGCACCAATAAGGCGTGTATAACTCATGCTTTTCACACCATTGCGATGAAGAAGGAGGTACATGTCGTCGCAAATCACACCAGATTTCAGAAAAGGTTGCGATCTCCACGGCATATTATCAAACTTAAAGTCATTGGCTTTCCACTGCAGTTCCTGCGGCATACGCCAGGGTACGTTAAGCGCGTTACTAAAATCCGAGTTGCCTTCGCGCCCACCAAACAACCGATGTTGCTGCCTGGGGGATTGATTACGGATGTGGAAGTGGACCTGCTGTAGCAACTTGAGCTGTTCTTCTGTGCTTCACATACAGGATGGCTGCTGCGATCATTAATATTCCTACAATGACGTAAGATGCTGTGTATAGTGATGAACGTCATGCATGTTTACTTCGGTAGTTGATGCCCTTAGGTTCCTTTGTTGATTTTGAATTGAGACTTTAATGGCTTCAAAATCTGAGTTAAATTGTGAGCTCCGATTTACTCCTAAAGTGGGATCTAACATCATACGATCACTCAAATTAAATTGTGGCATGAATGAGAGTTCCAAACTACTGCTAACTGCTCTGTACCCTGTCAATGTGAACGTTTCTCCTTTCAAAACACAGCTTGGATCTAGTGTTAGGATTCCCTCTCCTTGGATGAGGATGGTTGTTGTTTCGATCATTCCGCTGCTACTTTCGCAAATCACGTTATATAAACAACTTCGAATTTGATTACGAAGATCCATGCGTTATATCGTAACGCCGTTATAGCGTAACGGAATCCATAGTGAGGTGATATTTATTCTGTGGATTTCACAACTAGTTGGCACGGTCCTAGTTTGCTGGAAAAGTTGCATCTCACAGCTGCTTGTATCTGACTGATACGCATTCAGTGGTAAAGGTATTCGCCATTGAGGTTGGTACAAGTATTCAGTTCTTCGGAAGAGAAACGTATATATTGACTGTTCTGTATCGCAATCAACAAATAACTCGAAGATGTGGTGATGTATATGTAGTCTTGCTGATGAATCGCTGGGATTGCCATTGCGTGGTATATGTTGAATCGAGTCCTCTGCACTAGTGGAATTTTGATCTCGAATATGATTGTTGCCTCAGTTTGTATAGTTTTGACGGTGGCTATTTTATAGATGGCGGCTATATTCTCGCTTCGGTATGGCATAGACTGGCTTGGTTTCAAGTTAGGAATGATTTGGTTGACTTGATCCTGAAGTTGATGTGGAGTTAGGATCAAAGGATCGAGGGTGCCTTGATGGACTTCAGTGATGGTGCTGATTATTGCAGTTTGAAAGTTTCGTAGTTTCATCATCTCCAGCATCGTGTGTATTGCAAGGTCGGTAAATTCTTCATGGAACAGGATGGTTGTTAGAATTTGGTTGTATGCCTCGAATTTCTGTGTTGTTTCCTCATGGGTGGACGTTAATAGTTGACTCTAATATGGACATTTGGTTTTGTAATAATTCCTTTTGGTGCTGCTGGTTAGCATTTAATTTGCCTATGCTTTCCTTGCAGGTTTTCGCATCTCTTTGATCTAGCACCGCGAATAGTTCGTTGGCAATTGTACCTACAAAATCGAAAGGCGCCCTTCTTCCGCGGGTGATTTTATTTCCGCCTAAGGCATTTAGTACTTTGTTTTGTTCATCTAATTCTACATGAAGTGCCTTTATTTGTGAAACAATGGCTTCACAGTACTTAAACGTATCCATGTGTACTGGTTGTATAAGCGATCTATTCGAACAAAAGCTGTCTAGTTGACGAGCAGCGTTCGCAAAATGATTTAGTTCTGCCTAATAGGAGGTGAGGTTATAATAGTTTATGATCCTCCATTCTCCGTTGATTAGACTTGCTTGACCATTTTTATCAAAGTATATTCCGGGATGAGCGGAGAATCTCGATATATTGTATCTGGTTGGTATTTCTGCTGCTACTAGTCCTAATGCGCAGATTAATGCGATTGTGTGAAGCAACAGCTTCGACTTGGTGCTTGCTCTTGTCACCCGTTTATGCTGTTTTGCGTGGTCGTTGGGTTCAACTGCATCTTGCACTGTCCATCGTCCTCAATCGGCAGTCGGCTGATCTTTGTAATTGGCCTTTTGAGTAATCCTCCGTTGGCGTTCTTTACTGTTACGGTTCTAACAAAACCATCGTTACCACTATGTACCTCATGGATCCTTCCTAGAGGCCACCTTCCTGGTGGCAAATCATCATCCTTAATGAGTACTAGCTCTCCTTTCGCTATATTCGGTTCTGTTTTGTTCCATTTGCTTCGCTTCTGTAACGATAGTATGTATTCAGTTAGCCAGATCTTCCAGAATTCTTGCGTTATTTTCTGTAGTCTTCATCGTGCTAAATGGCTAAAGTTTTGATTTAAATGGCTTGGTTCTGGCATCGTGCGCAGTGGTTCACCTATAAGGAATTGTCCGGGTGTTAAAGCTGTGAAGTCATTGGGATCTGATGATAGTGAGAGAAGAGGCCGTGAGTTGAGACAAGCTTCTATTTGACAAACAATTGTTGTCATCTCCTCAAATGTATGATGTTGTTCTCCAATTATTCTACGTAGGTGATACTTGACGGATTTAACTGCCGCTTCCCATAGTCCACCCATATGCGCTGCCCTTGGTGGTATATAATGCCATTGGGTGCCATCCTTTGCAAGTTGTTCTGCGACCTTTTCTGGTAGTTGTTTCAGTGCAACACTCAGATCGTTTTTCATAAGTTTTGAAGCCCCTATAAAGTTAGAACCACAGTCGCTATAGAGTTCCGAACAATTACCTCGATGTGCTGTAAAACGTCTAAACGCTGCTAGAAAAGCTTCAGATAACAAGTTGCTTACCACTTCTAAGTGAACGGCTTTTATTGCAAAACAGACGAAGACCGCTAAATATCCTTTGTAGCTTTTGTTACCTCGTCCAGGTGAGCATCGGAGCTGATAAGGCCCGGCATAATCCACTCCTGTATGGGTGAATGGTCTTGTTGGAGTCACTCTTCCGGCTGGAAGATCTCCCATCAGTTGGCCCAGCGTTCGTGCTTGATGTTTGTAGCAAACTATACATTTATTGATGAAAGTTTTTACTGCTAGTGGACCCTTTATTATCCAATATTTCTGGCGAATGAAAGCTAGCGTGAGGGATTTGTTTCCGTGCAACGTCATCTTGTGTGCATAGTCTATCAGCAGCGTTGTGAAACGACCCTTATAAGGAATAAATATTGGGTGTTGAGGAGTTTTGATTCGCTATGTTTTCCGTGGCGTTTATCAAGTACTCCTAAGCAAAACTCTTGTGTTACCTTTAAGGCTAAACTCAAACTGTCATGAAGTTCTTTGGTCGTCAGATACCTTGGTGATGATTTAGCTGTTCTTTTTACAAACCTAAGAACATAAGCTATGCTCCTTATTGCTTTTAGCAACTCTTCTGTGGTTCCCTCAACTTGTGGTTGTAAGGCATATTTGAAAGAGTTTCTGAGCCAGCTTGGTCCGTTCCACCAGAGAGGGTAATCTATGAAACTGGTGGGATGCAATCCTCTTGATGCACAATCCGCTGGATTTTCTTCGGATTTCACGTAGGCCCATTGCACCGGAGACAATATAGAATGGATTTCCACTATCCTGTTTGCAACGTACGTTTTAAATCTATTAGGTTTGCCTTTAACCCATGCCAACGTTATCATTGAATCCGTCCATGCAAATGTTTTGCTATCCGGTTCTTGTAACGCTTCTTTGGTTTTCTTGATTAATTTTGATAGTAATACAGCTGATCATAATTCCAATCTGGGGATGGTTAATTTGGATTTTAACGGTGCAACTTTGTTTTAGCAGTGACTAAAGTTACTTTGCTTTGGTTGTTTGTCATCTTAGATTTGTAGTAAATTACTGCTGCATATGCGTCTTCTGATGCATCACAGAAGCCGTGTAACTCGCCTGTGTTGTCTGTGTTGTGGTTTAACCATCTTTGCAACTTTATTTCTTCTAACGTCTGCAATTGAGTAGCATAGCGAATCCATGTTGCTTCTAATTCCGCCGGCAGTTGTGTGTCCCCCATCTATTCCTAATGGCCATAGTTGTTGCATGAATATTTTTGCTTTTATTATAACCGGTGGCAGCCATCCTATGGGGTCAAATAGTTTGGAAGTTTCGGATAGCACTTTTCTCTTTGTTATAGGTGTTTCGATATTTAGTGGTTTGATTTTAAATTGGAAAATGTCTTCTATGGGATTCCATAAAATCCCGAGGGTTTTAATAGTGTCCCCTATTTCGATTGTGTGGTTGTTTTCATTTCGATTCTCAGTATCTATATTTGCTAGTATCTGCTGGTTGTTGCTGCTCCATTTCCGGAGATTGAAGCCTCCTTGCGTCAAACATTTATCTAGTTGTTCTTGCAGTATCCTAGTTTGGTTGATGGTATCCGCTCCTGATAGTATGTCATCGACATAAAAATCTTCAGCGACTGCTCTTTTTGCAGCTGGATATTTATCTCCCTCATCTTGCACCAGCTGACGTAGGACTCTTGTGGCTAGATATGTGGCCGAGGCTGTCCCATACGTAACCGTTTTCAGCTTGTGCGTGCTGATTGCGCCTTTGTCGTTTCTCCATAGTATCAACTGGTAACTTTGATCTGAGGGATTGAGTTTTATTCGTCTAAACATCTTTTCGATGTCAGCTTTAAACACATACTTATGTTTCCTCCAGCGTAACAATATGTCTACGAGTGGTTGTTGTATTGTTGGGCCAGTGTGGATCAGCTCATTTAACGATATTCCATTTGACGTTTTTGCTGAAGCGTCGAAAACTACTCTGAGCTTGCTTGTCCAGCTATCATCTTTTAATACTGCATGGTGTGGTAGAAAATAGTTTCTACCTGCTTCATCACGTTGGTTCATTTCTATCATATGATCCAATTTGATGTATTCATCCATGAAGCTTCTGTATTCATTCTTCATCTGTTGGTTTTTATTTAGTTGCTTTTCCACTTGAAGAAGGCGTGCTGTAGCTTTTTTCCTTGATTCGCCTAATATGAAATCGTTGCTTTTAAATGGTAATGCGACCTGGTATGCACCATTTTCTAATCTTTTGTAGTTCTTTTCACTAGTAAGTTCCCGTTCTACGTGGACTTCTTCAGTTTCCCAAAATCTCTTTAGCTGATTTTCTAATTCTATGTACGATATCATAGATTTGATGTGATGATGTTGTATACTCGAGCTTTTGAATTTTCCGAACACGATCCATCATAATTCTGTTTTTTGTGTAATTGGTTGTTCTGGATTTCCTTTTATAACATCACTCAATACGATCCTTGGATAATAATCGGCTCCAAGCAGTATGTCTAAGGAGCCCGGTGTGTTGTAGTTTGGATCTGCATGCTCTAAGCTGTTTAGATGTTCCCAGCCTTCGGTTTGTATTCGTTGTTCTGGTAGCAATGTCGTCAGTTTTTGAAACACTAAAGCATCTAAGTGTAATCCAAATTCGGATGTTGTGACAGGTTGGATTATGGGGCTCACTATTTTCTTTACCTCCCCAATGTTGTGACCACCGACTCCAGCTATTTTGGCATATACTTTCTGCCCCTTCAGTTTCAATTTTTGAACTGCCTCCTCGGTAATGAATGTCGCTTGAGATCCTGGGTCAATCAGGACTCTTAACGTTGCGTGGCTTCCATTATTATTATCGGATTTAACCATAGCTGTTGCTAACAATACGTGTTCTTTATCGGGATCTACGTTGGTTATTAGTTTGAAATTTTTTACTTCTCCCGTGTTCGTGGTTTGTATCTTGGGCTTTGCTGTATGCAAACTAGTATGATGTATTCCGTTGCAAATCGAGCATTTCATCTCTCGGCCGCAATGGTATGTTTGATGTGCTGATGATAGGCATCTTCTACATAGCTGGTGCAGTGGCACTATTTGGTTTTTATCTGTTGTTGATAGCTGCTTAAGCCGTGGACAATGGTCTAATGCATGGTTCATCTGGCAATAGATGCAAATCTCGCGTAAGGTTGTTGTGGTAAAGGTTTGTCTTACCACTGGCGGCTTTGGTTGTTGTGGTTGATTTTTTGGGCTATATGATGCTTCCAAGGACTTGAAGCGTTGTTCGAGAAACTTCAGAAATTCGTCGGTTTTCTGAAATTCAGTTGGGTCCTGGAGCGAACTTTCATATAATCGTCGTGTTTCATTGTCCAATTTCTTCGATAATGTGAAAATTAGAAATGAATTCCAGGATTCGATGTTTATTTCTAGGCTTCTGATTGCGTGTATGCACTCATTATTAGTGTCGTGCAAATTTCTAATTGCGGCTGATGATTCTGTATTAATTGATGGTTGGTTTAATAACGTATTTAGGTATGCTGATATGATCAATCGTTTGTCGTTGTATCTATTGTTTAAGGTACTCCAGGCCAGTTGATAGTTATCAGCGGTAGATTCCAAGTGACCTATTAGTTTAGCTGCTGCTCCACTAAGATGGTGTTTCAGATAGTTTATTCTATGCGTATCTGACAGCGTTTGATTTTGGTCTATCAGACGTTTGAATATCTCAGAAAAACTACTCCATTTCATGTAGTCCCCGTAAAACGTGGGTATTTCAATCGGTCTCAGCTTTATTTCTGATGTTGTGCCACTAGTAGCTGATGACTCTTCTATCGCGGTGGTTATTTCGATTGCCATCTTTGTGTAACTTTCTTTTAATGCTTCATAATCCTCTCTTCTGAAGTATCCTAGCCTCTCATGGTCGTCATCTGAGGCCTCGATACAAAGTTCTTCATGCCTATCAATTATTTGATTCATCGCGCGCTGCATGTACTGTATGGCGAATTTCATGGCTTGCTTGCCTTGTCTTTCATCCAAAACCTTTCTGGCCTTTGCTATTTCCCTGTACCCTCCCTGTACTTTCCCTTATTTTAAAATCTTGTCTTCGTAACATTTGATTGAGCGTGCTGTTGCTGCTTTTCTCTGCCGGCGCGCTGGCTTTTGGTACGGGCTTTTATTAGAATCGCCTGTCTCGGAGGGTATCGACTCCATGCTGACCGCTGGCGATAGCGGTGTTGGATTGTTTAATCGCTGGCGCATTTCTTCGATCAGTTTTTTGTACGTTGCCGCCACTGCAGCTCGTAGGTTGGTATATGGATGATCTTTGATGATCGGTCGAACAAAGTTGTATATTTGTTCATCCGTTTTTACGAACTCTGTGTATAGAGCTTTCAATTGCTCTATCTTCGTCTCCAAATACTTGCTCGTCTTGCGAGATGGTCCATCCTTGTTGTAGTTGCTCTCTAATTAATATTTTTCCTCTAACAACTTCTTGTTTCTCAAGTAAGTTATCCATTGTAGCCGGTTGTTTAGTGACTGTTGAATGATGCTGGTTGTGTGAGAGCTTCGCTGGTTGTTATTTAGCTTTTTCGATGGATTTGATAGTTATCGGAGCGGACGATAATTTGACTGTTTTGCCGGTTGATGTTTGGCGTTGAAATTAAATTGCCGGTTATTGCTTGGCTTTTTACTATGGTTTTTGTCGCTGGTTGGTTTTTTTTTCGAAGGACCATGTAGTGCTATGAGATTAGTGCGCCTACCGTGGGTCGGAGCTAGTCCACTAATTCAAAGCAATGTATATTTAATTAATGAGAAACGATATTCTGACTGATATTTTCACTTCTAATTTTATTATAACAATTCTACAGCTTATATAGTAAATAAATGATTCAAGTAAGGGCTATATGTCAGCACTTTATGATTTTAATTCTTACTTAATATTTATGTTTATAATTCTCTGTTACCAGCTGAATTGGTAACACCACCTGTGCCGAAGGCGCTCTACATTAACTAATTTTGACCTCTGCTTGTGTATGTCATTTCTAATGTACCATATGGAGCATTCACAATGCTACGTAGTACCAAGTAGTACTTTGTTTTGAAATGTTTGTATGATCTTAACTGTAGTTTTTTTTTGCAGCCCTAAAGCTGAATACCATATAACCAGTTCATTTTTCCAGATTTTTAATTTAGCTCTTGAATTTTGTTTTTAACATGTGCCTTTTACCTACGTCTAGCGTCATGTCAGTCTAATCCGGAGATATTCTAATTTTTCTAATTTCCTATTTGTAATGTCAATACATAGAATTCGATTCGTTTACGAATATACGTCTAAGAATATTGCTGAGCATACTCTCTTTTTTTCAGCGCCTCCACAATTGCATCAGTGATCCTATGTACCTGTTCTATCGTTTAGTGCTCGCAGCTTTCTCGGAACCCAAATTGATGTGCTGGTATAAGATCTCTGCGCCGGCCTGTTCGATGTTTTGTTGTTTAGCGGTTTAGTAGGTTTTGTAATCATTAAGATGCCCGCTACTTTCCACTTCCACTTGGAACATAACTTCGTCTAGGGCTTTGAGTATTTGTCCCGTTATCAAGTCGTATCCAGGTACTTTGTTATCCTTGAGGATTTTTACTTCTTGTTTGATTTCTTTCAGAGTAACTGGTAGCACAGGTACCTCGTGTATAAGGCTGTGTGCTAAAATCTCCAGAATTCGTTGCACAGAATTTCTATTTACGGTTTTTTTTGTTCAAATTTTAATGAATTTTTGAAATTAAATTTAATTTAATTAGTAAATTCTTCTCATGATCCATCTGATTCGAGAATTTTTGTTCGAAAAATTTTGCTATACGATACGTAAAGAAATTAGTAAAAATTTTCTCGAAAATGCCAATCGGCACTTCCCTTTTCCCTTTCCCATTTGGCGTCTGGCTGGATCATTTTGGCACTCTCTCTTTTAGAAAAAAAAAACAGCGTAATACTCGTATGCTCAAAACTATACGATATTGATTCATAAACTGAAATTGTCAAACTGGCAATTGCAGATGTGGCGTACATGTAAATCACATGCTTTTAGTACTATTCGCGAACTCCGGCATACTCCACGATGACTGTCGTGAGAAACGTAGTCACTAGGAATGCTACTGTCAAATCCCATTTCTAAGCGTTGTTGTATTGGAGGAAACTTGATTCGGTAACATCCATCTGGACTCGAATCGACGATCGTTTGTATGATAACACTTGGCTGGTGTTCATCGTAACTATTCATTTACCAAGTGTTATATTTGCTTGTAGTTCACTTGGTCAAAATACTGTGTTTTTAGGAATTCTGATTAATGCGCGATGCTTTGATTCATTCTCCAATTATTTTGCCATATTTGATTTAGTAGTGGAAAGCTTAGCCACTATAGCAGATACAAGTATAAGCCCCTTATATCCAATAGATTTCAAACGCTCTCCAATATTAGCGCAAAGACACCGTCTGCCTTAAGATGGCAATGAAATAACCTCGCTCGAGAGCCAGAATAATGAACTAAGGGTAAAATGTCAGCAATATGAGTTACAATGTAACTCCAAGATATTATGGTAAACTTACAAAACAGAATTGAAACACTATAGAGGCAAATGAAACCTTCTACTTCTACTAATGGTAGAAGCCGGAGCCTACAAAATCTCAATAATGAATACTTTACGGGTGAATAGGAACTTGAGCAGGAAGTCAAACCCAGACAAAATAAAGTAAATGTAAATAAAAATAATAGGCTGAAAAACGCCATTTCCAAGGGTATCTCTACCGCAAGCTAATGAAATACCAAAATAATCACAACATGTAGCCCAAAAGGAACCCTTACCATCAGCAGGGAATGTGAGCAATGTTAGAGATTTTAATATACTCAGAGCTTAAGTATTGACAGGTATAGAGAATCCTGCTCAGTTTGATAACAATGCAGACTGAAAATGACTACCGTAAAATTAAAAAACTTCTTAGCGATATAAAAGAAACTGAATCCACAAAAAAGCCGACAGTTAATAAAGAGAAAATTATTAGACACTTCTCATTGTTTTGTGTAGACCTGTTGCAGGGAGAAAACAATAAGGACATATACGAAATAAAAAACCTGCTATATTGCAAGGTGTCTATTGAACCACTTAAAAAGGCAATATGTATGCCTCAGAGACAAATTGCCTACAGTTAGGACACACAAAGAACTTCTGCAATAGGCAAGCCAAAAGTGTCAATCGTGCAGAGACCCGTCAAATAAAACAATGTCGAAAGCCGCAAAATGTTATACCAATTTGTGATCTGCGGGGAGAAAAAGGTCATCCGGCTAGTTAAAAAGGATGCCAGGTGTATCAAAAACCAACAGCAAAATCCAAACCAACAATATGATACTATTATAGAGAGGGTTTCCTACGCCCAGGTGACCAAAACCTCAAGTAACAATCTAAATCAAGAAAGCAGGCAGAAACTTGTGCTCAACGAGCCATTTGTAATATAGGGTTTTCCAATAAGAGTGATATGATTTCTTTAAAAAAAACACACTAATTGTTAAGGAAATTGAAATGTTTCTTATTTAGTGTGAAGTGCAATCGATCAATTAAGTTCTGAATAAAACGTCATTCAGATGGCCTCCACGACTTCTTCTGCAAGAACGAATTCGATGAACCCAATTTTCGAGCACTTTTTCCACTAAATCAAGTCGTATGTCATGAATAGCACGTTCAATATTGACTTGTAAAGCTTGAAGAGAGTTTGGTTTATTGCTAAAGACCAATGACTTCAAATAACCCCACATGAAACCATTCAATATCACAATTTCTTGAAATAATCGAATCCCCAAACTTTTCTCGCAATAATTCAATTGTTGCACTTGCTGTGTGGCACGTAGCCCTGTCTTGTTGGAACCAAATGTTGTCAAGATCAACTTCTTCCAATTTCGGCCATACAAATTTGGTTATCATCGATCTATACCGAACTCCATTGACAGTAACGGTGTTACCAGCTTCATTTCGAAAAAAATACGGACCGATGATTCCACCAGACCAAAAACCACACGAAATTGTCAATTTAGGTGAATGTAATAGTTTTTCATGAATAAGTTGTGGATTTTCTTCGCACCAGAATCGACAGTTTTGTTTATTTACCGCACCACTCAGATGAAAGTGAGCCTCATCGGAGAAGATGATTTCCTTAAAAAAATCGTTATCGTTTTCAAGTTGTTCCAAGGCAAAAACAGCAAATTCACGACGTTTACGGTGATCCAATGGCCTCAGTTCTTGAGTGAGAACAATTTTATATGGATGCAAACCCAAATCCTTTCTCAAAATCCGCCAGGTTGTGGTTTGAGACAGTCCCAATTCTTGAGAACGTCTTGGAATCGACAAATTGCGGTCTTCAGCAACACTTGCCTGAACGGCAGCAATATTTGCATTACTTCGAGCGAATCTTTGCTTTATTGGCACTTCAACTTTATGTAAAGAAAATGTACGCTCAAAATTTTCAACAATTCGACGAATAAAATGGCAAAAACGCACGAAAAGTTGCAATTGGAGAACGATTATTTTGCCATATTACAAATTAAAAATCATATCATTCCTATTGGAAAACCCTATACAATGAAAATGCTCACCGAATTTCAGGCACGAATGAGACAAAATTTCAGCCAGCGTACTAATAGGGTGGAAAAGCTGGAAGATAATTTGAAACGTATAATAGCCGGAAATACTAATGGGCTTAATGCAAGAACTAGTTGAAAATGAATCGTGAGCATGTATATATTTTTAAGAACCAGCAACATATCAGAGACACACTTTACAGAGAATGTTTTTATCAAAATTACGGGATATAGAGCCTATTGGACATTGCAATTTTAATCAAGCAGAAGAAGAAATTAAGGAGCCGTTTATGCAAGCTACCGTAACAATAATTAACTATGGTGGTGCTAGTGGTGCTAATATCGTAAGAAATTATAGGAGGTGACTACAACGTCAAACATATTGCGTGGGGATCTCGACTGTCAACAAAGTTCCTGATTTGATTGGCTTTTAAACATACTCCAACTTTTACCCAACCATAGCAGAGCCTTTCCTATATCTACTTTACACTTCTGATATACCGACAATGGAAATAACCTTCATCGGAATCTTCGCTGATGATACTCGTACATCAGTATTGGCGTCTAACAATTGAATACGTACAGCAAGCACTCAATAAAATCAGCCAATGGACCCAGGGATTGAAAAATAAAGCTTAACGAGCTGAAATCAGTCCATCCGTAGTATACGCGTTGCGGCACAAAAATAGTAAGCTTGGAAATACCACGTTAGTCAGAATGCAGAGCAAATTAAAATAAAACAACGTGAGATGTACTGACTAATAGGAAAACGTTCTAAGCTTAGCCTGTACTGTAAACGCTTTAGTTACGAATCGATAATTAAACCAATTTGGACGTATTGTATTCAACTCTAGGGCTGTACTAAATAATCAAATCGTTTAATTATTAAATGAAGAATACACAAGGGCCTAAATGTAAAATTGATTGATGAAGTGTGATCCAGGATTTTTTTTAAATGAAAATATTAATTGTCCAGTGGATTTAATGGACTTTGAAGGTCAATTAATACCCTCTTTTCATTCACGCATGCACGCCCACACCACCCATTCACACAATTACAGTGTACCACCAACACATTGCAAGCCACATCCCAATCTGCACACAGGCATGGACGGTGGGTCGGCGCTGATTCTGCACTCCAACAGATGGTCTTTATTAACATCACCGATCGTAATCGATGACGAAAATCTGTTTTGCATCCAGCCTCTGGTGGGATTCGAACCCAGTACCTCCCAGTCCAAGTGCCGAAGCTTTAACCACTACACCACTTGTCCGGAATTTGCCATCAAACATGAAAGAAGATTACTGCAACATACCAATAGTGAAGCAAAAAATTTTCATTGATAATCAAATATATTTGAATTGTCCATAAGGAATTTTGAATTCAAACTACCGACCAAATGGCATAGTGGTTAAAGCTTTGGCGTTTGGATCGGGAGGTACTGGGTTCGAATCCCGATAGGGGCAGGATACAAAGGGAATTTTCAGCAGATTACGATCTGTGATGAAATGGAACAACATCTATGACATCGTATCGGCGTGCAAAACTCATGGGCCGACCCATCTTCCATGCCAGTATAGGGTGCCATGAAGATATGCAATGTGCAGATGGTGATAAAATCCGTTCTATAACCGTACGTCCTGGCATAAAAATAGTGGCGGAAAAAGCAAACCGCGAGAGAGTTTGGGAGAGCCTTGGCCCCAAAGGGATAATAATAAAAAATATTTTCGTTTTCATTATTTCATGGGACGCGAATTGATCCCCTGTAATAGGGACCAAAATTGTGTCCAGAAAGATCCTCAGAATACGTGTGAAGTTTCAGATAAACCAGTTAAAAATTCAATCCAATATTAACTCTGGGTTGCGTGCCAATATATAACGTTGTGACAATATCAGTAAACCAACACAAGATTATTAATAAACTTCCAACACAAAATGTATATGCGAACGTCTAAAATGTTCCATAAAATGTTATCAATCGATCATTTTATGTTATCCAATTTTTCATCAACCCCAAATAAGAATATTACCTAAGGGGGAAATAACAAGGTGTTTTCCTTGCTCTTATGTACGTATTTATGTGTGAGTAGATACCAAACTAACCAACTGTTGCGCGCTAACCATATGGGACATTCTTATCGTATTCTCGGTGAATGAATACTGTTAGGAAGAAAAGTAAGCAAGCAACATAAAAATTCTTCCACTTTTTTGTACATTACCACCCAGTTGATAAATTATCAGAAGCTGTGTGTACATATGGTTAAATTGATGGATTATGTTGATAAAGCTGATAAAACATAATTTGATGAGATATGCAAATTACATAAAAAAATATTTTCTTGCTACTCGTATATATACCAATCCCGGCGTTGCCGCCCGTTTCGTAAACAAAAATTTGATTTCTAGAACAAACTTGTTTTGTTTAATATTCGCACGTTTTCGTTCACGAAAAATTATAAATACAAAAGAAAAATCATGTTCAAGGTGTTGTTCATCTTTACCTACCTGTTAACTGAAACTGTTTATTTTACATTTTCATGAAAAATATTTAATACGAAAAGTTAAAAATTTACGATTCAGTACAACAGCCAAGCTTAAAAATGTTGAATTGAATTTATAATTGGAGACTGTTATTCTTGTCATAATTTTTAATCCGTCTGGTTCAACTTGAAAAATATGTTAGGGACCGGCTGAACCACAACGGTAACCCATCATTATTATGGTGACCGCTTATATTTGAAGCGGATTATAAAAAAATGATTAAAAATGTTAATCATGTTAACCATAGCTGGTATCGCGGTTCTGTTATGTCTAGAGTGTCTACTCCACAAACCAAGTATTAAAATATTCAAACGTAAATTAGCAATCGTAATTTTGCTGATTCCAAGCAAAAAAGGATTCAGAGATTACTTTCCGGTTTCCAGTTGGGTGACCGTAAGCTATGACACCTCCTTGATGATTTAAGAAAATTAAAACCAAATATTAGTGACGAGCTTACATTTTTGTGAATGATTCGGCTGTACCAATACAAATGTATACAATAAGCTGCGGTTGTGGACGCGCTACTGGAACAAGTAGATCTGAACAATCGGCTACAACCAGATTCCATAGTAACCATATCACCTTTTAAAAAACCTTTACCCTATGGATTTTGGTCCACTGGATGAGAATTACTACCTTTCTGTAGTAGGGTGGCTAAGTATATGAGAAACAAGATCCAAGAGTTATCCTCCGGAATGAACGATATCACTCTCAACTCGTTTTCGCTATGCTGTTCAGCGTATTTAAAGTTACCTCGATTGACCTGATCAACCTTTAGTGGTAAGCATCGAGAGTGATAGTCTTCCATGACTTGTTTGTAATCACGGCTCGTTAGAACAATTTCGAGGTTCTTAAATCACTTGTACGTAATTTCCATCTATCCGGAAATTACCGAACGTTACCTATATTGAGGCTTTCCAAAAGCTAATAAAACGATACAATAGAAAGCGGATGATGGTTTATCGGTATGTATGACACCTGCGAAGTCATTCGTAGCTTCGAGGCTCTGTGTATTTAGCAGAAACTAAACTAGACGACGTCACTCTAGTTTTGGCGTCAGGAGTAATCAGAAAGTGTTTTATCAACGATTATTGACTTGCTCAGTTTTGAGATTCCATTTTAATATACGGTTTGGTGTTTTGATTAGATTACCGGCTGTCTTTGTAGCTCAGACAGTCGCTTGCGTCTGTCGTTAATAAAAATGGTCTGTTCATGTTGGGATATTTTAGAATTGGTGGTTGAGTTAACCGATGTTTTAAAGTATTTAACGGTTGTGTACATTGTTCTGAAAATATGAAGGACGTGCCTTTGCGGGTTAGTTTGGTAAGTGGTTCCGCAATTTTAGAAAATTTTGGTATGAACCTTCTATAGAAATTCGCAAGGCCTACAAATGGTTGAGTTTCTCTGATATTTTTGGGTGCGGGGAAATTTGGAACTGCTTTCACTGTAGATGAATTTGGTTTAATGCCTGATGGGGTAATTAAGTGACCTAAAAATGTAATTTCTTTTCGTAAAAATTGGCATTTGGTACTTTCAAGTTTAAGGTTGTTTTGCCTGCAAATGTCGAATACTTCTTGAAGTTTGGTATTATGATCTCTTAAATTTTTACCGTGAATTATGATGTCGTCTAAGTATATAAATCCTTTAATGCCTTGGAAACCTCGTAAGATGTGGTTTATAGTTCTTTGAAAGGTTGCTTGTGAGTTTTTTAGACCGAATGGCATTCTGGTAAATTCGAAATGACCATAATCGGTACTGAAAGCGGTGAGTCGTATGGGTTCATTCCAATCTGATGATATCCACTGGCCATGTCTAATGTGGAGAAGTATTGAGCATGTCCAAGTTGATCTACGATATCGTTGATATTTGGTAGTGAAATGAATAGCTTATCGAGATATCGTGATATCGCCTGAAATCAACAACTACGCGCCATTTAGGTTTACCATCTGGTCCAGGTTCCACTTTTTATTTCTGTTGCGAGGCAAATGTAAGGTTCATTTGAGGGTGTCTGAATTTCGACAATAGTTTCACTGCGTGCTGGAAGGGTAATTTGTTTTAATGTTTGATTTGAGAATGGAATGAGTGAGTCTAGGATTTTTATTTTATTGATACTGTAAAGTATGTCTATCTTGAATTTGGTGAAGGAGTCTCTTCCGATTATTCCACCTTCAGTTATGGGAAATTCGTTTAGGACCGTAAAGGATTTATGTTTAATGGTTAAATTGTCAAGTAGTTTGTTCTCTAAGATTAGAGATCCATTTGTGTGTATGGAACCTTTCCCTATACCCATTAGTTTTATTTTGTCTTGGGTGTTGAAGTCGAGGTTTTCTACGTATCTTATTTTTATGAGTGAAACGTCGGCTCCAGAGTCTAATAATAGGCATGGTTGTATCTTGTTTATTATAGGCGATAAGGTATCTCTGCTGGTTTTATATCAGACATTAAGTTTATTGTCATAGTTATTTCGGGGTGTAAGAGGTTTGTCAGAATACTTTCTTCTGTTTCGTCAATTGATTTTTGGTTCAAATGGATGTTTGTTTAATTTGGCTTAAAAGCTTTTGGCTTTTTAAAGCTTGAGTTTGTTGGGCTTTCTGATTGCTGAATTTTTGTGTTGAAACTTGGATTATGAGTGTTTGGATCGTTAGGTTTACTAGTTAAGTTTATTGGAAGGGTGTCTGGGTTTGCGAGATTATTCAGTTGATGTGGTGGGTGTTTGATTTGTGTATTATGAGGTTCATTTTCGTCGTTTGGGTTTACTAGGTTATTTGAATTTGATTTGTTGAAGAAGTGTCTATTCTCGAGTAATTGTCGTGATTATTGACTAAACATGGTGAGAAGGTGTTATGATTTGGATATGGGTTTTGGGAATTATTTAATGGTTGATTTGCTATGATTTTAAGGTTTGAGCTTGTTATCTTATTATCTAAGTGTGTTGGATAACTGTAATGCAGTTTTTTTTGATGATTAATTGCTTGTAATTGCGTCTGTCCTCGTGTATTTATAAACTAAATGTGTTGAAGTGGCGTCTGGGCCTGGGTGATTGTTTGATGATTGGTTTGATAGTTGGTTGATTTGATTTTGAGCGTCTGTTTGCTGATTTCATTGATGGTTGTTTGATTTGTGTGCTATAAATTAAATTTTGGGTGTCTTGACTTGTTTGATTATGAACTATAAGTATGATGAAGAGGTGTTTGGTAATTGATTAAATGATTGATTGGTTAGTGGTTTATGATTTGGATGATGGATGTCTAAACTTGATTGGTGTTCAGTTGTTAATTGTTGAGAATAGGTTTCTGTCCGGTTTATTTGAGATTCGTTGTAGTTTGAAGGGTAGTGAGTTTGTATATATGTGTCGGGAATGATGCCCATTTGGAGAGAATGTGTGTACTCGTTTTCTGTTTGAATTATCATTGGTTTAGGTTGTGAATGGTCTGATTGCAGCGTCCCTCCGGTTACTGTTTGTCCTTGGTTTTGGATTGATTGCGGATATATCATATTGATACGCATACTGTTAAATTTGTTGGTTAAATCTCGGGTATCAGGGGGTGTGGATGGATGGAATTGGTTACTATTTTGGTTGAAGCTTTTGTTGAAAAATTTGCTACGGCATTCATCAAATGTGTATCCCGTGGTTGTTTTGCAGTGAGAGCAATACTTTGGTGCGGGTCTATTTATTTGAGGGTTTGGTCAGGGAAGTGTTGAATATTGTGTCAAAGTGAATTGATTCCGGTTTTGTTGCTGATTGAATGTAGTTGATGGATTAAATTGATGGTTTTGTTGCATTGGTGCTGAATATTGTTTGCCAGAGATTTGTGGTGTGTTTGGATTGTAATATGTATTTCTTGGTTGGTACATATGGCTGGGGTTTTTCTTGAATTGTGTATGATATTGTTGTGCTTGTGTTGAGGGTCGTTTAATTTTTTCTTGGTTGATTCGTGTGCATCTGTCCCATGTGTGGTTTGGCTGATTACAGTAGTTACATATGATTTGGTGATTAATTGGTTGTGGTCTATGATTGTAGATTGGTAGCGGTTTTTCAATTGTATCGTGACGTGTATGTACGACTGGGGTTGCGGCAAGCATTTTTTCGATGATTTCTGTTTCATTAATGATGTCTTCTACATTTCTGGCTGTTGAGGTTCATTATCTTTTCTCTCAGTATTGTATTATTCAGTCCTGTTTTGAATGTTTGAACAAAATTTGTTTCCAGGTGTTCTTCGTATGATGGGTCGATTTGGTTCAATTTAAATTTGGGTTTGAAACCTGCCTTGTATTGCCCTAAGGCTTCTAATAATCTATATCCGTAGTTACGCACTGTTTCACCATAACCTTGTTGTAAGTTTGTATATCCAATCTCCAGTTCGGCCAGTGAGTACGTTTTGGAATACATTTTGTTGAGTAGTTCCCGAAGTGTTGGGTAGTCATTAATGTTTCTCCGTGAAATTCTAGTGAAAGCTTCACCAGTCAATCTTAATTATATCAGAGTGTTAAAAATGTTCTTTTCAGCTTCTGTGATAAGAGTTTTGTATATGTTGTCTGCTGTAGCTGTGAATCTGAATAAGTCGTCGGTTCTTCTAGTTGAGTTTTCGCCACTGAATTCTGGGACTGAGCTTGAGATGATTTGTTGAATCTGTTGTGTTTGTAGTTGAGCCATTTTTGTTGTTGGTCCTGTGGCTTTAATTGGACTCAAATTTGTTTCGAGGGGTTTTCGAGGTGATACTGGTTGTATTGCTGGTGATTTGATTGGGGTTTGATTTTGTGATGGGTTATGTTGTAAGGTTTTTGGTGTTGTTGACCTTGTAGCAATTTGGTTTAATGTTGAGTTTTTTGGTGTTGGTGGTAGAGGTGGTGGAGGTGGTGGTGCAACTATTGGACTTTGTTGAGTATTAATTAGCTTAGATTCGTTTGATTTTGATGGATGAATTGGTGGGGTTTGAGGTCTAGAATTACTTGGTGTTGGCTGAAGGATTGGTGGTGTTTGTGATCTTGAGCTTGTTTGGGATCGAGTACGTCCTAAGTTTGTTCTGTCTGGTGATCTAGTGGTTAGGGTTGATTTGGTATGGAACGGTGACTGTGTATCACTCATAAGTTTTCTATATATGATTCATCTGTTTGAATCTGGTATAAGGTTTGAGATTCTGACTTAATACTATTTCGCTACAGGTCCGAATTCTACAGCGCCAATGATGTACGGAGGGGTTTGGGTATTTTAAACTTCATCTTCATTGTTGCTTATTACATTTTATTAACACTTTTGTTAGTTATTAGATCGATGGTTCACAATTATTATACACAACTTAAATTTAAACACTTAAAATAATTGTTGATTCTTAATTATTAATTACATATTACTTAAAATTACTAATTATGACTATCCCTAATAACTGTTTATGACTATATCTTAAAACTAAAATGCTCGTCTTATATACTAAAATTTAGAGGAAATGAAAATGTATACAAGCACTACGGAAAACAAATATACATTTTCCGAGGTTGCAAGGTTGCATTTTCATATTTTGAACGCAATTGTGTTTATTTTGTTAAAATTTAATTAACGTACTGAACAATGCGGAAAACAAATAAATGGCTCGACTTTTTCCGGTATATTACACAACTAGCGGGAAATTTCAATCCGAAAAATAAATAAAGGAACCAACTTAATCTTGGTTTTGGGAATCAAATTTAACGCTCCAGCGGCCCGCTGTACGTTCAAGGTTATGCTGCCAGTATGATATCCAGATTTACGAAAATATTAAGGCATTTTGAAGCATGGCGAGTATTTCAGAAAAGATCTTTTTTCAGAGTTTGTGGTTGCAGAAACTTAACTGGAATGATCAATGTTCAAATATTCGGAGCAAATTAAATTTCCTAGAAGCAGTTAAAATACGAAGATAGTTGGCCTCAGACGAAATATTGCATCTGTGTAGGTTTACGCCCGTAGTATTAGTACAATACAAATGGAGTCGTATTGGCCAACTCATATAGCTGAAAAACCAATAAAACATATTACCACAGCCAGGAACGAGTTATGTGCGGTTCTCTTGCTAGTTCGTTTGTTAACTCTGATACATAATTCGTATTGACTAGCTACGCCTTTGAATAAAGAGACATTCTACGGTTCAACTACTAGTATTCATGTTAAACAAAGTTACTGAAATCCTAAATATAACAAACTTTCAACAACGGTTATACGTCCCATACAGTCCCAAACAGACAGGACTCAGCGGATACTTCCTCCCGTGGTTGTCTTCCCGGAGAATAAACCAGTTCAATATCCGGAACCACCGATAATAAATAACGCGATTCAAATATTGACCAACTTCACCAGACAAGAACCGAAAGGAGACGAAACTTGTAACATACCAGTAACAGAAGAAATTAGGGAAAATTATCAAGTTTTATCAAATCAATTTGAATCTAAGCATGGCTGATACGGGCAAGACACAATTTTCAAAGGTTCAACGGTTCAACAGCCAGATTCTGTGGTAGCCATATCAGCTTTTGAAAAACCTGTTGAATAATTAACAAAGAAACTAAAATGAATTTTGTTTCGAGATAAAACTCCAATCTGTATGAAGTGCATTTTATTATGGAATCACTGTGTTGTTGGTGTCCACGCCAAAAGAAATAATAGCAAACCTTAAAGTATTGGGAAGTCGACAAGAAAGGCTTACCTAAAAGACGCGCTGTCGGTAAAGATAAAATTACCAAACTAAACATTTACGCGAAAACGTGCAAAGACGACATGCGGTGCGATGAAATGATCAAATATTTTCTATTGCACCAGAAGCGCAGTGCCAATTTTGATCCACTGGATGAAACTTACAAACTTTATTAAGCCATTCTAATGAAGTATATCATCATCTCAACTCATCTTCGTCCGGCTCTTCGGCGTATTTAAGGTTACCTCGCTTAACTTTACCAACAACCGTAAGCACGGTCCATAAGAGCCCATCACTAGCGCAAAAGTTCCAGTATCTGTTGGGTCAATTTCGAGGTCCTGTTAAATCACTTGTACGTCATTTTCGGGTAAATGAGGCTTGCTATATTGAGGCTTTCCAAAAACTAGTAAAACGATACAGAAAGCGGATGATGGCGAACGAGTTCAGACCTTCTGTGCAAACTTCTGTAATGAAGTCATTCGTGGCTTCAAGGCTCTGGGATCAAACACAAAATCCAGAGATTGTTGGGTTCGTGCATTTAGCAGAAACAAAACTAAACGATGTCACTACAGTTATGGCGTCAGGAGTAAGCAGAAAGTGATTGCTAAACGATTAATTACTTCCTCGAGTTCATGAGTAGACGACAAGTGAAACAACAGCATCCTTTACGTGATTAACCCTAAGTTTATACAAATGAGGCTAGAACAATGAAGACAATACTTAAAGCAGAACTCCAGGTGTTTTAATTGTTTGGCAGATGGCAGTTGTACACATATTGCAGTGCAGGTCGAAGGAACGATGTCACCAATATGACTACGGACTACAACACCTACGGAATGGCATCGATATCAGTGAAATTCACCCGATTGCTGCAGTAATGCTACAGAGACATTTTTACATGTTTGGTCTAATGTGTGAAGCCACTGACCGCGAAATCTCAGTCCAAAAAAAATGAGGGAACCCTCCAGCAGTCCATTTTTTATTCATTGTTATGCATCCAGTTACATCCAGATTTACGAAAATATTAGTGCATTTCGCAGCATGTATATTCCATTCATTGGGGTGGCAGTCGCCCCTAAATAACAATAAGATCTTTTTCCAGCCTTTGTGGTTTCAGAAACTTCACTGGAATGATGATTTTCCTGCTGATATCAACAAAAATTGTACAAATATTCGGAGCAAATTAACTTTTCTAGAAGAACTCAAAATACAAAGATAGTTGGCTTCAGGCGAAGCATTGCATTTAAGTATGGTTTCCAGGTGCATTAAACTCGGCGTACGATGCGGTTCTTAAAATATTGTTCTTTAATAATAATCAACAACATCGTAAATGGCGAACATCGTGAACCCATAGCTCAATAAACGGTATTCGGCTGAAGAATCAAGAAGTCTACAGCTCCAATGGAGGTTTACAAAAGACATATCATTGAAGCAAGTGTATCACCAGTATCACAAAACACATGGAGTTAATCCGAATGGAACACGAAAATATCGAAGTGAATCAAAACTTTCATATACTGCATCACGGTGTGTTCAAGGAAGACAGCAGAACAACCAAACTTCGTGTCATATTCGATGCGTCAGCAAGGACCACTACGGATGTATCATTAAATGACTTAATGGTGGCTGAACCGAAGCTGCAGCAGTTGGCTTATGGACATTCTGCTCCGATGGTGGTGGCACAAATTCATCAGTGGCTGTCTACAGATTAAATACAGTTACTTATGGAATCACGGCAGCTAATCTCCTAGCTGTATGAGCCTTATTATAACTTAAACCGCCCTTCTCCGTGACGGTCCCAGCTCTTTTACAGCTAAAAAGATTTCCTCTATAGACTGTCACTTTCAGTTAACAGACCATCGGCGTAAATATCAGATGGCACGATTATTTGCTGTTGGAAAAGCACTGCTACGATCTTATGTCAGTTATAATAAGGCAGGAAGAAAATTCCTTTGAAATTTTATATCATTCTCATGCAGATACATTTGTGTTCGATGTTACAAAATTCAGCCAACTAACCTATCAGTGTTCTTGGATTCTTCCAAATTAAGTGAACCCATATAGACTGGCTGTCACCAATAAATATTATGGCTAAACTTATGATGCATGGAATGATTGACCACTAGCTACACTTAACGCTAAATGGATGAAGTGTATGAAATACATTTTTATAATGAAGCAGCTAATAATTCTTCGGTGGATTGCTGAGCAACAAAAGAATTATCAATTGACCTGCACGGATTTTCCGATGCATCCGAGTCAGCTGTGGTGGTATATTGTCGAACCACTAACAATATGGGCCACGCTATAACACTTTTACTACTGCCAACAACACGAGTCGAGTCTGACATATTTATTATTCAAGGGTTCAGATTTTCGTCATAGTGAATTAGTCTTGAATCCCGATGCACTCACGGCAGACAACATTCTTAATAAGGTACAGCGGGAGGAATCGTATCGTTTTATATGGTGAGCGATGCCACAAAATGCGTGCAACCAATAAGTCAGGAGTGTCGTCTAATAGAGAAGTCCAAGATGCAGGAACCACAATTCTGAAAATTATCCTGAAACAAAATTTCTATTACGAAATTCACTGCCTCCAATCTTCAAGACACTTAGATAAGAAACAACAAACTCAAAATACTTCCGCCATAAACAACACATGCCGGAAGAACTAGCGAAAACACTACTAGCTGCCAGAGTACAACCAGGGAAAGCATATATTAAAACAGGGATCGACTATGCTTACCCCATCCATTTAAGAACAACCAATGGGGATACAAGGCCTACAAAAAATATATAGTTTCGTATGTATGGTAGCCAATGGGATCCATATCGAAAACGAAAGCTGTCTTACAACGATAGCTTTCATCCCTTCCCAAACCAACTCGTATTTCACCCCACAAAATTCGGAAGTATTTGGGAGGCTGGTATAAAATCAGTGAAATTTTATCTCAAGAGAGCTATTGGTGAATCAACTAGAAGAAACTAGAGCGTGCCTCAACTACCGACCTTTAACACCACTCACGATGACATCTTTGACAGTAATAACTCCGGGGTACTTCTTAATTGGCGATTCACTTAAGGCACGGCCATGTGTGGACATCGACATCAAGGGATTAAAAACAAGATGGCCTATAACCAAACAGTTAGTACAACGCTTCCGGAAACTTGGTCCTTCAAATACATTCACCAACTGCAGCAGCAAACTCAAGTTGGGGAAGTTGGGATGGGTTCTTGAACCTCACAGTAAAATGTCAAGAAGCAACATATAAAAGGCCAATCATAAGCTACTGATCGAAAAATAACTCAATGAAGCATTCCTGCCATTACATACCAAGTCTGGTGATAGAAGTTCGACTTTTATGGCAATACAAGTATTTAATAGCAGGAAACGAGCTATTATTTGAAAGCAACAAGGATCGCAAACGAGTGTAACGAGGTTTTGGAGACACAGTGGATCTATGGACCGTGGTTTGATTTTTGACCAGAGCAAAACAATTTTTGCTCTGGTCAAAAATCAAACAACTACAGTTGAGAACATCATCAAGTTAGTAAAACGTAACAGAAACCTTACCTTAGTTATTGGTTCAAGGTCAACATCGTTTGCAATTATAAATACTTCAATTACAAAAATCGAAGATAGAGTTCGATCAACGCTAATAAAGTATTTTTGAAATGGTTTTAGTACTAAAAGGAGCTCCATCATGCCATACTCACACCAAATCATCTAGAAGGTTACAATTTATTCGACAACTCAAATCAAGAATATACGCAGCCGAGAAACTCATAAAAATTTAATAAGTCTGGTCGACTAACTTTGATTTTTCCTTTGCCGGTGACTTCCTCAGTGTGTGACCAATTCATCTCAACTTGTGCTTTCTTATTTCGGTTCTAATGACTACTTGATTCGTTTGCCTAAGGGGCTTAAAATTTGTTTTTTGTTGGGCCAGAAGCCCCTCATAGTATTCAGGCATTTATTTACAAACACCTGTAGCTTATTGTTTATCTTACGCGTATGCTTCCATGGTTTTGTAGCCGCAACAGTGAGTGACAGGCAGCAACACTGAACTCACACAAGAATGGAACGTTATTTATATGGTGTTTGGGATAGGACAGATATGTTTCAGATTTTGTGAAACACGTTGAATGTTGTTCTGGCTTTATTGATTCGTTTCTTTAGTTTTCATTTGTTCCACCCGTTTTCGCAAGTGTACAACCAAGTATACAAGGTCATTGATCTACTCTCTTCTATTTCTTCTTGGTTGATATTATATCGTTGTGAATATTGGTGTGTTCAGCATCATCTTGATTTTCCTGATATTTATTTTGAGGCCAACCATTAAACCTATTTTGCTAGATCTGATAGCTTCTGTACTTTCTGTTGCATGGCGGCGTGTTTGTGAAACCAGATGCTTCAGTTTCTCTGTTATTCCCTAATGGATGCCGGGAGGGGACACGGTATCTAAAATTCTTATGACACTATCTACTTGATGGTGACATGCTCACAAACTGCCTAATTAATCAAAACTGCCTGGATCGAAACGATTTTAAGGTTCTAACTGGTACGAAAAATTAAGAGCTCGCTCACTGGGTGGTAGAAGTAGAACCGGCAACCAAAACATGTTGCTAAAGTATGGAAGACTGCACGTGGACTGAGTATGATGCCATGTGAGCGAGTTTGTGACTCCGACTAGGTGCTTTAGGTGCCTCCGATATGGTCATATTGCAAAGAACTGTAGGGCGCGCAAAGAGACCTGCTCTCACTGTGCACAACACGGTCATGGATATAAGGGATGTCCAAATAAAGACAAACCTGCCAGTAGTGCAAGCTGCAAGGAAATGCAAAAACCACATGACCACCATGGTCGCGTCTCATGTAACGCATACAAAAGTGCTGTGCAACGCCTGAGATTAAACACTAAGCATGATGATTAGCTATAATACCAGATATTGTAACAGCAACCTACGTATCGCCCACCTCAACATCCAGGGCGATAAAATAGTTGGATCAGGGATATGTGAACGCATCTCCACCCACGACATAGATAAATTATGTATGCAAAAACCAGACTCGGTCAATGGTCAAATCAGCGGCATGCCTGCTATAGCCAGAGTAGCAATTGGATGCTCTAAGAATCCCAAGACTGCAATTAGTTTTCATAGTGTTGGCATGAAGTTGGTGAAGTCGGTTCTGTGATAGCCACTGCACATGTGTTGAAATATCATCGGAAGTTGGTCCATTCTACCTATTTTTAATATATGCCCAATACAGTGAACCCATCGAGTACCATCTGCGCAAAATCGAAACGATCCTAGGCTCTTTATCGGATCAACACAAAAAGGTATAATAATCACCGGAGACTTCAATGCTAGGAGTAAAATGTGGCATGACCGTTTAACCGACGACGGAAGAAAAGTAGAGGACTTCGTGACCAGGAGTGACCTTTTCATAATGAACGAGCAGAGAAACCGAACGACGTTCTCGTCTAATGGGAACTCCAACATTGACTTGACAATGATTAACGGAGCCTTGCTGGGCTCGATAGTTGGGTTGTGTGTAAGAGATAGTTTGAATTATCAAACGCGCCACAGATTAGTCCGGTTGCAAGTAGCAAAACTCCGAGATTTGCCATTAAGATAGCTGACTGGGGTCGATTTGCTAGATACTTGTTTGGCTCTTGGGACAGTGTAGAAGCACTTCCAGAAGTTAATTCGATATATAAAATTGATGCTCGCGTGGAGCTGATCTCAACACAGTTAATCAGTGTTTGCAACAAATCAATTCCTAGGAAGAGATTAGTTAAGAAACGAAATAGTTGGTGGAACTCTAATCTAAGGAAACTTAGATGTTCTATGCATAAGCTTAGAAGAGCATACCAGGCGGAAAGGGACCAAAGAGCAAAAGAGTTGAAATTGACTCTCTTCAGAGTGGCAAGAAATAAATAATTCCAAGAAGTATTTAAAGCAAAGCAAAATGGTCTCCAATGGTACGTCACGGGACATGGTAATAGAGACCATTAGGAAGACAAATGGAGTCGTCACTGATACGTACACTGATACAACTCACTTTTGCCAGACGAAACTGAGCCTCAAGCAGAAATGAGCGAGATTGCCACCTACAGCAGTTGGACGTCTACAGATGCTGACGATCCCCCATTTACGTGGGAATAGATCACCAGTGTTCTTACCTGCTTTAAGCGTAACAAGTCACCAGAACTTGATAACTTAAATGCTGAAATAATCCAGCTGGCATGGCCCATCATAAGTTTTAATCGGGAAACCCGGCGATAGAGATCCACTTTCTTCGAATTCTTATAGACCCATAATGTTACTACCGGTTATGGGGAAACTCCTAGAAAGGTTACTAGCCATTCGCATTATACCGCAAATTGCAGAGAGTGAACTGTTCTCGGACAATCAATTCGGTTTCCGACGCAGCATGTCTACTGAAGATGCGATAGTCTGCCTAATCAACACTGTCAAAATCCAAAGTTCGAAATATGTTATGGGTATATTCTTGGATATCGGCGGATCATTTGACAACCTTACGTGGCGCTAGTATCATCGCTAGCTTATCGGTCTACAATCTCCCTAGAAACACTATGAATGTTTTTAAGGAGCTACTTCGCAGTAACCGATCCGCAGTAATTAGAGATATGTATGGTTCTGTGTCTAAACAAATTACAAAAGGAAGTCCTCAGGGCTATATCCTAGGTCCTCTAGTCTGGAATATCGTGTTTAACACAAGCATGATTGATGACTTGGACAAAATTGCGTCCGCAACTCGCGAGACTGGAACTTCAGCGTCAGGGTCAAATCGCAATTAACAAAATGAATCAATGGTGTGAAAAAAATAAAATGTCACTATCTGCAGTGATAATGCAGCCTAACGATAAATTTGACTTTTGTCGACCTCCAACAATATCTTTAAAATGGTCAAGCCTGTGAGATATCTAGGAGTTGTCCTAGATGAACGAAAGGGCGTAACTTCTAGCGTTCTAAGAGTCTGTGAAACCGCTAAGAAGCCACTCCTTGGCGATAGAGGGGACTGGATCAATAAACACTTGTAGTAATCTACAAAGGTGTGGTGGAGGCGCTATTCACGTATGCAGCGGCTGGTTGGTGTTGCAGGTTCCATCACTTCAGGCCATTGGAAAGTGCTCAGGATCAAAGAAGGTGGAATGAATCAATTTTATCATTTGCGAAGTCCACGAAGAGTAGGTACAATTGTGAATTCCTTTTGTTAGACTACTGCAATGATGATGTGCATTGTGTTGATATATGATCGGTGCAACTTTGTCATGGTTTAAAACCAGCTTGTTGCTGAGTTAATTGTCAGTGATGAATCCAGGATGAACATTGTGAATATCTTTATGCTTGTGTTGAGGAAGAATACTCCCCGCCAATTTTTACATTCTCCCAGGTTAGTTTTCTCAGGAATCGTTATAGTCAAGCCATTTTTCCATTTTCGCAGTATTCTACCGAAACTCCATAATTCTCTAATTACAGATGTTAGAGCTATTGCCGTTATCGATATGCCTCCTTTGAAAATTTCAGCTGGTATATTGTCCGTTTGAGAGGCCTTATTATTCTTCATTCTAGCAATGATATTGCAAACTTCCCGCCTCGTTGGGGGATGGGTGTTGACAGTTTCGTTATTAGCGCCACTTCCTTCAATTGGGCTTCAGTTGTTGAAATTTGAACAAATGCATCCAATATTGTTGATTTATTGGCGAATTTTTCAGTTGCTCGTCGGAAGCATTGGTGCGTAGTGTGCGTATGTTCCGGGTTGCTGCAGCCTCATCTGCTGCTTTGTGAATGTCTGCTTTATTGTGTTATCTACGGTCACTCCTTAGTCGGCGTTCTTCCATTTTGTTCCAAATATTATCAATGATCCAAGGTTTGCTTGTCTATTTTGGTGCTCGAGTGTATTGAAAGCTGTTTTTCAGCGCTTCGCAGAATGTGTTTCTTCTCGTCGGTATCTTATAATCTGTCGGCGATAAATTTTTAAGATTTGTTTTGACAGCAACAGGCTTAATTTGGAACTGCAATATTTACATTTTGTTGTTGGAATTTTTTGTTGATCATTGCGTGATTTATTTGGTTCCTTGTTCTGTCATCAGGTGATGTGTCCACGAATATTTGTGTATATTTTTCCTATGATTAAGCTGGTTTGTGACGCAGAAATCAATGAGTCGATCTCCATTACATAGGTTCTTCATTGTATTATTTTAAGATCATTTCTCTGTGGACTTGCTTGCTATTATAGCTTTTAGTTGTTCATAGAACTCAGCCTTGGTTGTTTCATCTGTGTCTTCTGTTGGGGCATTATGGTTGTGTTTCGCATTTTTGAATATAATCTTTGCTAAGAGTAATTGGCGTCTACTCTATTGCTTTAGCTATTGTAAATATGCTCACGCCGTGGTCATGTGTTGTTATCTCGTCCAGAGAATATATCAGGTATTTTTTTGAGCTTGTGTTTAACTCCATCATTGTTTTTCCATCCCCGAGAATTTTGATTTTGTAACATTTCAATTCTTTCTCTAATTGTGCTAGCCTTGGCGCTTCTGTTACAGCTTTGATGTTTCAATTTTTCATTCGTCACCGTGTTCGAATATGCGAGCCAATGATCGATATTCCTGTTTAACTGTTTGTATTATTTCTTCTATTCGTTTCTGTAATCAATTTGATTTTCGATTAATGCCGAATTGAGCCAGCCCCCAGGGCTGCTGAGTAAAACTTAATATTTCATTCCATTCCATTTTCACTTTCTTCTATAATGTTTCCACGCCTTCATCCAAATTTACTAGTTCCACGAAACGAAAAAAGATGTGAATCGATGTAAAGTATTCCAGCCTGCACAATTCTTAACTGAATATATGTGGCGTTCAACCGATGCATATATATGTGGTACTCATCGAAACTATTGTCGAAGTCATATGTGATTCCAGGATCGAATTTTATACCATTTTAAGCTCCGGTATAGGTTAAATCGAGGCCGGCGATTCAATTCATCTAATGCATGGTGCAAACAACTTACTGGATTTTAGAGAGTTTGCCAAGAGTAAAAGGAAGGAAGATAATGGACTGATATTACTAACCTTTTGGGTCTAAAAGCCACTGAACCAGAACCTGTTAAGATATTACCGAAAGTGATTATCTTTGATGTAAGCTCTGAGCTTGATGGCGACATGGTTAAAAACTGCCTAATAAACCAAAACTGCCTAGATCAAAAAGATTTTAAAGTTCTATATAGAACCGATGCGAGAAATAAAGAGACCGCTCACTGGGTGGTAGAAGTCGAACCAGCAACCAAAAACATGTTGCTAAAGTGTGGAAGACTGCACGTAGACTGGGTACGATGTCGTGTGAGAGAGTTTGTGACTCCAACTAGGTGCTTTAGGTGCCAGCGATATGGTCATATTGCAAAGAATTGTAGGGCGCGCGCAGAGACCTGCTCTCACTGTGCACACCATGCTCATGGCTACAAGGTCTGTCCCAACAAAGACAAACCAGTCAGTTGCGCAAGCTGCAAGGAAATGCAAAAGCCTCATGACCACCAAGTTGGTCGCGTTTCGTGTAACGCTTCCAAAAGTGCTGTGCAACGTTTGAAATTAAGAACTAAACATGATGATTAGTCATAATCAAAGACATTGTAACAGCAACCTACGCATCGCCCACCTCAACATGCAGGGCGCTAAAATAGTCGGGTCAGAGATATGTGAACGAATCTCCACTCACGGCATAGATATACTATGTATGCAAGAACCACACTCGGTCAATGGTCAAATCAGCGGCATGCCTTCTACAGCCAGAGTAGTTACAGGCTGCCCTGAGAATCCCAAGACTGCAATTAGTATTCACAATGCTGGCATGAGCATGATGAAACTAAGTCAGTTCTGCGATAGCCACTGCACATGTGTTGAAATATCATCGGAAGCTGGTTCACTCTACCTATTTTCAATAAATGCCCAATACAGTGAACCGATCGAGTACCATCTGTGCAAAATTGAAACGATCTTAGGCTCTCTATCGAGTCAACAGAGAAAGGTAATGATCCTCGGAGACTTCAATGCAAGAAGTAAAATGTGGCATGACCGTTTAACCGATGAAAACGGAAGAAAAGTAGAGGACTTCGTGTCTAGGAGTGACCTCTTCATAATGAACTTGCAGGGGCACCCAACGACGTTCTCGTCTAATATGAACTCTAATATCGACTTAACCATAGTCAATGGAGCCTTGCAGGGCTCGATAGTTGGGTGGTGTGTCAGAGAAAGCTGGACATCTAGTGACCATAGAGTCATTACGTTCAACTTATCAAACTCGCCTCAGAGCAGTCCGCTTGCAAGTAGCAAAACTCCGAGATTCGCCATTAAGATAGCTGACTGGGGTCTATCTGCTAGACACTTGGTTAGCTCTTGGGACAGTGTAGAAGCACTTCCAGAAATAGACTCTGTAGATGAAATTGATGCTCGTGTGGAGCTGATCTCAGCACAGTTAGCCAGTGTCTGCAACAACTCAATTCCTAAGAAGAGAGTTGCGAAGAAACAGAACAGTTGGTGGAACTCTAATCTAAGAAAACTTAGATGTTCTATGTACAAGCTTAGAAGAGCCTACCAGACGGAAAAGAACCAAATAGCAAAAGAGTTAAAATTGTCTCGCTTTAGAGTGGCAAGAAATAAATACTTCCATGAAGTATTTATTGCAAAACAAAATAGTTTCGATAGGGACTTGTATATAAATTTGCCGCTGGCAAAGCAAGATCCCCAGAAGTCCTTAACACCATCAGGAAGGCAAATGGAGTCGTCACTGATACGTGGCATGACACACGCTTGGAGTTACTCAACTTACTTCTTCCGGACGAAACGCCAGACGAAACTAGACCTCAAGCAGAAATGCGCGAGATCGCTACCGACAATAGTTGGAATGATGCGGAAGACCCCCCATTTACATAGGAGGAGGTTACCAGTGCCTTAACTTGCTTTAAGCGTAACAAGTCGCCTGGACTGGACAACTTGAACGCTGAAATAATCCAGCTGGCATGGCCCATCATAGGGTCTAGCATAGTAAAATTATTAAACAGCTGCTTAAAATTTGGTTACTTCCCCAAGGTGTGGAAAAAGGGTGAAATGATCGTAATCAGGAAACCTGGTGATAGAGATCCACTATGTTCCAAATCTTATAGACCCATAATGTTACTACCAGTTATGGGAAAGCTCTTAGAAAGGCTGATTGCCACTCGCACTATTCCGCGAGTTGAACAAAGCGGACTGTTCTCGGACAAGCAATTCGGATTTCGACGTAGCATGTCTACTGAGGATGCGATAGTCCGCCTAACCAACACTGTCAAAACCCTAAGTTCGAAATATGTTATGGGTATATTCTTGGACATTGCCGGAGCATTTGATAATCTTACGTGGCCTAGTGTCATTGCAAGTTTATCGGTTTACAATCTCCCTAGAAACACGTTGAATGTTTTTAGGAGCTACTTCAGTAATCGATACGCAATAATCAGAGACATGTATGGTTCTGTTTCGAAGCAAATTACAAAAGGAAATTGCATTTGCTGATGACAAAGTCATTCTGATACATGGTAACTCGAGGCTCGAACTTCAGCGCCGAGGCCAAATCGCAATAAATAAAATGATCCAATGGTGTGGAGTAAATAAGATGTCACTATCAGCAGAAAAAACAGTGATGCTGCAACTAAAGGACAAATTTGACTCTAGTCGACCACCAACGATATCACTAAACGGTAAAAACATGAAAATGGTCAAGTGCGTTAGATATCTAGGTGTTGACCTTGATGAACGAATGGGAGTAGCATCCCACGTTCTTAGAGTCTGCGAAAACGCTAAGAAGCTATTCCACTCTTTGGCGAGAGTGTCAAGAGAAGGATGGGGACTTAATCACAAAACACTGAAGTTAATATACAAAGGTGTGGCGGAGGCGCTTTTCGCGTATGCGGCGGCTGGTTGGTATGATAGGTTAAACTGTCACCATATCAGGTCACTAGAAAGTGCTCAGAGGAATATCCTGCTAGGAGTAACAAAAGCTTACCGAACGGTATCTAAAGATGCTGTAGTGGTTCTGGCCGGCGTACTCCCGGTTGATATTCTAATCAAAAAACGAGCGAACTTGTACCACCTAAGAAGGCGTGGCCAAAATAATATAGGTGAATATGTACATGCTGCTGATAGTAGGCAGGATCAATATAATAGTATTTATAAATGATATAGAAGCGATGGCGATTGACCTCTGGCAACGAAGGTGGAATGAATCAGCCAATGGAAGGCATACCTTTGGCTTCATTCCTGATATTAAAGAAAGACTAAAAATGAAATTACCACTAACGAGCTCGATGTGCCAAGTTATCTCTGGACATGGTAAGTTTAAAGCATACCTGCAGAGATTTATATAACGAACCAGTATCAATGTTTATGCGGATCGGAAGTAGAAGACGTTAAGCACCTACTTTTCGAATGTAACAAGGTGACGGTTATGTCACTAAAACATAAGTGGCTTGGTAACATAAACATACTTGAATTACCACTGCCTATATTACTATGCAACGACTTACTCCCGAAGTTTCAGCCATATTGTGCTGAACTGATCAACGTCTTAAAAGAACGGAACAGTGAACAATAGTAGACCGGTAAAACGGAATGTACATGTCTCCCCGTGACTAGGGACGATAACGTTATAATTTTTGAATTATAACGGCTGAAATGTACAAACAATGGTATCGGTTGACTGCGCTAATTGATTTACATGCAAATTGGCTAAGTAAACCGATACAAATTTGAATAATTCTTAGTTTAAGGTTATACCTGAAGAATTGACGTACATTTTTCCGGAAATGTTGACTATGACGAATGAATGATGATGATGATATTACTAACCACACCAGAAACAACAGGATTGGGTAAACAAATAAATACATTGGAGGCTGACGATGAAGTTATTGTCCATCACCGGAACGTTCATCATACTTACGAGTATACCGAATAACGATGGTGTGGCTGAAATATCCTAACAAAACAAATTTAAACATCTAAATCAGTCTAAGTTTACGCACAGCACACATCCCCCATTTTATTCATTAGTCGCCCCAACAAACCATAAAATCATTATCTTATAAATTTCCACAAAAACCAAAAGATATTTTTCATTTAAAATTTTTGTTTTCGTTAATAAATAAAATGATTAATTTTTCCATTTTCTTTAATTTACTAATGAGTTTTTATTTTTTGTTTTGTTGGTCCTTTAAAATCTTTAAATGCCCATTAAGAGAGATATAACATTTTAGAGTGTACATGGTAACAAAAGCAAAATTTAGTTTTTCTTTATGGGTGCGGTTGGGCAAACACGCGAGAAGAATCATATTTTATTGGGGGTACAAATAAGATTTGAGGTTTTTTTATAACTTCGAAGCGTTATTCAGAGAAATTGGTACAGTGTATTTTATTCAAAGTATTGTCCAGATCTAAGAATCGACCCAATTAATATGGCTTCTTAATAAGCAGTGAAGTGCTGCTCGGTCAGACCACGAGTCCTCGACCGAAACAAGTGGTATAGTCATCCATCCCATAGGGTAGGACATCCTATTGATGAGCCTCCAAAGTTTCCTTGACAGCTCTTGCAACATGTGGCCGAGCGTTTTCGGGCTGAAAGATCACTTTGTCATGTCTTTTGGCATATTGTAGGCGTTTGAGCTTTTGATAACGTTTGATAACGGTCTCCAGTGATGGTTTCGTTAGGCTGGAGTAGATCATAATGGATCGCTCCGAAATATATATGAAACTAGCCTGATACTCAGCAAGAAAACGCGATGGCAACACTAAACTATCACTATCGTGAGAGATCACTATTTCAGCCTGAAAAAATGACAGTATCGCGATAGTAAACAGTATCATGATACACTTTTATACATTTTTATTCAGTTCAAAAAGCCCGATAGCAACACTAAACTATAACTATCGGGAAAGTTGTATATCTCAGCCCGAAAAAATATCACTATCGCGACAGTACTATGTGTCATGATAATATGCTATGACACTGACCTTCAATTGTTGGGAAGTTTAGACAGCACTAATCTAAGCTGAAAACAACAATGCGGAAACTCAATTAGCACCACGTGATTGACCACCATGAAGCTAGCAAGAACTTTCAGCCCGAAATTTTAATTTGTTACTTATGGATAAAGTCGTTTGAAATTTTGGATATTATCTGAATATGGTCATTTGAATCTCGTCTCACGGGCAGTTCACGAGAGGTCGACATATGTCTCCGGATGGGTTGAAGGTTTGACTACAAACTGAGAGATTGGCAGAAAAATTCTATCTGGAATTATCTGGAAATAATCGTGTGAATTTCGCCTCACCGGCGATTCACCAGGACTTGATATATAGTGCGAGATTCGAATGACTTTGTTCAGATAATGCCAGATCGAATTTTTCTAAAATTTTGTCGGTTTGTAGTCAAAACTTTAACTTAACAATTCCGGTGGTACAGATCAAGGGCTCATGAAGCGTTAAGGTATGTTTACTAGGTCAAGTGACCTCGTTCTTTGAAGTCTTCTTTCAACGACAGGGTTATCTATCATATGGCGAGTATAGGGGTTTCCATGTTCCTGGAGCCTTATTTCGTGTTTGGCGGCATGCTTTTTATTTCATTATTTAGATGTATTCCATCTGTAAGTCCCTGTGCAGGTCTTCATTTCTTGTGTATACACACGCACTACCTTCACCAAAGAATAATAACGCGTTACCATTTCAACGGAGAAATATGGCATACAACATTTAACATCAGAACTACAGCACTCCTCGTGGTAATCAGAACTTAAACAACTTCCCGCCACCAAGGCTGAACTATCCTAAACCACCAACACCGATGGATGTGGACCCATCAATGCAAACGCGACAAATAAATTATATCAACCGTCCCACTCCTCAGGATAATCTGGTAGCAAAACGGGCACATTCTCACCTCCACGAACCAAGAAAACAGCAACGAATCAACCACTTGGAAACGCAAACGGAGGAGGACTATTATAGCCAATTGGCATACGACAACACCGAAAACGAGATATCCATTGACGAGCAAGATATAGGAGATAATTCGGAGGTAAATTTTATGACGGAAGCCTCTCTAGCGTACCTTACCTAGAGTACCGGCTTATAAACGGAAATATACTTAAGTTCCTCATCGATACAGGAGCCAGTAAAAATTTTTTAAAATCCGAATTAGCCGTTAATGCCAAACCAACCGAAAATCAATTCCAAATCAGATCAGCTGGAGGTGACATTAAAATTAGTCACAAAATTAGTGGACCATTCCTCAAAAGCGTGGGTATCGACACTACCATCGACTTTTTCATTCTACCAAGGAATTGGCAGTCTACTGAAGGAACTTGGGGCACTTATTGATCGAAAACAGAATGAATTGATAATCACACCCAACATACACATTCCATTACAAGAAAAACCATCATGCCAAGTTAACAAAATGGAAATTCGGGATGGTCACCTTTCACCTGTCACAAAACAAATGTTGCACTCAGTCATCTCAAAATTCGCAATGCTATTTGGACCTGTTAATAATTTCGAAACCATCGATACCGATGTACGCGCTGATATCAAAACCACCAGCGAGGAACCGATATACACTAAATCATACCCGTGCCCATACAGTATGAGGCAGGAAGTGGACAAGCAAATTGCTCAACTCCTCGCAGACGGGATTATACGACCCTCTAAAAGCCCATATAATTCTCCAATTTGGATTGTGGAGAAAAAATTGGATGCCTCGCAAACGAAGAAATATCGAATGGTAGTAGACTTCAAGAGATTGAATGCTGTGCCAATATCAGATTCCTACCCAATTCCGGATATCTCAAATACACTAGCTAATCTCGGAAATTCCAAATTTTTTACCACCATCGATCTGACTTCAGGATTTCATCAGATCAAGATGAAAGAGGCTGACATTCCGAAGACTTCGTTTTCTACCATGAATGGGAAGTATGAGTTTCTAAGGCTCCCGTTCGGACTAAAAAACGCACCCGCAATCTTCCAACGGATGATCGACAACGTCTTGAAGGAATTCTTCTGCGAATTTTATGTTTATAGACGACATAATCGTCTTTGGAGGGAGAAATGCAGGAGAACATCTAGTTAACGTCGAGAAAGTATTTTCGAAACTACAGAAGGTCAACTTGCGCGTAAATCTCGATAAAACAGAGTTCCTAAAAACAGAAACGGAGTTTTTGGGTTATCTCATAACAAACTTGATGCCCATGTTTTGCTGGACAAGAAAAAAGTACTGGCCATTCAAAACATCAAGAAACCCGAGAATTTGAAAGATCTCAAATCCTTTTTGGGAGACTTTGCACTCATAGCCAACCAACTTAACGAGAGGAGAAAATGCTCAAATCAAAGCATCGCAATCCAAGAAAGTGAAGATTAACCTGAACCAGAAAGAGTTAGAAGCGTTTCGCAATATCAAAGAACTATTGTCTTCAACGGAGATACTGATTTTTCCAAATTTTAACAAACCTTTTCTGCTAACTACTGACGCTTCCTCGTCCGCCATTGGTGCTGTACTATCTCAAGGAGACATCGGGAAAGACCGGCCAATTACCTACATCTCCAGGTCACTGAATAAGATCGAGGAAAATTATGCAACGAATGAAAAGGAGATGTTGGCTATAATATGGGCACTAGATAACCTTCGCAACTTTGTATATGGGGCCCGCAAAATCAAAATTTTGACAGACCATCAACCGTTAATGTTTACACTAACATTTACACTAAGTAATAAAAACAACAATGCCAAGTTAAAGCGCTGGAAAGCTCGGTTGGAGGAGAACAATTACGAGCTTATTCACAAACCTGGCTGTACCAACAGAGTAGCTGACGCTCTATCAAGATTGGAACTTGAAGCGAACACATTGTCCACAACTGGAACCATTCACAGTGCAGAGGAGGACTCTACCGACTTAATTCGATACTGTGATGCACCCATCAATGTCTTCAGGAACCCACTGATATTTCAGAAAGGTCAGGACATCTATGCTCATGAAGAACCTCATTCCGCTTACCACAGACACTATATTAGCCTGCCGGATCTAAACAAAGCTATTCTATGCAAGGTCCTACAGGAACAATTGCACCCAACCATTCTGCAAGAAGTAGTCAAAGAGAGCTTCTCTAGCTACAAAATACGCCTGACACAAAGAATTGTTGAAGACATTCAGAACGAGGAAAATCAATTTTCAATCATAAAAGAAGAACACAAGCGGGCACACAGGAATCACATGGTAAACCGAAAGAAAATTTTGGAACGCTACTATTTTCCAAAGAAGGCCAGTTTGATCAAAAAGTACACACAAACCTGTGACACTTGCAACACAAATAAATATGACCGACATCCTCACCGTGTTGCTCTCCAAGAAACACCTATTCCAACATACCCTGCAGAAGTTCTTCATATGGATATAATGGAAATCAAAAAGGAAAAATTTCTATCTTGTGTGGACAAATTTTCAAAGTTCGTAAAATTTTTTCGCATCAAGACTAAATCAATTTTGCATGTACGAGATAAAATTATCAAAGCTTTACATTATTTCACTGCACCTCGCATACTCGTGATGGACAATGAGAGAAGTTTTGTGAGTCCTATCATAATGGACTACTTAAAAACATTTGGTATCCAAATTTACATAACACCCTCCCAACGAAGTGAGGTAAATGGCCCAATAGAGAGAGTTCATTCTACTATACTGGAAATAGTTCGATGCCTCCAGAACGAGTACCAGGAACTGTCAACAAAAGTACTTATCAACATAGCTGTGAACCGCTACAACGACTCTATACACTCTCGCAGATTTTAAGACAAAGGTTCATGAGGATTTGATAGAGAGACTTCGCAAAAATCAAGACTCCACCATTACAAGAGAAAATAGTAAGAGAGTCGGTCCGAAGAGATATGAAGTTGGTGATACCATTTATACGGCAATCAAACAAACCCTAAGAAAATATAAGCTGAAATTCCGACAAGAAACAGTGGCACAAGAAACAATGTCACTGTAACAACCACTTCCGGAAAACTTTCCCTCTCCTATTTTCTAGCTCTTGGCCCTGGCGTTTTACTATGCCACTGAGAATCTATGAGTATGAGTATGATACTCCACTCGTAACACTTAAACAAGGAAATGGACGAATAATCCAAGGCAGCTTCAAGCTGATTCATATCATCAATCTGAAGGATTATGAAGAAGTCATAGATCGAATCACACCCTCAATTACCCGCATTCAACAAAACACCACTCTTCAACCGCAATTGATCCATCAAGCAAGAGTCATAACGCAGCTAATTTCGGAACTGAAAGGTCACTCACGCACACAAAGATCAATAAACTGGATCGGTAGCGCCTGGAAATGGATAGCAGGATCACCGGATGCTACGGATTGGGACCAGATAATGAGTAGCCAAAACGAGATAATTCATAACAACAATCAACAGTACAAGATCAACAAAGTCCTAACAAATACAACTCAACAATTGCTTACGGACTACAATAAAATCATTGACCACTTAAATGACGAATCGGAAGAGAAGCTTCACCAAGTATTGTTTAATCGTCTCACTATCCTCAAAGACGAAATATACGAAGTAGTCCGAGCTGCTCAATTAGCTAAGGGAAACATCGTCAACACCAACTTGTTGAATAAAGGTGAAATTAGTCGCCTAATCATGGAGATTGAAACCCTGCCGTATGCCAACGAGATAGAGGCAATCGAATATGCTGAACCTATGATGATCGTGAAAGAATCTACCCTCCTTTACGTTCTTTCGATGCCGAAAACTAGCAGACAGGACTACAATCACGTCATCATACGCTCATCCGCCAGCCACGACAAGCGCATATAAATGGAATTCAACGAACTTTTTCTCGACCAACATGAGATATTTGGAATTGTCAAAAAATATCATACATTCGGCGAGACGACTATTTGTGACCTAAGCGGACTAATGAAAATACCAATGGATCATTGTATTTACCAACTGATCAACGGTCTCAACGCTAGATGCGAGTACCAATTCCACAATCAACAAATCATTGAACCCCTCAATTATCATACGATATTTCTAAGCAAGTTCGATTGGAAAATTTCGTGCAACAATACGAGTCAACACTTGAAGACGGTCCAAATCAACAATTCCACATTCGTGAGTAAGGAAGCTAAGACATTCCAAGTTTTCTGAACTTCATATTAAGTTCTTCTTTTTTCGTTTTGACGTGCTCTCTCCACTTGAGCTTGGCATCGAGAGTCATGCCCAGATATTTAACTTTGTTTGCTTATGGCACCGGTCGTGAGGTAATTACTATCGCTAGATGGGAAGCGTTTTGATATGTAAAGTTAATATGCGTGGATTTCGTCTCATTAAGCTCGATTCCCCTGCGCTTAGTCCAGTTACAAACCGCATTGGTAATCTTCTGCAAAGGTGGCTATAGTTCCTTCATCTGTTGTTGGAATATCCCTTGTACTTAATAAATACAGGATTGATCCTAAGACACTCCCCTGTGGGACACCGGCAGAGATTTTCTTTAGTTCGGAGTATTCATCCTCATGTTTCACACGAAAATGTCTATTGGATAAATAAGATCTTAGTATGGCATAGAATTGCTTCGGCAGATCTCTGTGCAGCTTGAATTCCAGTCCACTGTGCCAAACTTTATCGAATGTTTGGGCGACGTCCAGAAATATGCTGAGGCATACTTTCTTGCTTTCTAACGTTCTTTCAATAACGCTGGTGATTCTATGCACCTGTTCAATTGTGGAGTGCTTTTCCCTGAATCCAAATTGATGTGGAGGAATTAGTTGTCGGTCCTCAATTATTGGTTTAAGTCTTTTTAGTAATAATTTTTCAAAGCTACTATATCGGCTACTTCTGCTACTTTCCATTGCCACGGAACATATTTTGACCGAAAGCTGCATTGATTATGTGTAATAGCTTACGAAATCCTTTATCTGGTAGAGCCTTGATTATTTGGCAAGTAATCAAGTCATATCCTGGGGCTTTTTTAACATTCATGTTGTTTTCACTTCTTATTTTAATTCTTTGAGAGTTACTGGAAGGTATCCTCGAGATACTCCGCAAACAGATCAACCTTCTCTTTAGGACCTCTTGCCCAGGTTCCATCCTCCTTTTTAAGTGGAGGCACTTGCATTTTGGGTCTTTTGAGTCCCTTCGTTACCTTCCACAGAGAATAATCAGAATTTTCTTCATCGGTTAGACTAACTAGATATCTGTTGATTGATGCATTTTTAACTTCTTTAAGAAGAGATTTGAGACTGTTACCGAAATTGTTAAGAATTGTTTTGTTCTCCGGTGTTCTAGTTATTTGCCAGGTTTTACGTGCCCATCGTTTTTGTCTTACCAACTCTCTAACTTCCATTGGGTAGGATATGTTAAGCTTCTTCTTATTTTGTATAATGGGGGTGCTTGCCAAAGCAACATAGTGAACTGCTTCATTGAGTTGTTCTAATTCATCTTCCAACTAGTGGGGATTTCTTATCGGTACCTGAAGATTGAATTTTCCTCCATTACTTCACGAAGATCTGGGTGCACTCTCCCTTTGAATTACCATTTCACTGACTGTAATGATAACCGGGGAATGATCCGATACTAGAGAATTACTGTCTTCAATGTGAATGTAGTTCTGGGATATACATCTTGCTACAGAAAAGTCTATTAGGTCGGGTATCTTCGTTCCGTCACTGGGCCAGTATGCTGAAAAACCACCAGAGTAAAATTCACATTTTGATGTCTGCCCTGCTTGAAGCGATGCTTTACCTTTTGACGTCGTAAGTGTAGATCCTCGATAGGTGTTTTTCGCATTAAAGTCACCTCCAATAATAAAATTACGTCCAAGCGATTTAAATAGTTTAAGGTAGTCCTCCCTTTTCAAGTTATGCCGGGGAGGACAATATATTGCAGAGACAGTAAACTCTCTGTGTTTAATTTGGATCATTACAGTAGTGACTTGCATTGTTTCTTCTTCGATATTTGATTCTAAATGGCGTTTTATATTTTCTTTTATTAGTAATGCCGACCCACCTCTTGCTCTTTCCGCTGGATGAATGGAGTGATATAAGTTATAACCCCGTATTTTAACAAACGATGATTTAACTTGAAGGCTTTCAGTTATTAAGAAAATGTCGATTTTTTCTGAATTTTAAAATATTCCTATTTCTGGAATATGTTGCATAATGCCATCCGCATTCCAGATTGCTATTTTGAAAGTTGTGTTCTTACTCAACATTTTTTGTTGGATTGCGTTGAGGGAGGTGCATTTTCTTCAGTTGATCAAGTATCATGTTGTTCAGGTTACTTTGGTCATCTAGCCTCTTTGTAATAGCTGCAATGCTGTTCATAATGTTTTCCATAATTTGGTTATTTTCGGAGCCCAAATGTTTGGTTGAACCCAAACCTTGCACTACCTGCACAAGTGAACTTCTTTGCCCTGTATTGCTTGGTTGTGGGTTTTGATTTATCTGGTTTGATATTTGAACCGTTCGATTTTCGTGATTTTGCGGTTGATTTCTTGTTTTATCTCTTAATTTTTGTAGTTGTTTAGCAACCTCACAGCCTCGATAATTAGCCGGATGTTGGCCCTTACAATTTATACGTTTGGCTGGCACATCTCTCCCTATTGTACAAGCCTGGGTAAAATGATTTCCTTAGCATTTTACACATCTTGGATCCCGGCCGCAATATCTTTGGGTGTGATTAAATGCCTGGCATTTCTTGCATTGGGGTATGCGTGTTGTGGTTCTCCTCATCGGTTCAATTTTCACCTTCATGTGAAGGATTCCTTTTATTCCATATAAATGTTTTGAACATTATCTTTGTTGTCAAATACTTGCATAAAAAGAGGGAGTCCCCTTTTACTGATAATTTGGTTTCCTTCCTGGATTTCTGTTGTCTCTTTTTTAACAATATTCACAGCATCTAGTATTTTAAGACCTTTATGTTGTAAGTCTTCCATTATTTCCACTGAACCACTGATACTTTTCAGCATTCAATTTCATAGACAAGGTTGTATAAGTATCTGAGTCCAGAGTATTCATTTTCCAAACGTCAATATTTAACGCTGTTATAGTCTTTGCTAGTAACCGATTTCTTCAGTGACTGAATTTCTGGGTAACTGGTTACACTCACAATATTTATTGGTGGGGGTGATTTTTCTATTGGTTGCGCCAAATTTGGTGTAATGTTCTTGGTAGATTTACTACCTTTTGGTTGATTGGCTTTGGGTAGAGCATCGTTTGAATCTGGACTAGATTGTCTCCTACCATTTAATTGCTCAGCCTCAGGTGACGATTCAGCTTTTCTTTTCTTACTCTTCCTGGACTGTTTTTTCTTATTTAGGATCCAGTCCGAATAGATGAGTTTGTCTGGTTCAATGCTTCCTATATCGCAATCTTCTTTTGAATCCCGATTCATTTTTAGGTTTTCATTTTCTTGCTTTAGATACTCAATTTCTTCGCTTAGCTTGGCAAATAATTGCTCCATATGCTCTAGCTTCGCCAAGAGATTCATATTCTCCTTTTCTAGATAAATAGTTGTTTTACCAGATTCGGCTATTTGCAAAGTAAAATTTCCGGTGGCATCACTTATTTCGTGTAATGTTTGTCTAGGTACAGCGTTAGAAAAAGTATCGGCTTGGTCAGCTACCGATTTGCTTCTATTTTTCTTTATCGGTGATCTTTGTACATTTGGTCTTTTCTGGAACGGGTTTGATTTGAATTAATTATTAGTTATAATTTGCGTATAAGCAAAGTGAAAAATAAAAAGACACGAACTGGTCGCACCAGATGCACAGCATTAGCTTTTTGCCATAAATATTCAGTTTGACACTGGGTTTGACTATGGGCTTACCTTACGCTTTTCTGTCCTTTGGGTTGTCGTAGTAAATCCACTTTTCGTCCACCGTCACGATTCGATGCAGAAACCCCTTCCAATTTTGTCTTTGGAGCAGTTGTTCGCACGTCTTTTGACTTCAGTTCATACGGAACCCAATATCCTTCTTTTTGCACCATACCCATGGTCTTGAGACGGATTTGAATCGCTTGTTGAGTCACTCCAAAAGTTTCAGCGAGCTCCTTTTGAGTTTGGCATGAATCTAACGCCTCCAACTCAGCGTCTTAGCTGTAATTTTCTTCAAATTAAAACAAAGAAGCAGCGCTTCCCGCAAATTGTGTTTTGTTAGCACAAAGGTCGACATGGCTAGCGCACAAAAAATAAGTAGCGAAATGACACATACTGATTTTTAGAGGGAAATTATGACGCTTTAACATGAATATAGTTACAAGATGGCCCGATGCGATGTAATACTAGTAAGACGCAATATATCGCACCATATATACCATGGAAAAAGGAAAGGGTCTGAAAATTGTATTACGTTGGACAAATTGTATTCCATATTTAACTACTAAAAATAACTTGTCGTCTAATCAAATAAGACCAATTACAAACTGACCATAAAACATGCAATTTAATTACTTTGAAATTTATATCGTCACTACGGGCAGAAGTAACAGCAACACGACAAAAAATAAAATCTTGCTCGTGGTACACTGGAAAAATCTTTGTCATATGACAGTATTAATACAGACGACAGCAAAAATCCATGTAATTACATTTCCGCCTACACCAACAACAATTAAAAATGAAAATAAATAAATAAAACCGGAAAATCCCCATCTGCTTGAGTCTTCTGTATATCTATAGCTACCCCGATGGATGTACTTGCCATATATCTCTTCGTTATCTGCCTCTTAATTTTATTCATATCTCGAAATGTTGTTTTTCCCAGTTCTTCCCTTCTCTACTTTTGGGTTCGGGTGTGTGCGTCTCTGGTTTGTATATAAACACAAATTTCCTTCCAGTTCCCATTCTCCTGATTCCATTTTCCCATTTCCTTTTTGTTCCTCCTGCGTTATTATTATTATCATTATTATTATTGTAAAAAATTAAAATCCATTTTCATTTTTAAATTAATTTTCAGTTGGGTTTTTCTCTTTTTGTGTTATACGTACAATACTTGCTGGAAATTTTTATAGTCGTCATCATCGTCGTCGTGTGCTGTACGCTGTTGCTCTTGGAGGTAAATCAACATGGTAAAATAACATAAATTTGTTGTAGGTACCAAAATAGGATGATAATAAAACAACATAGTGTAACAGTGTATTCAAGGAATATACATACAGAGGATAAATATACCTGAAGAACCTTGATCTATATATAGAAGAAGAAAAATGTGGAAGAAATGGGAAAATCGACTGGGATTTTTTTTTTATTTGGATAATTTTTTTTGCTTATAAAATTCAATTTAACCAAAAGCTGCGCGTAAATAAAATTTAATGTTAGCTCATGTATTTCGTGATAATGTATTGTTGAGTACCTGTGTACCTATTTACATACGAAATGACGTGATTGAAATGCAAGTACGAGAATCTGCTAGGAATTTTCTCTTTATAGTAGTTATCCATCGTTACATCTATAAGAGCCAGAACGGAACGGTGCCCTTTCTGTTTGATTTTCCATGTTTTGTCAGCTTCCATCACGGTTGACCGAGTCACTTTCGTGTTGCTTTTGAATAGATTTTCTATTCCGAGTTCATACATCGCAATTTTTGATACATGATCCTCTATCATTGCCTGCCAGTTTATACCTTCTGCTATATGTACAGCGATTCCCATTTGATCTCAAAATGCCGTTCAAAAAAGTTATGTAAGAAATTTGCTTCATTTGCCAATTAACCACAACACCACCACCAGCCATACAAGAAGGGACAAACATGTCGATGATACAAATACCTTGATGGTGGAGAAAATCGGCGGGGGGGAGGGGGTTTAAATGATGGAGGATGCATAAATTTGCAGATATTCTGCGTCATTATATTAAAATCTTTAGATCACTAGGATCCAATTTTATTATTGGTGGTGACTTTAATGCAAACAACATCTATTGGGGATCAAAACTTACAACCCGTAAAGGAAAAGAACTTTTCGAAGCAGGTCGGGTAAACAACTGCGAGTTCCATTCTGGAGGTAAACCAACATGCTGATATAAATAAAATACCAGATTTCATTGATTTCTATGTAACGAAAAGGATTTGCGAGGAATACATGTGTTTCGAAAATAGCAGGTGGATATATTCTGACCATTCACCTGTTATCATGACACTCAGCACAATGAAAATTGATAAGAATAACCGCCTTAAGCTAACAAATAATAAAACTGACTGGGACCTATTCTAAGAACTAATTGAAGTTCTCCTACTAATCATAGTGAATTCCGTAGGAATCAAAATTATCATCTTGAAGTCAGGGAATTCGTTACAGAGAAATGGAAGGCACGAAAGACCTGACAAAATGCCATAAGCCATAAGCATCACAATATGTTGCTTCATCTTTGCATTTTTGCTTCGTCTTCAGACTAAAATATTCATGACAGTGGAAGGTTGCTGAAGTAATTATGATTCCTAAACCAGGTAAACCAGCAAACGTCAAAAAGTCGTACAAACCGATTTTACTACTTCCTATCATTTCAAAATTATTTGAAAAATTACTGCTCAAGAGGCTCAAGCTCAATGTGATCACAGAATAACGAACATAATAGAAGAAGCACTTGATAAAAAGAAAATATGCTCCAGCTTCTTCTTAGATCGTCATTTCCGTGTAAAATATAACGGAGTTTACTCTGAACTAAAGAGGATAGCAGCAGGCATACCTCAAGGTAGCGTACTGAGTCCTATATTGTATATTCTGTACACCAGATATATGCCATACACAGAAGGTGTTACCATAGCAACATTTACAGACGATACAGCTATTCTGGCAACTGAAAAGAGTACATCAGAAGCAACGACAAAACTTCAACAAACATTCAACCCAGAGAGTAGCTGGACAAAGGAATGGCGCATTAGCCTAAACGAAGCAAAATCAGTTCACGTAAACTTCACAAACCAGAAAGTTAACTGGATTCCAGTGGAACTTAATTCAAGGCCGGTTCCAAATGCAAATATAGCCAAATTCCTTGATATGACTCTCGATTGAAAGCTTAGATGGAAAGGGCATGTTAAGAAGAAAAAAGAAGAATTGAACATCAAATATAGACGAATGTATTGGCTAATAGGAAGAAATTCTGAGCTTACAATACACAATAAATTATTATTATATCGGCAAATATTTAAACCAGTATGGACCTATGGTATTTAACTTTGGGTTGTACCAAGAAGACAAATACACAAATGATACGCACCATGATACATCAGAAATGATAACCTACATAGGGACTTAAACCTGGAATATGTCAGTGCAGAAATAAAAAATCATGCAAAGGAACACATTCAGCGGATATTGTTGGACACCACCAATGGAGTAAGAAGACTACAAAGGCAGAAACCTTTAGAACTGGGCAGTTGTATTTAATTAGGACAGAGAAATATAATAAATTATGTAATTTCCAACGGGAGTAACCATTGGATTACTGCCTGTCAAAAGTGATTGTGTGATCGATCTCCTCGCATCAACCGCAGATACAAGTTTTACATCATCAATTGGCGGAATCCAAAAACCTACCGTTATCAAACCCAACGTTGCACGAGCCTGAAGAGGTCGAGATGTTAATTGGATGTGACCGTTACCTCTCGTGAATTTTACCAGGTCACATTCAGAGTGCCAAATTCAACTTGATAGCAAAAAAACCATTCTTGGTTGGATTGCCTCGGGGAAATTAAGTGACAAACAACCGACACAAATTATTCACCTTTTGAGAAATTTTTTGTGGGAACCATTTTATGAACAATTACAAAATAAACCACGACGGTAGATACTCGTACATACAATACCAGAAGTTGGAACACATAGAAAGTAAATACACAAAACCGAAAACGAAATTCCATGTAACTAGTCTTATTACTTGCCGCATCATGCAATTTGAAAAGAAACGAGCACCACAAGGGCGAGCACCAATCGAAAATCGGTTCATTGGGCCATCAATCCAGTAAACTCTGCAACACATTCGTCTGCGCCTCCGTTTTCACCGATATGTTATGACAGTAGACCTGGATAAAATGTTCAGATAAATATTAATTAGCAAACATATACAGATTTTCAATGAAGTTTGTGGAGAGAGGAATCATCTGAACGCATTTCTGTCAACCTGGGTTTTAGGGAAGCAGAATGCTGATAACAACCAATCAACGTTTCCGAGGGTGGCAACTATCTACAGCAGGGATTTTTTGTTGATCATCTGAAAAATGCCCTGAAAAACAAAGTATCACTAGTAAGGAAGGCGGCACGATTTATTCTGAGAAACTGGATATTAACTGTCTACCAAACGACGACACTGAAACCGAAGGCAGTAAACTTATTGAAATCGACAGAGAATCACAAAATTCTAAAGTTCTAAGCGTTTAAGCGTTTAAGCATTTTGACCCTCAAGGTTGCCTCGTTCACATAACAACTTACGTAAAGTTAATATTATGAGGATATGGGCAAAATATTTAGATTGGGTCGATCCACTCAAGTAAATTAAAATTAATTGAGTTCATTCTTATACCAAGATGGCTCAAATTTATATCAAAGCCAATAAATTTGGTCGGATTTTCAGACGCATCCAAAAATTCGTACGCTGCTTTCGTGTATGCTGCTTGTGATTGAACAATGATTTTTGTGGTACACCAATGCAGAAGCAGGTAACTATACCAAAATTGGAACTCTGCGGAGCACTTATTCTCGCAAATTTAATGGATAGCGTAAAATAGTAGTTTTCAGATCGAGAAACAAGTATCTATATGTGGAGCGGATCAATGATTGTTTTGCAAGAACTAGAAACACTACCACGGTCAGTGAACATTTCTATGGCCAATCGTGTCGATATCTAAATACTCCAGGAAATATTGGCACCACATAGCAATAACCCAAAATTCTGCCGGCTGTGCTTCCAGGGGCATACTACCATCTGAATCACAAACAGTGGTGGACCGGACCAATGGCTTAAATTACACTTGTACGAGTGGCTACCAAATTTTAATCAACGGTAGCCTACGATTTGGTATCAGCTTCCTTTAATTAAATAAATACAATTTGATTTCCGGCTGTCAATCTGGCGGTGTTATCTGGCATATCATCAATTGGATTGAACTAACTAAATACAATGAGATTACCCTTTACCGCTAAAAATTATTGTTTAGTGCAAAATAAAATTGCAGGATTTATAAAATGTTGGTCCGTTGTTGGACCTTTCAATTTTGGGAGTGTAATGCTTTAAATTTTGATTATAGTTTAAGTCATTACAGCTCCATAATTAAAATTTTCAGAGTTTACACACCCAGAGCACTTTAAGCTTTCACAGTATATGGAATTTTGTTGGTCACGGATAGTATTTTTGTCTACTGCAAAAATACCGAAGGGCAGATAGCAGATTTGAGTATTTCTAACTCAAACTTGGGCTTCTTTGAGACACTTTTGAAAAATTGATGTAGGTTTTGGTAGCAAATTAGATATGTTATTTGGCATTCTGCGGTTAGTTCTGTGGTATTCTCAAATTGCTTGCTACAATTTATTTTTTTAAACACATCGAACAAAATATTTGTACGCGTATCGTATAATTCAGAACTTAGCTTTCTCGACGATATAATTTTGGAATTAAGGTCGAACAAGTCCGTGTTTTGTACTTTTATGTTTAAAGACTCTATATCGATATCCATACAGACAAAAATTAGAATAAGTGAATCAAATCCACACGTGTTGATTACTGATAAGATTTGATCATTAAATACCTTCGAGCCTCCATTTTTCAGTACCGGTACGTTTTCGGCAACAAAACCTTTAATACGAGCAGCGCATTTCGGGTTACTTATCAGGGTTAAATCACTCTAAATCATCAATTAAATTGATAAATTAAATTTTAGCGTCGTCCCAGAGCTTTCACATTTAATTCTAAATAACTATTTTAATATTCTGTGCGATATTCCACATTTTCATATGTCAAGCCCAATAGATATTTTTTGAAATTGTTCCCCATAAAAAATATCGACTTAGATAAGGTCTTCCATTATTAATTGAAATCGATTTCGGCTGGATATTGTCCGGAACAATTAAGGAACAAATAAGTACGAAGCATCACACAAATTTTCTTCTTCAATCAGAAATCAAATTTGATTTAGACAAATCACTTCAAAAACTGTTCGAAATCGAATCCACGATCGAAAAGAAGAAGTGACTGAAGAGAAGAAGAGCCGTAGGTGTACAGTCTCAATTCCTCTTCGAGAAAATTACATCAATCTTGGCGAATTAAAGACCCAAGCCATCTTGAACAAGAACTTGATGCAAATTTGGATTTATTCTCTAGACACATGAATCAAATTAAATTAATTGATCATTCATTAAAATAGACACAAGCCGTGCATTTTATTTGTTCTACAACAAAGGTGCGTGTAGTCTTCGATGCTTCGGCTAAATCTTCAACACAATTGTCATTAAACGAAGTAATGATGGTTGGCCCTACTGTTCAACAAACTTGTTTTGATATTACAATTCTATTTAGGAAGCATAGATATGTTTTTACAAGTGACATTAATAAAATGTATAAATGTATCATTACGAAGAATCATCTGGAGAGCAGATAACTCCCAACCATATGATTAGGTGTATATGAACTCGTAACAGTAACTTTTGGAACGGCATCTGCCCCATATCTCGCCACTAGAACTTTGAATCAATTGGCAGTAGGCGATACACTAATTTGTCCAGAAGCAGTCATGCAACCTAATTAAATTGCAACAGCAATTGCTTGAAATGTTAGGATGTAGAGGGTTTAAGTTACATAAATGGTCCTCGAACGACGAACGCATATTATCGAATATCCAGGATAGATATCTAATCCAGGATATGGAAATATTAAAAATAAATACATCCTCCAGCGAATGTATCAAAACCCTTGGTCTGACATGGCAGTCAAATGAAGATTGTTTTACCTTTAATATTCCAACAATTGGAATTTCTGTTCCAATTACCAAAAGAAACATAATTTCTGAAGTAGCAAAGCTGTATGGTCCATTTGAACTTCTTGCCCCAGTCATAGTTACCGCCAAAATACTCATTCAAGGTTTGTGGAAATTAAACACTGGTTTGGATGAAACTGTGTCAAACGAAGCATTACAACTTTGGGACTGTTTTCAAATCTAATTTAAATTTTCTTAATAAAATTTAGATCGATCGACGAATAATATGTAACAACTCGCAGTCGGTACAAATCCACGATTTTGCTGATGCCTCCGAATAAAGCATACGGAGCTTGTATTTATATTCACAGCATTGATCAAACACACAAAATTCATACAAAGCTGGTTTGTAGTAAGACTAGAGTAGCGGCTATAAAATCTATATCATTATCACGACGTGAATTGTGTGCAGCACTGGTAATTAGCAGAGTCTTACATTCCGTTATGAATGCTCTCGAGTTAACAATTGATCATTTTTTTGTGGCCTATTCACAAATAACCCTCACCTGGAGTAAAACCGAACCATATAAACTTAAAGTCATTTGTTATGTCATTGCCAACACAGTAAGTGAGATTCAGGATCTTACTGCCGACTTTACATGTAATCATATTCCATCTGATCAAAATGCAACAGATGTCATTACAAGAGGTATCTTGCCTAGTGAATTACAAAAATATAAACTCTGATTTCTCAACAAGCTTTGTCAGTATCAATTCAAATTTTGACATAAGTACGCTTGAATTGAAGGCGGAATACAAAATGTTTACTTCTATTGCAAGGCGATAATTCACAGATCAAAATGATTTGATAAATCGCTGCGAATTTCCGCATAATTTCCGCAATCGTCAACTTCCTCGAAACAATTTTAATACTTACACTAAACCTCTTTATCGATTCGAAAGGTTTAATCAGGGTTGGTGGAAGGTTAACTAGCTTTCAACTTGATTATGATCAAAAACATCAACTTTCATTACCATCAAAGGGCAACTTAACAAAACTAATATTTCGATTTTATCATATACAAAATCTACATGCCGGTGCTCAGATGCTTAAGTCTTTAGTAAGGCATAGATTTTTGCGGCCCATTTTTAATGAAAAACAAGTTACAGCAAAATTCACAAAGTATATGTTTGTGTTTTTGTATGTTTTATCATGAAAGCCGTCCATTTTGAACTAGTCTCAGATATGTATAAGAAGTTGACCCAAAATTTCCATCCCGAAAAGGTTTTTTGTCATAAAGTGTGTGTCTTAGCTAAATCACATAAAATAGTTCCATCCAGAAAATGTTCAGTCTGCGTTAAAAAAGATTCACTTTAATACATACCCCCCCCCCCCCCGCCCTTGACATATGAAGTGAGTGTGCCAAACTGCATAGAACATATATTCAGACGCCCGTTCGAAAATCACGAGCATTAATGGTGAATATTGATCAATCCCGTAAACAATTTTCTATCCATTCTTCCGTTGAAAATTTGTTCATTACTAAATTTCCTTGCGGCGAACTCAGAGATGATCCCTCCCTTTGCATATGAAGTTAGTTGTCCCAATCTGCATAGAACATATATTCAGACGCCCGTTCGAAAATCACGAGCATTAATGGTGAATATTGATCAATCCCGTAAACAATTTTCTATCCATTCTTCCGTTGAAAATTTTGTTCATTACTAAATTTCCTTGTGGCGAACTCAGATATGACCCCCTCCCTTGGCATATGAAGTTAGTTGTCGCAAATGGTGCATATTGATCAATCCCGTAAACGATTTACGATCTTAGACGATCTAACATCAAAGAGCTTCATTTCGTGTTTAAAACGATTTATATTTTGCCGGGGCGAACCACATACTTAATGGAGCGGTATTGCCACTAATTTTCCAACGAATTTCAACAAATAGGGTTTTTTCCTATGAAGAATTAAATACTTTTCTTATTAAAATAAAATAAATTCGGAATTCACGACCTCTGACTGCATTATCGGAAGATCTAATGATCCAAGTCCTTTGGCACCAGCACATTTTCTGTGCGGTGGCTCAATAATTGATTCCGCAGAGCCAGATTTAACTGGTATTCCTATAATAATAGATTAACAAAATGGCAAAAAATATCACAAGCAGCTCAAAGATTTTGGAAGAGGTATTCCATAGAATACTTACATTCTCTGCAACAGAGAAACAAGTGGACAAATTCTAAGCCAAATTTAAACGAATACGACATTGCACTCATATATGACGAACAAAATTACCTACAACTCAATGGATGCTAGGAAGAATTATTGAAATTTTTAACGGTCACGATAACAAAGTTCGGGTTGCCAAAATATTATCAAAAAATAAAATTATTTTACGATCAATATCGAAATTGTGTAAACTTCCTATTGCGGAGTGCAACTGAGAAATTTGTTTTTTTTTATTGTTTTGGAAGTTGAGAACCGGTTGTACGACCATTTAGATGGTTGGTAGTTGGTTGTAAAAGTATTAAAACATTTAGATTTTTGAGGGCGGGATGTTGGTTTTTGGTTGAAAGTTGTACTGTTTATGGGGAAATTGTACAACCAAAACAACATTTTCTGGCAAATGGAAACAGTAGAGTAGCATTTTTGTTGAATTTTGTTGAGAATTTTTTTTGTTTTCTACACATAAATTAAAAAAACAGGACAAAAAAGAATTTGTTTTCAATGGCAGTTATTGATAATGAAATTTGGAGGGAATTAATCGACGAATATAAAAATTGCCCAGAATTATGGAAAATAAAAAGTAATGTCTATAAAAATAAAAATTTGAAATATAAATCTTGGATGAAACTTCTAAAAATATATGACAACTTGTTATCGTCGTGAATTGAAAAAATTTATAAGAAGCGAAAGATCAGGAGCAGGCCTTGAAGACATACGAGTATATGGACCGTCGTTGTGGTATTTCAATTTACTCGAATTTGTAGGAGACCACGAAGTTCAATTAGAAGGAACTTCGTCTATCGATTCCAGTGATGAAGTTCAAGTAAGTAATTTATTTTAAAATGCATACATTGCTTACAATACATTTTCATTTCAGAGCGAAATGTTGTACCAACAAAATGCGAAGAAACCACGTAATACCAATAGAGTGGAAACTTTAACCAATTTAAATAGCGAGAAAGGAGATGTGAACGATGGTGATATATATGCACATTCCTGGGCATTATCATTCAATAAACTTTGCGAGGAACAAAAATTATATGCAAAAAAGGCTATAGATGAGATACTTTTATTAGGGCAATTCAACAAATTGACATTGAAAGTTGTTCCTTCTATTTCCTCAATATCTCCAGCTACAAGTAGTGCCACCTTCACCTATAATTTGTCTAGATCGTCGACGCCGCTTGACTGCAATCAAAGATTATCTTTCATTTCTGATGTTCCAGTTTCTAGAGGATCTGCAAACACAACTGAATGTGGCTACATAACTCTTCAAGACCTAATGTCTGACACTCAATTTAACTATGTAAATAAATGAATTCATTTTAGTTCAAAGTTTTTTTTATTGGATATTGTTATGCAAATCATTTACAACTACACAAATTGTTTCTCGTATTTTTAGCGAGTTTTGATGAATTCCTCGACTGCGAAGGTTGCATTTCCAATAAGGTTTGTGTAGTAGATTGAGTGGTGACTGCTGGGCAATTAGAATTTACAACTAATTTTCGTTTTTTTAAATAGTTATGAAGATAACAACATGCAAGGGCAATTGTTGTTGCTTTCTCGGGGCATACTGCTATGGTAGTAAGTAGAACCCGAAATATTGTAACCAAAATTCCAAACGCATTTTCTACTTTAACTCGTGCTGAACTTAGAGTTTTATTCAAAATTTCTTGTTCGGTAGTTAAATTGTTACCGGTAAATGGCTTCATTAAATTCTCCGAGAGTGAAATAGCATCATCACCTACTAAAACATAATTTAATTCTTTTCCGGTAGGCAACATTACTTCCGGATCAGGTATATTTAATTCATTGTTTTGGAATTTCCTAAAAAAGGTTGTGTTTGAAAAAACACCACCATCTGAAATTCTTCTATTCGTTCCTACATCAACCATAAGGAATTCGCTATCTGCAATCACAATTGCCATTAGAACAATACGAAAACTTTTTTTATAGTTAAAGTAAAATGAGCCTGATTACGATTAATTTGTTGAAATTTTTCAGCTACTCTTTTCCAATCACTTGTTGTTTCTGGAAGCTAAATTGTTGGGAAAATAAGTTTGTGAGAAAGTTATTTTAATTTTTCATATAGAACTCACCTTGATATAATCCTTCAAAACTTTCACTATTGCATCTCATGTTTTAATAACAATAATTCCTATACTTTGAGGAGACACAGCAAAAAAAATTTAAGGTCTTCAAATGAATTGCCATTTGCTAAATACCTTAATGTTATCGACAAACGTGTTTCAGGTGAGATAGCATCCCGCATAAAAGTATCTTTTTTAATAATTATTGGCTTGACTTTCTCCAACAAAACTTGAAATGTTGCATCATCCACACGCATATAATATTTAAAATCGTCTGGTTGGCTAACCTTTAATTCATTTAATAATTTGGTATTAGCAAATTCATTTTCCTTTTTATACCATTCCTTCATCCATATCTTTCTTGTTCTACGTTTAAATTCGTCTTCATCTTCACAACAAATTTTAATTCCGTTATCAACCCATCCCAACAAAATCTACTTCCTCATCGGCATGACCTCGAAGATAATATCTTCAACTACATCCCATTCATGCCCCGTCATGCCCGCTTTCTACATTTCTCCTTTGCATTTATTTATAGTGGCATCATATGAAGTGCTCTTAACCTGCACCGACCAAATTAGCCCGCCCCAATGAAACCTGTACTATAATTTGTTACACATTTATTACAATTTATTACAACAAATCCCGATTTTATTACAGCTACCGTTTTCGAGGAACGAGCGGTCGGTTTAGCTTACAATTAAACCTGCACCGCCAAAATTGTAACTTTTGATGTAACTATGATATCGGGATGATTCTTGAACCAGAATTTATTACAAATTAATTACATTGAATAAGTTAGTTCAAGACCACCTCTATAACTATCCTAAGGGTAAATTTCGCCCCAAAACGATTATATATTTCAAAAACGTCAATTTAACCAAATCTAATAAATTTTTTTACACCGGACTGTCACAATATTTTAGGAAAAATAATGCAAGAAGTCTTGTCGAGAGTAGTTAAGCCCTATCCAGATGTGTAATAAAATATTTTTGTGTCAGGATACGCGGAATTCTCTCCCAACGGTAGAGGCTTCAAATAGGTAGTTTAAGGGTCGATTTTACAACCATTAATAATTTATTACACCAGACCGCCACCAGATATTGAGTGAAATGTTACTCCTTGGACATTGTGGTGGGCAAGTCAACCTTATCCAGTTGCGTAATAAAATATTTTTGTGCCGGGACACACGGAATTCGCTCCCAACGGTAGAGGCCTCGAATAGGTAATTTAAGGGTCGATTTTACCACCTTTAATAATTTATTACACCAGACCGCCACCAGATATGGGGTCTAATGTTACTCTGTGGTCGTTTTTAAGGGTAGGTCAACCTTATACAGGTATGTAATAAATTATTTTTGAGTCAGGTTACACGGAATTCACTCCGAACGGTGAAGGATTGAAATTTTTAATTTAAAGGTCGATTTTACCAACTTCAATAATTTATTACACCAGACCGCCACCAGATATTGAGTCAAATGTTACTCCTTAAACATTGTGGTGGGTAGATCAACCTTATCCAGTTGTGTAATAAATTGTTTTTGAGTCAGGATACGCGGGATTGGCTTCCTTTTTACCACTAGTTTCGGCTAAGCTAATAATTAGTATTTCTCTAATTAAATCTTCTCAGTCTTTCTTATTATCAATTAATATTAATTGGCCAATAGATGCCAAGTATAAAGTTTTAATGTTTTTTCTCGAATTTTTAAAAAACTCTGAGTATTTTCGTATAGTATTTTCGGTAAAAAATTAAAAATCTATATTGGTATTTAAACACTGTAGCATGTATCTAACATCTAAAATAGTGTTAATCTTGGATGTCGGAATATATCACATTTTTTCTAAACCGCGCCTTGCGTTAGAAGCACAAACCAATTGAATTTAACAAATTTATTTCATTTTCAATGATTTATTAGATACAACTTTAATTTTGTCGTTTATTAAGTAGAGCACTTTTTTGAACCATAGTTATTACCCATATATTTTGAAGCTAATTCCGTAATCTGACACAAAAATAATTCATTACACACCTGTATAAGGTTGACCTACCCTTAACAACGACCACAGAGTAACATTAGACCCTATATCTGGTGGCGATCTGGTGTAATAAATTATTAAAGGTGGTAAAATCGACCCTTAAATTACCTATTCGAGGCCTCTACCGTTGGGAGCGAATTCCGCGTATCGTGACACAAAAATAATTTATTACAGAACTGGATAAGGTTGATCTGCCCACCACAATGTCCAAGGAGTAACATTTGACTCAATATCTGGTGGCGGTCTGGTGTAATAAGTTATTAGTGGTGTTAGAATCGACTCTTAAATTACCTATTTGAAGCCTCTACCATTGGGAGCGAATTCCGCGTATCCTGACACAAAAATAATTTATTACACATCTGGATAGGGCTTAACTACTCTCGACAAGACTTCTTGCATTATTTTTCCTAAAATATTGTGGCAGTCCGGTGTAAAAAAATTTATTAGATTTGGTTAAATTGACGTTTTTGAAATATATAATCGTTTTGGAGCGAAATTTACCCTTAGGATAGTTATAGGTGTGGTCTTGAACTAACTTATTCAAGGTAATTAATTTGTAATAAATTCTGGTTCAAGAATCATCCCGATATCATAGCTACATCAAAAGTTACAATTTTGGCGGTGCAGGTTTAATTGTAAGCTAAACCGACCACTCGTTCCTCGAAAACGGTAGCTGTAATAAAATCGGGATTTGTTGTAATAAATTGTAATAAATGTGTAACAAATTATAGTACAGGTTTCATTGGGGCGGGCTAATTTGGTCGGTGCAGGTTAAGAGCACTATCATATGATTCATTCACCTTGGAATTTTTCATATGTGCCACAGTTAAGTAAACGCAAAATATGTACATGACCGTAATTTGATTACGTTGCCTATGTACATAACAAATGTATTTGTTTTATTTACTAGGTAAATTACAATGACCGATGCAAATATTGAAAAGCAATGTGGTTGTTGTTGTTCGAACTTCCTCAGCAAAACCTTCCGATTCAGCAAAATCGATGTCACGTTGGTGTACAATTTTCGTAGGAATTTTTGTGATCAGATCGCAAAAAGTTTCCTACGAAACTCAAAAAGAGTTACACCATTTTGCTTGTTAGGGACAGTCAGTTTTTAGATAGACCAACGTGTGTTCGATAATTTTTGGTGTGTTAGAAAAAGATTTTCGAAATAAAATAGAGCTCTTAAGTTGATAAACTGTTTTTGTGGTTTTTTCTTGTCTTTTTTTCTTGTAGATTTTGTGTTTTTTTTGGTATACGGATTTACCAGTGTGATTGCTAAGTATTTTTTTTAGTCTTACTAACCAACTAAATAACGATAGTGGGTTGCTACCGACAGTCTGTGAAAAAGAAATTGTTGACGCTAAGCGGCTCTTTTCTTTTCAGGGACCTAGATAGCATACCACTATCCAACTTACTAACTTTTTTCGCAATTAGGGCCTATGGGCCAGATAGTTTTAATTAGGTTAGATAGAGTAGGGTAAAATGTTTAGATAAACATTTTATGGAATACAATTGCGGTCGGTTCGGCCCAAGCGGTGGGCTGATAAGCTAACCGACTACTTCGGAGTCCGATACCCCAATTCCTACCTTCCCCAGTCTCCTTTTTGTTATCTTGATTTAATGCGATAATCTAGGGGCCACAATCTGCGGCACCCTTAAACACCGATCCCTCTACTCGACTGAGCTGTGGGAATCAATGCCGCGTGGGGTACAAAACAGAGAGGGGCAAATCTGTGAAACTGAGTTGACTTTAGCGGTAGCTAAAGTTTTAACCCGTTTCAATCATTAACGCACAAATAGTTTTAGATTTTTCGCACATTCTATAAATTTAGAATCAATCGGCTCAATAAATTGTTTGACGTTTATAAACATGGTTGGAAAATGAGTTGTATCGTCTGTGGAGAAATTTTACAACCCGGTTGACAACCGGTTGTACAACCAGGTTGTATCGTGTATGGGCAGCATTATAGTTATCTTTCTCTCACACTCATACACATATATATTTTTATATTGTAAATTAAGAATGCAAAATGTGGAAGAGAGTTGAATAAAGAATTTTAAAACGATTTGACGTGTTTTAAAATAAACTTTTTAAAATTTAAATTGTACCGTGTAGAAAGAAGCTAAAGGATTTGACGCCTACCGGCATAACGTCGTTGAAATAAATAATTTTCAACAAAAACACTTACAAAGAGACTATGGAGAGACATCAAAATAAATTTTAAACAAAAATGTCTTGTATATCTTTGTTAGGTCGAAAACTTTTCAGACAACCCTCGTAATTATAATTGCAAGTTCATTAGCAATGAAACGTCCTCAATCTAACAAATACAGGATTAAATGTAATTAAAAAATTATTGGTTAATTTAATTTTATAATATCACAATTAATATCGAATTTGAAATATCAAAGTCAAAAAAAAACACGGGAAAAAATAATTCGAAAAAAAAATTGTTGTTTTTGGAAAAGGATCATGGACAGATGCAAAACGGATATTTATTTTGAGTTTGCAAAATTTTTTGGAAACCATTGAAAATCCGACCATAATTTAATTTCAATTATTCGTCAACATAAATGGATGTGTAGGGGAGATATGTATTATGTAATATATGTATGCAATATTCATATTATCTAAATATGTAAAATTATTAATCTGTAATGCTATAAATGTATAACACTGTTCTGCTTTTCTCATCATCATTCAATCAACCAAAATATTCATTTAAATTTAATTTTATTTTGATGAAGTTATACCAAAATATTTTCAATGTAATTGATAATCAATTAGAAAACCAACCGGGAATTTATTTTATTTTTTTAAATAACATACGGATGGAAATGGGATATGGATTTATTTTCACATCCCTTAATTATTAAAATGTGTTTCAATTTTTGAAATAATCATTTGTTTTCAATTTTAATTAAATTTCAATTTGGGTATTTCGGTTATGGATACATTGTTCCGTATTGAGCCACATAAATAAACAAGATTTAAAATTTTTATAAAATGATAAAATGTTATCATTCGAGTTCTTACAGTAATCGGCGTATCTCTCGTGCAGCCCTATGCACCAAAATTAATCGTATAAATTTCAATAAAACTACTAAAAAACAATACTCTACCATTTGGTAGAAAGTGCTTTAAATTAGCCCGCCTCAATGAAACCTGTACCACAATCTGTTACACATTTTTGTTTACAATTTATTACAACAACAAATCCCGATTTGATTACAGTTTGTTACGACCACCCGGTGACTACACGTTCTGTTAGGGAGGACTACAATGGTAGATATATGGGGGGTTCCATGTCACCGGACAATTTGTGATCGACAAACCATACGTGTGTATCAACAACAAAATATATATATAAGAAAGAACTCAGAATTGGCCAAGCTAACAATCATCATCACCCCAAAAGGAAACACACTACTTCATATTAATATATTAAATAATTATTCAAAAGTAAATCATACATATTTGTTAATAAAAAAATGAATTAAAATTTATTGGACATATTAATATTTAACGATTAAGAATATACAAAAAAAATTGGAAAATTTAGTAAGAATATTGGGGCGAAATAGCGACATCATACGTCGATTCATTTATTTGTAGTAAAAAAAAATCAAATGAAAAACTTACAATTTATCTGCCTTCTGTAGATCTGAGGAGCGCTATCTGATGAGCGTTTATCACTATTTCGACTATTCTTATACTAAATCACTTATTATGTAAGTTAGGCTAACACTACAATATCAGAATTTATAAAGTTAAGTGAAATAAATTTAGCATTTAAATGTACATGCAAATTACACGACCACATATGCCAAAAAAAAAACAGAACTTTCAAATTTATAAACCGTTGATGGCGGCAGTACCGAAACTATATACACATAGTCAAAAAAGTATTCGATCATTTGACTATAACGGAAATATTACTGTATTCAGTACAAATAAAATAATTGTAAACAAAAGTGACTTTTTAAAAAATAATCCTTATTATATTGTCAGTTTATTCCAAGTATCGATTTGTACAATAAATTCAACCTAATAAAAAAAAATGGAAATTGTAAAAATACCGTTAATTGTGTGACAAAAAAGTATTCGATCATAGGTAAATTAATAACACGTATCCCGCCCTTTTGCCACAAGAACCGCCAGTAAACGACTTCTCATTGATTTGACAAGCTTGCCAGTAGTCACATTCGTTATTTTATTCCATTCTGCCAAGATAATGGCTTTTAATTGCTCTTTAGTTGCAATTTCTTGTGTGCGAATACGGCGCTCTAATTCATCCCACAAATGCTCAATTGGATTGAGGTCTGGAGATTGTGGAGGATGTGGCAAAACTGTATTTACGTTATACACAAAGTATTCTCTTACTATCCTTGATGAATGTTTGGTATCATTGTCCTGTTGAAAAATGAAATCCCGCTCTATTCCCAACTTCTCCGCGCTTTTTTTCAAATTATTTTTGAGGACATCTAAGTAGACAAACCTCTAATAAATAAATTGAATAAAATGTGTTGCAAAGCACTAACACCTTTTACGTACCGATCCATTGTGGAGTCAATAAAAACAAGCTGTCCTACGCCCGATTCTGCCATACAACCCGATACCATAACACCACCTCCATTAAACTTAACTGTTTATTTTATATTACAGTGTTCATAAGCTTCATTTACTTTTCGCCATACTTTAATTCAACCATCAGAGCTATATACCTAATATTTATATATTTGCTTTCATCTGAAAACAAAACGGAGTTCCAGAACTCATCCGGTTTACCAAAATATTCTCTGGCATACGCGATGCGCTTTTTCCTATTGGCCGGTGAAATTTTCGGTCGTTTCCGAGCCGTGCGATCATTATAACCCGCTTTATGTAAAATATTTCTTATGGTCTGTGTAGAACAAGTCTTTTGAATTTGAACCTCCATTCGACCTTGGATTCTTGGAGCACTTAGCATAGGGTTTTTATTAACTTGGCGTATTATTTTTCGTTCTTCTCTAATGTTAAACATCAAAGTGTTGCATTATCACTTTTTTTAAATCAACCGATAATTCCGACCCACGACCCATCGTGTAAAATTAAACTGAGACTGAATGTTCGATTTTGCTTAATTTTTTTTATTAGCAGTATTAATATTAAACAAAAGGTTGAAACAGATGAACAAAGAACACTAGATCATATGATCGAATACTTTTTTGACGTAATTTAGTACTGTGTGTATTAATTAACTTTTTTTTTTTTTAATTTAATTGGAAATATTTACATTTTGTTTATGTGGATGAAAAGGATATGTTTACGTGATAAAGCCCTGCACATAATTTTTTTTATTTAGAATTCAGTTGTTTTTCTAATAATCATAAACAATTAAAATTTCAGAGTGATCGAATACTTTTTTGACTATGTGTATGACGTCACTTTGATGAATTACTCCACAATAATATATAATAACGTTATATTCCCAGCGCTCGAGTCTACTAGTTGATGCTGCTAAATCCTTCGGCTGTCAGCATGTATACGCCACACAATAAATTATGAGGCCCAAAACCCAATCATTGGTATTTCAAATATATGTACAGTCGAGTAGTATGCGTTTTGTTTGCAAAGTCGTAAATGAACTTAAATATTAAATTTTCTAAACACAGAAGGATAGAGAAATTTTTTATTTTTTTTTAGTTGCAGATAAATAATTTTTATCTGAATGTATTTGGTAACCTACGGTTACGTAATTCGCAACTACCGCTGCGCTTACTGATAATAAAAAATGGATACCACCGAAAAACTTGCTAGAAATTAGGTATTTATACACAATCATCATCAACAATATTTATGGTTAATTAATTTAACCATAAATATTGTTTGCGAACTAATTCTATACTTACGAATTTCACTAACTTTAGTTCTTAGCTAATAAATAATAACTTTAAGCTTTAGGTTACGCTTTCCTATCAAGAACTATTTTTTCACTTGATATACACTTACTAATCACAAGTCACGAGAAGTGTCTTGAGATGAGGCCTCAAAATAACTAATCAAATTTGTCATTGCAAATACAAATTGGATTTTAGGGGTAGCTGGAATTTAAATGATACTAGTTGACCCGGCAAACGTTGTTTTGCCATATAAATAATTTCCTAGTAATTTCTAGTGTAGACAAAAAATAGCTTACTTATTGTAAGTATGTATGTATGTTAGAATGTGGTATATGCGTGAAATAAGCATGGAGCGCGGTGAACGATGAGGGAATATAAAAATAACAAAAGGCAAATATTATTTTTAAGTTATTATAATTTATTCCTTAAAATTATATATCATTAATTAAACAATTACGACAGTAACACTATTAAACAATATCAATCTCTTAATGCTATAGCGTGAACAATATTTTTTGTTAGTCCATCTTTAGCTAACACAAACAAACTGGATGGTTTACCCACTCGAGAGCATGCCACGTATAATTGTCCGTGTGAAAAACATGGTGTTCTCAAATCTAATCCACAAACAGACATCGTTTGACCTTGGGATTTGTTGATAGTCATTGCAAAGGCCAATCTAATCGGAAACTGAATACGTTTGAATTGAATTGGCACATCTGTAGGTATAATAGGAATCCGTAGTATGAGTATATTTTCACCTCTGAACTTGCCATTTAAAATCCTGGCTTCGATCACGTTTTTCATTAATTTTTGAATGACTAATCGCGTACCGTTGCACAGCCGGGGCGGGTTCAAATTACGAAGCAAGATAATTGGAGATCCAACCTTTAATTGTAAATTATGCGGTGGCATGCCTGGCAAATCCAGTGAGTTTAAAAACTCTGTGGGAAAATTTACTGCTTCGCTGTCGTCGCAAACTGTATCAATAGATTTATATGATACCAAGTTCCCTGGCAACAGCATTTGTATCTTCAGATTTGAATTGTCAACGTCTACATTTTTTGCCGCTAAAATCGCTCTTTCTGCAAGCCACTCATGATTTATGTACTGTGTGTGTACATCGGGAAATATTTGTTCAATGAGAGTATCTTGCGAATCAGCGATTGTGCAGAAATCGGTCGGTAATTTTACGTATCCAGTTTCATCTATAGCAACTTTTCCATCACCGATATCTAAGAGTTGTTTTGAAAATGTTTCAGCGGATGGATCTTGAAGCATTTGAACGCGCATATTTATTTTTAGCTGTAATTTTTCAACATTACGCCACAATGGAGATGATTTTAAGCAAGCGTTGATCTCATCAGCTTATGTTGAACGTGGAATGACTGGAAGTGTTTGTCTGAAATCACCTGAAAGGACCAACAGAGTTCCGCCAAATAGTTTGTCACTGTTTTTAATATCTTTCAATGTCCTGTTCAACGCCTCAAGTGAATGTTTGTGTGCCATAGTACATTCATCCCAAATAATAATTGTACACCGTTTCAGCACAGTGGCCATGGACGATTGTTTCTTAATGTTGCATACTGCGTCAGGGTTATTCTGAATATTTAGTGGCAGCTTAAATACTGAATGAGCTGTTCTACCTCCATCCAATAAAGTTGCTGCAATGCCCGATGATGCAACGGCCAATGCGATGCCATTATTTGATCGTATTTCAGCAAGAATTAGCGAAATAACGAATGTTTTGCCAGTTCCACCCGGTGCATCCAAAAAGAAGAACCCACCTTGTCCAGCTGAAACTGCGAGCATAATGCGATCATAAATGGTTCTTTGTTCCTCATTCATTAGTGGGACATTGCGGGCAACAATCGCTGCCATTTCTACAGTACTGTACTGCAGTTCACGATTCATTTCAGTATTCATTAAATCAGATGCAGTTCGATTTGGCGAATTCATACCGAAATTACTAAGTGGTAAGTTGGCAATGACAATGCAAAGATCCTCAATAGCAATCAATGCTTCATTGTACATTTCGTCGCTGAATGTTATAGTTAGATCGTGGCACCGTATACGATGTTGATGCAATATATCATCAGTCATTGAATCTTTGTGATTTTCCCATAATATCTGTGCTCGGGCTGGGAAACATGTAGTCAACACTATAGCGAATAGTAGACGAATTTGTATTGCTGTACAGTTCAATGCAGCTTCAGCAAGCATGCATTCCCACTGGTTGTCGTCTTCCAGCAAGCCGAGTGCAAGGCATACATCTTTATACGTTGGATATTGTTGCCCATTCACTTTACGTATACCTTGAAATGATAATGGGCCAGTAACATTAACCAACAACAGTCGAAGATAAAAGCACTTCGTGTGTCTTGGATTGACTGTAAATAATCGCCCCAAGGCGTTTGATTTAAATAAATTGAGACATGCAGCAACTGGTGAGCCTTGCTTGCGGGGCATCCATGTTTTTGTTTGAGTCCATGTGAAATAGCGTGGTACTTGTGAATAGAGTAATGTTCGTGCGAAGGCACCAAAATCATCCGCACGATTACACAATTCAAAAAATGCAGTGAGTGTAGTTTTAGGTGGATTTATTGCACGATCAATCGCTGTCTCGTTCGTGAAAAATACACGCTGACCGTTTTCAAGATGGATGGCTAACTGAACAACTGCTGGATCCCGTTCATGAATTGGAAAACCAAAGATACGCCAAGCAGCTTCATTGGTGCTGATGTACCGACCAATTTGGTAGAGCGTTATTTCATCGTTTTTATTCACTGGAGGAGCATTCACATTAGTATTTTCCACTCTAAACACAGCCATATCACTGCCTTTATGGACATACTTGCAAATGTATTTGATGCTCTTCACAGAACTGCAGAACTCAACATTAATATGAGCATTATATGTCTTGCTCAGCAGAGGCGAATATGGCACCACCCAACGATTGTCAATATCAATGTCTGTGTTGATGATATTTTTAATAAATGATTGTCCGCCATTTTCAGGATTTTTTCGACGATATATTGGGTATCCGTCGACATTTGTGACCGTATCATTGGTAAAATCTTTAGGGAAATTTTTAGTACATTTTCCATCAGCCATGCAAGGCGATGAACTATTAAGAGTACCACATGGACCATGAATCATGTTTGTTGTAACAATATCAAACAGCAGTTGGTCAGTGGATGGATCTGGAATTTCCGCAGAAATGATACTATCGATTTCTTCAGGACGGATTTTGTCGATGAACTAAACCAAAATGTGTGCATGAGGTAATCCTCGCTTTTGCCACTCAACCGAATACATCCAGCAACGTGTGGGACCAAATACATGTGATTTAGTAATGAAACTTATTAAAGACTTCAACTTTTGTCTGAACACACGTGCTGTAATGTCATGGCGATGTATTGCATTTTGGCCAGGCAGTAGGAAAGATGTAATCTCTGGCCATTTTGGATTACATGTGAACGTGATAAATAAACATGGTCGTCCATATTCGCGCACGAAAGTCAGATCATCCTGTATATATTCTTGAATATGACGTGGACTGCCTACGTACGATGATGGTAAAACGACATGGTTACCAATTTCGGCGACGTCGGCGTTGTTGTTGATAGCGTCTCGCAAATGAATGTACTCTTCCACGCGCAGCTTTTGTTGATTATATCGTAAGTATCGTAGTCGTTCGCTCTCAATCTTCGCGTACATGTCGACCATGAATTGTTGACAAAGCTCACGACATCGTAAAATGACGTTGTCCAGGCCACGTCTAATCATTAATCGGTACGCATAATAATCCTTTGAGCTAACGTTCTTGTTTATTTCAGCTCCTGTAATATTTGTTCATAAAAATTAATTTAAATTTATTACGTTCAATAATTTAATTGTTTTGTTAAATGATTAATGATCAAATTAATAATCAATGAAGTACCTGATACGGGATCTCGTTGTTTTATGTTTATGCAATATCCGTCTTGTCCCTTCCAGAATATTAGCGGATATTGGAGAGCGTCATATGAACGATGTGTGTCAGCAATGAACTGAAGATTATTATTTCTTCTACGAATCACAATTTCTCGTGCAGCTGTACAATCGCCAACCATGATTCCAGCAACATCATCAACAACGGGTGCATTGAATCTACGAATATGCTCTCCAGCTGGTGTTTTATCAGGATTAATGACGATAGCGTGATTATCGCTTTGTAATTGGCGCATATGTGATTTGAATATTTTCAACAACTCGTTGTGCTCGTTCAAAAGAGCATCTAGCTCGCTGACGATGCGCCTGGCATAAAGTGAATCAAGGTTATTATAATCACAACGTGCATTCACGCGATTGGCAAGTGCGCTTCCGGAATCCTCGCCGCCCATAAAGTAGATTTGTAAGAATTTTTGTGGTTCGTTTGGCATTGGCAGCAGTGAGCCCATTTTATGATAAACTTGGCCTCTGATTTTGAATGTAGAATTGAATTGTTGACCATTTGCATTAGTATTTCGAACTATTTCTGTTGCTCCGAACGATGTCATTTGAAAGCATGAATTGAATCTTCGAATTGACTTCAGGAACACGTTAGAATCTGGATCCGTGCCGATAAGTAAGCCGTTCAATGGTTCAGGTGGTGTTTCAATTTCAGGTAGTTGCACTTTTCCTGACGCGCAACACATCCCAGCTGGCTCATTTTTGAATTTCAGAGCATGACAATGCGGACATTCCTTGTCCATAGCACCAATTACCACTTTTGAATGAGCATAATATTCAATATCGGGCTCATACTGGAATGCTAGACGCAGGAATGAATCAGATATAAATGCTCGATGTACCTGTTGTCGTTGTTGGTCATTTGTTCTTCGTCTATTGACTGTGAAACGGCGTGATTGTCGTTGTTCTAATCTTCTGACTTCATTGCGTTCAGCTCGTGTATCTTCTGGCTCTTCTTGATGCAATTGCGCCATTCTGACACGTGCATCAGTACTTTGTTGCTGGATTTGTTCTTCTGTTCTTTCGGATCTGCTATTTCGCAAGTTTCGAGCTTTACTTGTACTGCGGCTCAAATCAGCCCCTTTGCGTTTTCTTGGCATTGCTCACTGTACAAAACATACATAAATAGAATTAATGAAATTATTTAATGATGAAAAATGTTAAAAGTATAATTAGGGCCAGGATTTTTGCCGCAGTTTTGAAATGATTAGTTTTAATTTATGAAATTATAACAAAAATATAAGTTTTATGGAAAAATTTTTCAAACAAAAGTCAAAAATTAAATTTTATGAAAACATTGTCTCTTATAATTTTTTCATACAACCAATATTTCCATTGACATTTCAAAATAAAGATTCATAATGATTGATTTTTTGGAAACTATGAAAATCTTAATTGTTCAATTGCATTTTTTTAATAAAATTAAATTAAAATTACATTTTTATAAGATCAACAACATTTTCGATATTAATAAAAAAAAGTATACTTACAACACAAAATCCGTTGTTATTGGTTGTCAACGTTACTACTACACTTGATGCATAAACAATAATGATGGCCGACAACTGTGTAGGGAGTGAGAAAGAAAGGAGACCGGCTTCGTTCTCATCCCTACTCCGTGCTGTTTACTGGGTCAGAAGTGACACCTGTAGACATCTGGCGGGGATAACTAATTAAATGACGATTGATCAGTTTTCGACCGGAAAGGAAAAATGATTAAATTACTAAAATGGATATTAAAAAATAAGGGTTGATCGTAGAAGGGTGAAAATTGAGGATTGTATGTATTTTTGTATGTTGTATCATAAAAAAATAGAAATTAAAAATTTTGTCTAAAAAATAAAAAAATAAATTTAGGGGTGGACTACCCCTAACATTTAGGGGGATGAAAAATAGATGTTGGTCGATTCTCATAGATACCGGATAAGCACAAAAAATTTCATCAAAATCGGTCAAGCCGTTTCGGAGGAGTATGGCAACGAAAACTGTGACACGAGAATTTTATATATTAGACTAGATAATATCATAGGGTTTTGTTCGCTAGGGACGAATGTCTTTACAATGAAATATCCCAAGAAGTTTCTTTGACTCGTCCTTTACTTCGTAGTTTGTTGTGCCAATTTTTCACAAACTTTGGGGCGAATTTCGCACAAAATTTATTGCCAGCATCACTATGCGGATGGGAACGTACAAAAACGCTTTGACCCACTTTATACTGAATTGGTCGCGTGCGTAAATTGTATCTTTTGGCGCTTTTTTCATGGGCTTCGACAATATGCTTTTGGGCCTGCTGGTGTATTAAAGCAATTCGAATAGGAAGCGACAGCGGAATTTCTCCTTCAGAAACATTACCGAGTTGTTTTAAAATTTGATAATCACTGGCATGGCTAATTTTATGTTACCCAAATAATAGAAAGTGAGGAGAGTTTTTTATCGTATCGTGCACCCGTTTCTTAGAGCTGAAGCAATTTCACTAAGATGCTTGTCCCATGCTGAATGTTTTGAGCTGATGTAGGAGCGAATAGCTGCAATTATAGACCGGTTCACTCTTTCGGATTGGTTAGACTGTGGAGAGTAAATCGCAGTTTTACAGTCTGCCACACCAAAGTTCAACAAGAGCTGTTTATACTCTTGGTTTTTAAATTGCGTTCCATTATCAGTATGTATTGCTTCCGGTACACCATAAACGCAAAAGACATCATTTTAAAAAAATTCAATTATTTGTTGTGAGGTACCCTTTGATAATGCTTTCAATAGGACGAATTTTGTGAGGTGGTCTAAGACAATTAGAATCATGGTTTTACCATTGCTACTTCGTGGATAAGGACCCAGTAAATCAGCATACATTCTCTGGAATGGTCTATCTACTTTAAATGAATGCCAGCAAGTTCGATTTGGCGCTTTCATCGTTTTACAAATTTCACAATTCTTCTAATTTTCTCTAATGTCTTCGCTATACCTGCATGAGAGGAAAGTGGATCGTTGTGCTCTTTTTCGATAATTTCAAGCCTGAGTCCATTTGGAATCCACAACTTCCAGATAGACAGATCAGATAGGTTTATGTGCTTCTTTGGTTCCAAACGAATGTAAATTCGCTCATTATTTATTCTGAAAGCTGGATAGAGGTTAGGGTTTTCTTTTATTTTTTTTGTAAGTCTTTATATTGAAGATCCCCAAAATGTGAAGAATTGTAGTCAATGGATTCCAATACTAGTACAGCAACCTGCAATTCTTCAAGTGTATCGCAAAACACGCGAGAAAGAGTGTCTGGCACAACATTATCCTTTTGATGTTCAATGCTGAATCGGAATTGCCTTGAAGCTTTATACTCCATCGAGCCAACCTTCCACTCAAATCTTTTTGGTTCATTAACTATTTTATACTCGCATGATCAGTTATCACGGTAAAGTCATGTCCCTCAACATATGGTCGAAATTTTTCGGTGACCGAATAGTTTCTTTGTGCCTTGTTCAACTTTTGCGACATAAATGAGATTGATCGCTCAAAACCAAATGAATCCTTTTGAAATAACACCGCGCCAACCCCTTCGATACTCGCGTCACATCCAATAAAGAATGGTTCATGGTAGGAAGGATTGATGAACACTGGGGCTGACGTTAATACCAGTTTTAAATGTTCGAGTGACCTTTGTGCCGACTCAGTCCACAGAAACTTGCCTTTCTTTAGAGTATCTGTGACGGGAGCGGTAATCGCAGCGTAGTTTAGGAAAAATCTGTGGTACCATCCCGCCATTCCAAGGAGACGTCTGGTCTGTTTGATATTACTTGGCACTGGCAGGCTTCAAATAGCCTCTATCTTTTGCGGATCTAGTCTTAATCCTCTTTCTTCCACCAGATACCCCAAATATCGAATCACTCGCATCACAAAATTGCTTTTCTCGACATTGATAGTTAGACCAGTTGTCCTTAGTAGATTCGCCACCAACTCTAACAACCCAAGGTGCTCGTCCAGATATACAAATATCCTATCATGCAGCTCATGTGGTATAACTTTATGCATCAACCGGCACATTAATTGGGCTGCATTACACAGCCCAAACGGCATCACCTTAAATTGTTAGACTGGGCGACCCGGAATTGTAAAAGCAGTATTATCCCTTGATGTCTTTGTAAGTGGTATTTGCTAAAAAAGCGTCTTTAAGGTCAAGTCCGGTAATATATTTAGTTTCAGACAGCCGGCCTAATAATCCATCTTTTTCTGGTACGGGATTCAATCTTCTGGCATCTAAGCACAACCGACTCTTCCCATTGGCCTTTTTCACTAGAGTAATGGGAGAAGTCCAAGCACTTTTGCTGACCTCAATGGCCCCTAAATCAAGCATTCGGTCAATTTCGGCGTATAATAAACTTTGAACAGCTGGAGACACGGGGTAATACCTCTGCTTGATCGGTTTGCAACCTTTCGTTATTTCGATTTCATGTTGATGAAAGGTAGTTTTACCTAGACCATCCTTTTCGAATGAAGGAAATGAGGAAATGATCCTGTCTAGTTCAAGTTGGTCGACTTTATTCAGATCATGCTTGTTAACGTTCATCGGAGCCATTGGTTCCGAGATTTCATTTATTAATATCTTAGGAAGAATATTAAACTTCTGCCAAAAATCTATACCCAAATATAGAAATGATTGTAGAGTTGGCACTATGCTGAACATAATATTATGTGTGGTAGAACCAAACGTGACTGGTAGCCATACAAACCCTTCAATTTTATTCTGTGCTCCATCCGCCGTGTTTATGTAACAGATTAGCCTAGGAAATTTAATGTTGCATTGTTCGAGAAAAGCTAACGAATCCTTACCCAATACATTGACCGATGCTCCGCTATCAAGAACTCCAGTCACTTTTTTGGAAGTGATAATAACATTTCCTTGTGGTCTTGGGTCACTTGAAGAGTAACTAATGATTGAGGCAACACGATGTTATAAAAATCTACGCTTGGCTTTGAAATATTCGAGCGCACGGTTTAATCTTCGTTTTGGTGGCGTATTATTATTTGAAGTTTCAGAAGTGAACTGTCCTGTGAAATCATTATTTTCACTTAAACTCATTGAACGGACTTTGGATTCGCTGTGTTGTTCGGATCCTGCATGTTTTTCGCATTCAAAGCAGAAAATATTAACGAATTCTTTGGAACAGTCTTGATATTTATGACCCAAGTATTTACAGTTCCAGCAAACCAGTGAAACGTCACTGCTAACATCGGGTTTTCGCTGGAATGCTTCAACTGTGTGGTTTTGCTGCGGTAGCGAATCATCTACTTCGGAAAAGTAAGGGTTGGTATGGTTTATATTTTTAGTTAAATTCGGAACATATTCTGTTGTGGAGTGATTGGAAGATTCATTTAAAGCAGTCGTTTGTAAAATATTTAAATTTCTCATGCCTTGTTCCAGTTCGCTGACAAGGTTTCTTCGTTTTGGACTTAAATCATAAAATCGACGTGGATCAGAGCCTGTCTGATCCCACATTCTTTCGTATCGTTGACAAAGAATTCGTAATTCATCTAGAGTTCGGACTGTCAAATGATACGAAAGAGTTACGTTCTTTAAAGCGGCGCTCATATTTTGACATAAGCGGTAAATCAGTTCTTTCTCAGAAAATCTGTTTTGCAGTCTAGAGTTCAATTTCTGAACTATTCAGAATATTCTGAAAATGACTGTTTCGCTTGCTGGCATCTGTGAATAACCTTTTCACGAGTTTTTTCTTCGACGTCATAGGAACTAAAGAACGAAAGCATTGATGATTTCATTGTTCGCCATGAGACGTTATTATGGTCGATTTTATAAACCCAGTACCAATCCTCAGCTCCTTGGGTTTTCGAGGAACGAGTGGTGGGTTTAGTTTAAAATTAAATCTACACCGCCAAAATTGTAGCCAGAATTTATTACAAATGTGTTACATTAAATTGGTTAGTTCAAGACTACCACTGTAACTTGCTTAAGGGTAATTTCACAAAAAATTATTTTCTATCAAATGTTGCTCTAGAAGTCTTGTAGCAGAGCACCTGGATAAGGATTACTTGCCATCCACAAAGTCTATTGAGTAACATTTGGTCCAATATCTAGTGGCGGTCTGGTGCAATAAATTCTTAAAGGTGCTACAATCGATCTTTAAATTACATATTTGAAGCCTTTACAGTCTGAAGCCAATTCAATCTTACCTGAGTCAAAAATAATTTAATACACACCTGGATAAAGTTGAAGTACTCTCCACTGGTGGCCGTCTGGTGTAATAAATTATTATTGGAGGTAAAATCTACCTTCATACAATTAAAGGGCTATATCTTTTGATGCCAATTTCGTCTAATATGACAGAAAAATAATTTATTAAACACCTAGACAAGGTTGACCTGGTGTATTAAGTTATTAAAGTTAGTTAAATTTACCCGTAGTACCACTACTAGTCTTGAACTAACCATCCCGATATCACAGGTTCATCAAAAGTTTAAATTTTGGCGATGCAGCTTGAATTGTAAGCCAAACCAGCCACTCGTTCCTCGAAAACGGTAACTGAATTAAAAATGCCACCCGGAACCATATCAGCCGGAATCAAACCAACAAAGACAAAAAGCGCAATGTATTGTGCATCATATACACTCCGCGACACTTGATTACCCTCACTTGAAAATTTTCCATAAAACCTAAGATAATGCATGCAATGCGAAGAGGAAACTCCCTATTTCGATTATTTTGCTTATTTTAACTGCGGCACTTGATTACCCTCATCTGTGAAATTAACTAATAAAACCCATTACGTTCTATTGGTTTGATATTTTTTCTTGCAATAAAGATGTTGTATAAATTCTATCTCTAAATCATCATACACAGCTGCCGTAAGGTCATTCCGGCATTCGTATTGTCTTCCATTCGAACAAATTTGTCTCGATAACCATCCCCAAAGATTTTCAATAATATTTAAATCCGGAGACAAAGCCGACCAATTCAAAACTGCCACGTTATTTAATTCAAACCACTGTTTCACTTGTGTAGCTGTGCGGATTCCTGCGTTATTCTGCTGGAAAATCCAGCGATGGCCTTCAAAGATTTCGTCAAAATTGCCTTTTTGCATTTCTAGGAGCTCGATGTAGATTTGCGAGTTTTGTCGGCCTTCCAGGATAACCAAATCAATAGCACCATGAAAAGAAATTGCTGCCCACGCCATGAGGAAATCAACACTGGTGTCCCGGTGGGGCAAGAATAGCTCCGATTTCCTCAAATCATGGAAGTAATGTCTTAAACCATCTGGTTCATCTAAATTAAAATTTTTCTCGTCCGAAAAAATAACCTATAACTTCTATGTTGCTGGAACAAACGTAGTTTTTTCATAAGTTTTTGTCACCGGAGATGTGAACACTTTTTTATTATCCTCTGAACAGCACGGACACTGGCTGAGACTCCAATTTTCTGCTTTATTTTTTTCAGATGGCATCGAATTCGAAGCTTCGCGCAAAATAGCTCTATGTTTCCGTTCTGTTGTCGCCCTTGCTGTGTGACTTCTTTGATTTTTTCTGTCATTTTCTGGATCTTTGAGATAGTTGTTGATGGTCCAAGAGTTTCGACCAATTTTTTTGGAAATCGCACGATTGGAATAATTTTCTTGTTTAAGCGCAAGATGTTGTCCAATTTCTACCTTTGTTAGAGGGTTTTATCGACCCATTTTCACCTTAAACCTTCGGCGTAAAAAAAAAGTGATGAGGGTAATCAAAATTTCAAATAATTTGTCACATTATCATAACATCATTTATTATCACGTTTTATGAAAATTTTTCAAGTGACAGTAATCAAGTGTCGCGGAGCGTATGTATTGTGTCTTTATGTTTTTTCGGTCGAAATTTTATAATTGCAGCTGAAACCTTATAAAGCAAGCCGGACCCAAGTACTCTACATCCAAACTTACTAGGGCGCAAGAAGCACAATGAATACTGCATCATTGTGCACTATATAGGATTTTTCCGCCGGAACCTTATAATTCCAGCCTGGACCTATTAAAGTCCATGGTTTTTCGACCTTATAATTCCAGAAGGAACCTTATAAAGCCAGCCGGAACTTCATCCTCTACAGCCAAATCAATCCTGACACAATGAATTGTGCATCATTGTGCACTATACGATTTTGCAGCCAGAACCTTATAATTCCAGCCGGAATTTTATAAAGTCAGCCGGAATCAGCATTTACAGCCAAACTAACAATGGCACAAGAAGCGCAATGGTTTATGCATCATTTAGCACTATATGAAATTTCACGAGAACCTTATAATTCCTAAAAATGCACATGGTGCACAATACATTTTACTTCTTATGCCATAGTTAGTAGGGCTGTTGAGGGTATGGTTCCGGCTGGATATATATGGTTTACGCTGATATTGTATTAGTTCAATACGGTTCCGGCTGAAAGCTTATATGTTTCATTTAAGTCCATTGTGCTTAATGCGCAAACTCTTAATGGTTGGGCTGATAAAACTCTGGTTCTGGCTAGCATTAACAGGTTCCGGCTGGCTTAATATTTGGTCCGGCTGAAAAATTGGATAGTCCACAATGATGCACATTGCATTGTGATACTTGTGTTGCAGTTGGTTTGGTTCCGGCTAGCATGTTGCCACCTGGTTTATATAGTTCCGGCTGGAATTTTAAGCTCCCGGATGTAATTATAAGGTTCCGACTGACAAATCTTATAGTTCAAATGATGCACAATTTTTGCAATTTGTTATAGTTAGTTTGTCTATTGTAGTAGTTCCGGCCGACCTTGCTATGGTTCCGAGTGAAAGCTTTATTTAATGGTTCTTAATGGTTCCGGGTGATAAAACTAGGTTCCACCAACGCACAATGCATTGTGCTAAAGCGTTTTTCAATTTGGGTGGGTCAATGTTGACAGCCTGTGGTGGCCATGTTGTTTTGGTGGCGTTTGTCTAATCAAGTGTTTTTATTTCAGTCACTGATGCCAAATTACCATGAAAAGTTACACGATTGAGCAGCACGTCCAAATGATAAAAATTTGTTATCAAAATGTGTGTTCATTTGTATACAAACGTTGCGTGCGTTACGCCCATTTTACGGTAGACGCGGTGGTTCTTCAAAGTTGAATCTCCATCGTTTGGTGGCCAAATTTGATTACAACTGGTTCGGTAAATAATCACCCGACACTCGTACGTCAAAGGAACGCAAGATCGGAGAACATTCCCCCATCCGTGAAAACGCACAGGAGAACCAGATACAGTCAATGCCTCGCCGTGCACAAGAACTCAGTTTTTCACAGATTTCAACTTGGCGAGTTTTGCGTCGGGACTTGGGCCTACACCCGTACAAGATCCAACTGACACAGCAGCTCAAAGTTAATGACCATAGACAACGCCGTTTGTTTGTTGGCTGGGCTTCGGAGCGTTTGGAAGAGAACCCCAATTTTGACCGAAAAATCATCTTTAGGGAGGGAACGATGACGCCAACCCACACCAGGTGCACCAAGTGACAATGCATCCACCAAAAGTTACTGTTTGGTTCGGATTTTTGGGCGGCGGGGTCATTGGTCCGTACTTTTTTGAAAATGACGTTGGTGAGATCATCACCATTAACGGTGAGCACTACAGAATAATGCTTATCAATTTCTTTTGGCCCAAATTGAACGATTTGGAGATAGACGACATGTGTTGCCAGCAGGATGGGACTACACGTGCCACACAGCAGACGCAACGATGGACATTCTGCATGAACGATTTGAGGGTAGAGTTATCTCTCGCAGAGGTGACCTGAATTGGCCACCAAGATCATGCGATTTGACCCCGCTAGACTTTTCCTTGTGGGGTTTCCTCAAGTCGCAGGTCATTTTAATAATCCGCAATTGACCGATGCCCTTAAAGCCAATATAACCAGTACAGGCAGAGAAATAGAAAATTGGATCCGTGCCGCTGGGAGATGCGGCGACGGACATTTGAACGATGTCATATTCCATAAATAATGGCAAAAATTTCGTTGATACCTCACACACAGCTTGTTTTATTCCATTTCAACATCGGCCCGCCCAAATTGAAAACCCTTTAGGCCTTTACTTGTGAAAGAGTTACTTTGTTTTCAGATGGCATGGTTCCGGTTGGCTTTCTATGATTTTCTGTGATGTCCTAAGAGTGCTAAATCATATCTTACCTGATGCCTTGCTGATTTTTAAGATTTAAGTTTTTTGTCTTAGATCTTGAAACTATCGAAGGCTTTCGAAATAATTGAGGAAACATTTTTTGTAAGCGGTTTGGTTAAATGGGCAACTCCGATAGCAAAATTCGAAAGGTAAAATGTCAAAAAAATTTATTCGATCGACAAAAAGTACCGAAAAATAGGATCGAAAAATATCGAAGAATATCGATTTTTTCGTGGAATTTATAATCTAATCTCCACTAACTCGCTTTATTTTTAAGGTTATGTTTGTTCAAATAAACTGCTTATTTTAGGGGATACATGCTACTACTTTCAAACCACCGCAATTAAACTATTTTAAAATTAAAACTCAACGTCTTATGCATAAAAGTTTAATTATTCGGATCTTACCTTCATTTCTAATCCGCAAAGTATAATAACGGAAATCGTATGATTTTTGTTGTTTTGAATTCCTATGCTAGACAAGGAAAATCCTCTAATTCCTATTCAAATAATGAGCACAAAAATGATTCAGCTGCTCAGAAAAAACTCAGCAGCTGCTTTGGTTGCATTTTCTTTGTGATCAAAAAATTTTCGACTATTTCGACAAAAACTATTTTTTCGTCGTTTTTGTAAATCGATATTTTTTCGGGGTAACGGTCGTTTTATCGTAAACAATTTATAGTGTTTCAATTTAACGTGAACATTTTACCGTAGAACAGTTTTTCTTAGACACAATTTACCGTGGACACAATTTATCGTGTGGACAATTTATCGTATGCCAGTTTTATCGTATCGTCTTCGGCTTATAAAATTATATTGGCCTTTATTATTCGATTAAAATGGGATTGAATATGTTGGGTGGAATTGAAATTCTTAAATAATTTTTGGAAGAAGCTCTAAAATATGGCCACCTGGGATAGAACTCGGCCATTTCTTAACCAATATTGATGGGAATTTGCATTTTGAGTGAAAATGGGATTCTAAAACAGTTTTTGGGCGAAGTTCTTGAATGTGGCCATCTGGGGAAGTACTTGGCCATTTATTAGCTGATTATAATGAAATTGGTTATGTTGGATTCACATGGGATTCTAAAATGATTTTGGGAAAAGTTATGGAATATGGCTCCCTGGGACGGGACTCGTTAATTTCTTAACCAATTATGACGGGATTGAGTATGTTGGATGGAAATAGGATTCTTAAATGATGTATGGAAGAAGTTCTGGAATTTGGCCACCTAGGACGAAATTCGATAATTTCTTAACCGATTATGTTGGGAATGGGTATGTGGGATGGAAATAGGAGTCTTAAAGGGTTTTTGGAAGTAGTTCTGGAATAGGGAGGAGGAACTCGTTAATTTCTTAACCAATTATGATGATATTGGTTATGTTGGATGGAAATAGGATTCTTAAATGATGTTTGGAAGAAGTTCTGGAATTTGGCCACCTTGTGACGGAATTCGGTAATTTCTTAACCGATTATGTTGGGATTGGGTATGTTAGATGGAAATGGGATTCTTAAATGATTTTTGGAAGATGTTTTGAAATATGGCTACCTGGGACGGTACTGGGCCATTTCTGAACAAAGAAGTTTTTGAATATTGCCATCTGGGAAGGTACTTCGCCTATTCTTAACCGTTGTTTGTAGAAAGCAAAAGAGTTTATCTTCACCTGGTGCTTGGATATTGACAAACGAAATATTAAAGTGAAGCCAAAGAAACCTAAGTTCGCAAATATGATGGCTAATAGGTATGAAGTTAATTACGAATTGATGATGTTAGTTATGAGTAACCCAACTCCAATTTCGAGCTTGTTCGCTATTGCTTCTACAAAGTACGTTTCGTGTGTTTCGGTTATAATCGACGAAGCTATTGCCCATTTTTCCTGTAGTGCCAACATATGAAATTTTTATTGAAATATGTACTTGTTCAAACTGTAGGCGGAAACTTTCTTTTTTGATTGTTTCATGTTAGAATGTTCAAAGAAAACAAAACTTTTTGTTCGTTATGAAGTCTTCGTACTTTATTAAAAATGTTAAATATGAGAATGTTTGGTAGCAATCGCATTAGATTTCGCCAATTCTTGATTTTTGTAAAACTGTAAGATTTTCAGTTCTATATCGTCAATCTATTTAAATTATATTTGAAGGTAATGTGAGGGCGAAAATTCCTTGATTAATACGCTCGCTAGGTAACTCTAAATGAATTAAGTGGTCTATTGAAAACGGTTCAAGAGAAATTTTGCTTCTGCTTATAGACCCTACATGTCAGGGCAAGTTATTGATGCCGCAAAACCAATACCTCATCAGCTTCTGCTCTCCAGGTTAGGGGCGACGTAAGCAGGTCTCTATCGTGGGGTCGCGATGTAAACAAGTTTCTGATAAGACTGTTTGCCTTAACATCTATCATCAGTCGGTCCCTGGTGGCAATATTCCATTAGTTCTTCCAAAAATCATTTAAGAATTCCATTTCCATACAACATATCCAATCTCATCATAATCGGGTAAGAAATGACCGAATTCTTATACGAAATACATTATGAAAAACGTTGTATGTTTTAAGATACTTCAAATCCAAGACATTAATTATTATATACGATAAACTGTTTCCACGATAAACTGTTCTACGATAAATTGTTGTACGGAAAATTGTTCACGATAAACTAACTGGGGCAATGGCTCTTTTTTTTTTATTTCCCTGATCTGTTCTGGGGCCGAAGCTCTCCCTACTCTTTCGCGGTTCACTTATTTACGTCCTTACCTTTACGCCTGTATTGGCCAATTCGAGGACGTACGGATATAGGTCCGATTTTATTACCATCTGCAAATTGCATAGTTCAATGCCAGCCTATACTGGCATGGAAGATGGGTCGGCCCGTGATCCCCGTAATCGGGGCAATCTCTTGTAATATTAAAATCTATTCGCTTTAATAGTATGCTGAAGTGTTTGAAATATTTTCGGTAAACTGCCGATTGTGGATTATTGTCATTTTTAGTCATTTGTCGTTTTCGGTTAATTGTTCTTTCGGTGAATTGTCATTTTCGGTAAATTGGTCTGTTGGTCAATTTAGGTTTCGTTAGTCGTCGTTTTCGGTGTTCTGCTGATTTCTGTGGATTATTGTTTCATTGAATTGAGGTTTCCGGTGAATTGTTTTTCGGTGAATTGTTATTTCCGGTGAATTATTTTTCAATAAATTGTCGTAAACCGTCAATCGTCTTTGAAAGATAAGTTTCAACTTTATCAATTTACGTGTAAATGGGGTTTATTTGCACCTATATTTACTAGAAATAGGGTTTTATTGGTATCATCTCTAATAAAAAGGTGGGGATTATGTCGTATCTGATTAGGTACCGCGCTCATAATCGTACATATGGTGGCAATAGCATACTCCTTCATTGCCGATCAAACGATATCTGCTTCGAGCGGTGGTCTTCCGAAAATCTTTCAAATATATATGGATTCCATGCGAGGTTACATGTTCCATTTTTGTTAAAGTGGGATTTGAAAAACGCTCTGAACGGAGTTCTTTACGGAAGATACCTTGTGACCACTAGTTTCATTAACTCTCAGCGATTTCAGGAATATTATCACGAATCGCGATGTATAAACTCTTTGATAATCAACGTAACCAAAATGTTCTTACACGATTCTTACCGTATTGATCATTCGTTAGGTTTCACATTGACTCTATATCTCTGAGGGCTTTTACCGTCTAGTTCCACACCATCAAGTGTGCCGATGTGTCTGTCCTATTTTAAGGGTAAAGAGGATAAGCGCTCGAGCACACTTCTGTAATGCGTAACATAAAAATTCGGATTCACAAATGCAAATTTGATGGAATTTACTTTAGAGTCAAAGTACAAAATAAGCTCAATGATAAAATGAAAGTTGCTAGTTTTTTTCAAGCTCGTCACATTCAATTTTAGTTCGATATACGCATATGAAAATAACGAACAAGTAAAAACAAGTAAAAATAGAATTTGTTGTTAATTAATTTTGAATTTTGATGAAACATAAAATATTTGGAGGCATTTTTCCAATGACATGGATACGAGAAGCTTTTACATTTTGTTATAAAAAATTGTGAAAAACGACAAAATAATTGTTGTTATATATTTTGTGTTTGTAGACTACCTAGCCGGTATTATGGAAAGGTAACATTAATGTTGCAAAGCTTTCATCCATTTTGTAACGAAAAGTATTATAGATTATAAAATTTACGGGGTGGTGGGTTATGTGGAATTATCAATACTTTGTCCATAAAAATAGTGTTTTAATGAAATATTGCCTTTGTGATCATAAAGAGCTTTGTCGCTTGTGTTGGTTTTGTTTTACGCAAACCCTTTTAGAAGCAACTCTATATTAAATATTTCCATTCTCGATACCAATCTATATGCAGAATATTTTTACTAGTTCAATATTTTCTGTGAAAACTATATAAGTATGATCAAACCGGTTGGCAAAAATTTGGGTGGTTATTATTTAAATATTTATTTAGACTAAATTATTACAATTCTGGGTTGTTTCTTGTCTTCTGAAAGATCAACACAAAAACACACATCAAATTGCTCTAAATATTGTATGGTAACAATGAAAATCGGGGGTAATTTTAATGCAAAAAATATCTACTCTCTACTGTGGATCAAGAGTAACATCTAAAAATGAAAGAGAGCTATTTGCAGCAGAGCGAGCACGTTAGACTTATCACTACAGCATCGAAAGGATTATGTCCGGTTACACACCGGTTATTATCACAATCAGTGTATCGATTGTTAAGAGAACTAGTTCACATTGACTAACCAACAAAAAACCTGCTGAGAGAAATTCCAGAAACTAGTTGAGGAGAATACAAATCTTCAGGTGTCCATTAAAATCCGGTACAGCTAGAAGATGATCCAGAAAACTTCAACGGCAGCATACAAGAAATGGCGCGGAGTAGTACACTCTCAAAAGCGATGCGCCAACCTGTTATTTATCCACTCGAAGTTAGGGAACTGGTTACAGCAAAACGAAAAGCAAGAAAGGCCTGGTAAAGAAGTCTTTATGTCGAAATTTTTTGTTCAATCCACTAAAGTTGCAAATTTAGGAAATCAAGAACAAATTGTTTTGAACAATATAAACGTAAACCATTTTACACATTATGATTTTGGATTGTTTAAAGAGACTGATAATTTAAGAATTATCTATATGAATGCTCGAAGTATAAGACGTAACAAAATAAGCGATATAGAAGCTACTCTCAAAGGTTTCTATGACAATAACAGGCCAATTCACGTGATAGTAATTACAGAAATTTGGATATACACTAGCGAATCTAAATATTATAACATAGAAAATTTCAATGCAATTCATTGCACAAGAGACAATAATCGAGGCGGCGGAGTTAGTATATTTGTTCATAATTCTATCTCATACAATGAAATTTTTAAGTTAACTTCGGACAATTGTAGTTTCTTAGTTGTTAAAATATTACCTATGAATTATAACGTTATTGGATTATACAGGAAATCAAACAGTAACAATGATGGTTCAATTGGTTTGAAGTCAACAACCCTAATAGGATTAAATTAAAAGAATCAACATTGAGTAGTGGATTTGTGATTTTGAATAGTACTCAATCATTATACGCAACAAGAATTCAAGGTGCATCTTCTACGGCCATAGATTATGCAATATCTGATTGCGTAACGTTGCCATATGTTTTCTCATTAGCAGATATTTCTTACTCTGATCATAAAATGATTATTCTTGAGGTTGGTACCAAAATTCAAATACCTTCAGCTATGAATACAACTTCAATGACTGTATTGGATTACGATCAATTGCAAAAAGATATTAGTTTTGGTATGTTACCTTACTCCCGTACATTCGAAAATTTGACTGATTCATTATCTAGTCTAATTTTAAAGCATAGAAAAAATGTAAATATAATTAAAAAACGCAAGCAATGGGTAAATGAAAAAATTTTAAAAACTATAAAACAAAGAGAAATATGCCACAAGCTAGTGTAACGCCGCGTTGCCCACCACAGCGTTAAATTTGTGTAGAACGTATAATTGTCGTGACGTCGCATGTACAGTCAATCAAACCTGCTTGGTATTGAGCATGTAGCATGGATGCTTGCTTCGTTTTGCACAGTTAACACATTTTTTGATTATGAAGTTGACGAGGGAATTGAAAATTGGGAAGAGATGATTAAGTTTTGGATTTTGCTATCGATCGGATCACATTATTTGGTTTTTTTTAAGAGAATTATTTAAGTGAACCGAAATAACTAAATAACTAAAATAACTTAAATAACTAAATATAAATAATTTTTCTTATCGAGAAACGAAATATTAACCTGATATTTGACGGGTTTGTTTTATTGTATGCGACCGATCGCGTAATTTGTGCATTTTATGATAGTTTTTCTTGATATTTCTTTTTATGATTTCATAGTGCAAAATTAAATTAATTACATAGAGTAGAACTAAAATATAGTTAAATTATAATTATAAATTAAGTAAAATGTGGTCTTATTATCAACATTAAAAACTGTGTGAGTGGTTCCAAGACGTGGTTCGAAATAATTGGTTAATTGCATATGAACCATGTGAAATTACGTGTGGCTCAAAATCAAAAAAACTGTGAAATTTGAGTTTATAAAATTAACTGTCATCAAATACAGTGAAAATATTGTTTAAAATTCGAAAAAAAAAATCTACCTAATTTATAATAATCTAATAATAATAAACGTAATAATAATAAGTTCTAAATGTGACATAAAATTATAAGCATTGAACTTCTTAAATGAATTGTGCATGAACTGTAAGTTACCGTTCGAAATACAAGTGCTTGCTAAACTGTTAAAATTAAAAGAAATATCGCGGTATATACAAATCCAGTGCCATAAGTGGATTTTGTTAAAGTGGATTAGGCTTTAATTTAAAATGCACATAAATCACCTAACTTAAATAAAAACAATCTTAATATAAATAACATATTGCACATAAACGCCATTTGTGTTACGGTTGCGTCTACACTTACGCAAACCATAAATTTTCCGCTGCGCTATCATTCGAGACGGTATACAACGAATGGCACAACGTATTGCGCGACCACAATCATTACAGCTATCAACATGTCATCTCTATTCATCATTGCCGTACACATTTTACCAGGTTCATATTTTCTTTCATTAATAATTTTTTTTTTATATAAACTCAAAGTGAATTAAGTAACTAAAAATCTAATTCTTTCTATTGTTAAGTTAAAGTTTGTTTTGTAATTTAGTATAGAATTAGTTAGGCTGTAGTATATAAGTTCTTTTTAGTTTGATTTTGCATATTCGGGAACGGGTTTTATTCATTAATTTTAAATTCATTTCGGTTACTTTCTGTTATTTAATATTTTTCCCGATGAATAAATTGAATTTTCCCATACCAATTGTAATTTAAAAATTAATAAATTTATGAATTTATTTTATATTATGTATGGATTAAAGCCAATAATTTCAATTATTATTATTATCATTTAATTATTATGAGGCAGTGAACGAAATTAAAATGAGACCAAGGTAGGTTCCGTCATGACAAGCAGTGTTTCAACATAACTACCATTACGATTCTGGCGATTTAATTGTATATTCTAGTTCTGATGATCGTTTTTCCCATTTTCTTTAATCTCAGCTTCCTGTTTTAATAGTTTCGTCCCGGTCAGAATCACTTAAGTGGAATAGTTCGTTTTCTAGTTTATCATTTTAAAATCCGCTACCATTTTATATCGCTTATACTGTTAATTAAGTACAGCCGTCGTTAGTGTCATACATTTTGTTTATCATTTCCCTTCTTTCATTTTTTTAACTCCATACTCGCGGTTTAGCCAGACTGATTCAACCCTTAACAAGCCCACCCCTTCACTCCTGAGATCTAGCCGCGCTATACGTAACCGCGTAAGGGCTCTGAATTAGTATTGTACCATTATAAATTTCTATAACAGCATGTCTCTAAAGACTGTGACTGTTACACTAGCAAAGAAATATCCGGCAAATAATTACATAAAACTACAATTTGTTAAATTTAGAAATCTAGTGAACAATTTGAGGAAAAAGTTAAAATCAGATTTTTATCACAAATTGTTCGAGGAAACTATTGGCGACTTAAAAAAGTCATGGAATATATACTTAATAAACTTATATTTAATAAAACTACTTTACCTGTGCAGCATCCTTTAATGATTCTTCATAATAATTCTACTGTGACTGAATCATTTGTTATAGCAAATATTTTCAATAAATACTTTATAAATCTATCTAAATCTTGCCACGTGGATCAAAGTAACTGTATATCGCTCGTTCCGCATTTCTTATCATATTTAAATATTTCAATTCCAGAAACAAAATTTGATATCGGCATTACAGACGAAGCTGAGATACTTAATATTTTAAGTTTAATAAATTCTAATGCTGCTACAGGTTTAGATAATACAAGGTTATCCAATTCAAGCTTGATAAAATAAACTTAAAAAAAACACACAAAATATTCGGAATGTATTGTAATTTTTATTTCATTTTACAGATTGATCCTTGCCATTTTTAGTTAAACAAGATATCATTCAAATGTCCTCCATGGGACTTCTTACAGGCCTTGATTCTTTTGCGGTAATTTTCAATGACTTTTCGGCACATTTCGAGCGGTATCTCGGCCATTACCTTACGAATATTAGTTTTCAATTCGTCAAGAGTTTGAGGATTGTTTGCGTAAACACGATCTTTCGCGTAGCCCCACAAAAAGAAATCCAAAGGCGTTAAATCACAGGATCTTGGAGGCCAATTGACATCAGCCAATCGCGAAATCAAACGTCCAGGAAATTTCTCTTGCAAAAGATCTCGATTTGCTCGTCTTACGTGACTGGTTGCTCCATCCTGCTGGAACCACATATCGTCAAGATCATAATCTTCGATTTTCGTAAAAAAAATAATCGGTTAACATGCGGCCATAGCGCTCAGAATTGACGGTAACGGTTCGTCCATGGTTGTTCTCAAAAAAATACGGCCCAATCACACCACCAGACCACAATGCGCACCAAACAGTGACTTTTTCCGGGTGTAATGGCTTCTCTACAATCAATTGTGGATTTTCTGAGCCCCAAATTCTACAGTTTTGCTTATTAACGTATCCACCAAGCGAAAAATGAGCTTCATCACTGAAGAAAATTTTGTTCGAAAAATCAGCATCGACGGCCTGTTTTTCCAACACCCAATTTTCGTATGTTCTTCGTTGTCCATGGTCAGCAGGCTTTAGCTCTTGTGTCAAATGGACTTTATACGGATGAAGATGCAAATCCAGATGCAAAATGCGCCATAATGAGCCATAAGATAGGCCTAAATGTTGAGCTCGACGAGGAATTGACAAATTTGGATCTTCTTCCACACTTTCAGCTACAGAAGCGATATTTTCAGCATTGCGAATGTTTCGATGATGCACAGACCTTACAATATCAGTAAAAGATCCAGTTTGTTCAAATTTATTCACTGTATTCAATATGGTTTGCTTTGTAGGACGATTATGACGAACATAATCTGCTCGTAAAGCGTGAAATGTGGATACGGTAGAATCACTATTTTTATAATAAGATTTAATAATTTTAACGCGTTGGTCGATTGTTAAATGCTCCACATTCTTAAATGGCAGAATGTCAACTAAATAAATGACAGCGTACTTGACGTTTATCTTTGACAGATGTCGGTATACAGATTTCTACTTTATCAACCTCGAATTGGATAACCCGTTATTTCTGTTAAATTTATTCTAAAGTTCAAAAGTAGACTTGCTCCAATTTTAACAACATCAATAAATAATTTAATATCACAAGGTATTTTCCCAGACTCATTGAAGAAAGCTAAAGTTATACCACTTTTTAAAAAAGGTGATAAATTAATAGTTACTAATTACAGGCCTATTTCTATTTTAAATTCGATATCTAAAATCTTTGAGTCGATTATATTAAAACGACTTCACACATTTCTTGAAGGTCATTCAATTATAAATAGAAATCAGTTTGGATTTGTTAAAAAATCTTCTACTCAATCAGCCGTAACAAATGCTATGAATGAAATATTAACCTCGCTTGACGAAAAATAAGATTTGTTGCTTATAAATAATTGGCTATGTGCAAATAGCCTTTCGATTAACCTCAGTAAAACAAATTATTTAATATTTGAAACAAAGGGGAAAGAAATTCATGCACTTCAAAAATTTATCGAAGTGAACTCAGTTAAAATCCCTCAAGTACATTTTACAAATTATTTAGGACTCGCCATTGATGATAAGTTAACTTGGAGAGATCATATTTCTAATGTTCAAAACAAAATATTATCGATGAATTTTGCATTGAAGCGTGTGCGTTATTGTATATCAGAGAAAACTGCATGGATGCTTTATTTTGCGCATGTTCACAGTCATTTATGTTATATGGTAGTAATTTGGTCGACTGCTTCTGCTTCTTTACTAGATAGGCTGGCTAGAACACAAAATAAAATTATTAAAACTATTAAGATGTTGCCCCGATGACTTCGACCATTTGTCTCTACTCAGTAAATATCCTACCTCTGGAAGTGTTATCGAGTTTCGAATCGTTTATAGTTATTTATCCACAAAGTAAGGTCTGGTTATCTGAATTGTAATATTATGCTTCCTGAAGTAAATACTATACACAATTATAATACGAGAAGAAGATCGCATTTTTTTGTATATACTGCCCGAACCAATCGAGGTTCGACTAATATATTCAACCATCGACTAGTACTATATAATAGTTTACGATCCGAAGTAAAATCACTAAATTTAAGAGAATTCAAGAAGTACTTGAAGGAAAAACTTTATTTTGACTGGATTGGCTCCGCTTGTGTTTTTGTGAATGATGGAAATTAGGATTGGTATCTTTTTTTTTTGTAATTTATAAATTTATTTCTCAGATAATTAATTTATATATGTATGCTGAAATATAATTATTATTATTGTCTAACGTAAATGTTGAATAGTAAGTCTACAATATTATGTATCAGTTAGTAAGCTCTTCATTACAGTATTTTATGCTATCGAAGGGTTAATTAATCAATAAAGAAAAAAAATATTAATAAATACCGAAGTTACATTACTGGAAAAAGTTACTGAGTATTACATTTGGGATGCGAGAAAAAGCTTAAAACGATCTAAACCAGAGCCACCTATATATAAGAGCCATACATTCCGTTATTTTTTAATCGTATGCTTTTAATAGACGGGAAGCATTTGTCGACATGATCAATTCCAATTTTAATATAATATCATTTTAGTTAGCTTAATAAAGTTAGCTAGAATAAATTACCTGGAGAACAAAGCATGCTCGGCCAAAGTTGATTGAATTGGAAGTTTTTTGTGACATTACGTATACACATTTACCAACCAAACGGCACAGTAGTTAAAACATTGGCGTTGGGATCGGGAGGTACCGGGTTTGAATCCCGATAGGGGCAAGAGATGCAAAAGCGAATTTTCATTAACATATTACGATCTGTGATGAAATGGAAGACAACTATGAGTGCCTTATCGGAGTGCAAAACTCATGGGCCGACCCATCTTTAAATAATAAATTAGATAAAACATTAAATAATAAAATAAAAATAAAATAAAGTATACGCATTTTAAAATTGGAACGATAGTTTTTAATTGCAGAATGTCTCAATCGAATTTTAGCATAAATAGTTAAAACTATTTTCTAAACAAAATGAGATTTTGAGAAGTTTTTCGGGAATCTCCTATAAACCAGCATGCTAAGTGACGTATTGAAATGCTACTAGATCCTATCTAATAGAAAAACACGTTTGTTTTGTCCAAATTGAGGATTTATGTTGTTTGGGACAGCAAACCTTGGAGAAATTTAAACTTTAAAGAGTTGAAACTTTGTTGTGTGTTAAATTGGATTTCATTTGAAAAGAAATCCGATCTAACATCTTTTATTTTGAAATGAAATAAAATGTTTCTATAGCAACAATGTGGTGCAATTTTTTATTTGCCTCTACTCCAAAATATCGCGCACGTTGTGCTGACGAGAACGACATGTGTGGCATCAAAGAATGAAAATAATTGGATAAAAACGGATCTCAAATCCAGGAGTTTGATTTTGATGGTGTTGGCGAGCGGTTCGCGCTCAGTGTTTCAGTGGTCCCCAAATTTTTTTTTTTGATTTTATTTTAAATTTGCGGGAATCTAAGGTTCCTATACTCATCACCGCAAAACCTATGACCGATCTGTCGCGGATTTGAGCCGGTGAAGAAATGGGTAGCGACAATATTTATAACGTTCAGCGTGTGGTTTCGAAAGTCACTCACACTCGTTCGCTACAAAGTGATTTTAAATCCACGTTATAACACGTAAACTCGAGCAAAGTGTGGATGATGTACAAATTTATCTAAATGTCAAAAGTTGATTGTAGGAATTGAAACTGGTCGGAGATTTTGATGAATTCTCTTCAGGATATACTTCAGAAATTCATTTGTTTTAGAATCTCAATCCCATCCTACAAACCGAATTGTATCCTTGACTATCGAATCGTAAACATTTCGAAAAATAATATTTTGGAAAATCTCTACATAATTTAAAATGTAATACAAATTATCCAGATTTTAATATCTTTATCTTTAGATGCAACATGCGCTTCGGATAAAGGTAAAAAATATTAATAAATTATGCAAAAATATTGAACGATGTCAGTACGTCAAAAGTATATTAACTGATTACAATCAGATTACAATGTTTGTAAACTACATTTTCTATCCATTATCAGTTTGTCATTTACATTGTTGCACCAAAATAATGCAGTCTCGGCTAAACACGATACCATAATTCTGCCTCTTCTACCTGGGCGATAACTATGTGGACTTAACATATGTTTAGTTAGGAAGGATTCACCCCGCCCTATAATTAATTCGAGTTTATTTTACTGAAATCTGTAATTATCGTTCATCGCCACATTTTGAATTTGAAACGATTACCGACAATTTATTGTACGTTAAACCAGAAGTTAGTGCAACCATTGAATTGAGTACGTCGGACTAGTATTGATTTTGGATTTACACATGTTTTATAAAAATAATTTAAGTAAATTTCGTTTGTTCCGACTTTTCTCGGATCTAATGAAGGTTCAACATGGTCGAAGGGATTTTATTTTCTTAGAAGACTCGAATGATATTTCCGGAACTGATCTTATTCCCTATGAAAATTTCATTGAACCGAATGCTACTGGAAAACTTGTGAATTTTGCCGTATAACTACTTGTCGATATTCAATTTTTGGAATTTTATTTATTTTTGTACTTTTTACACAGATCGAAGAATCTGGAACTCCTGATTACGAGCTCTTTTATTTTACAATAATTACAGAAATTTTGAAAGTGTAATAAGTGTAAGTTCGAAACTTAATAAAAAATAAAATGTATGTAATATTTGCAGAATCGCTAAAAGCTACAAAGGGCTTTATAGAGCGGATTTGGAACATGTATTAATTGGAGAATTCGACGTAATGTTAATACCGGTTGTAGATTTTGCGCAGCTCAACACATTACTACCCACAGCGTCACATACAACAACAATTTGGGTGAAAAATATGGGCTACACAAGTTCCCAATATTTTTTTCTGGAGACATTTTCTTCAGAACTGTGGATTTGTTATGCAAGTGCATTAATTTCTTGTGCAGTCTTCTGTTGGTTTTTTCAAAAAATATTACAACGTATTTTATCATGGTCACACTTTGCTCCAATCGAGGTATATAATTTTATATCACTTCTGTTCGACCAAGGTGGTGACAGTTCCAGCAATAGCGCTCTCTCACTAAAATTTATATTGATAACCTATTTGGGAGTACTGATTATATTGTATGGTTCGTTTGATGCATTTTTGAGCGCCTTGCTTGCAATTCAAAAAATAAATCTGCCATTTGACAATTTGGATGGACTATTACAACAGCCTGACTACATTGTTTGCAATTGGCAAGCAACTAATTTAGATGCACACATCAGAAGTTACCCGCTTGGAAATTATAATATCTCGGCGGACATTAACAACCAAATTTTTTGTCCAAAAATTTCTAATCAACTTTTTGATTATTACGATTCAAATTTTACATGCGATTATGATAAATTAAGTTTTATAGACACCTCTTGGAGTATCAGTAACATGTAAGTTAAACAAGAGTTATTTTAAATGTTTAATATTAAGTTTACTTTCCAAATTAGTACTAAGAGTAATAATGAGTGTTCGTAAATTCAAATTATTTTGAAATTGGATGTGGAATACATTTCGGATTCAAATATAATGTTACCTGCCTAAGACGGAAAATTATCAAAATTTGCCAATGCTCTTAAATATAATTATTTTTATCTTGCATATATCGGAAATTACTTTACCATTGAGTTTCCATTTTATAAGTAATAAATATTTAAATAGTTTTGCATTGCATTACTATAATCGTCACATTTTCAGAGAAAATCTAACAAGAATTAATTCAATGATAATCACAAGTTCTCATTACTGAAATTTGTCCTTTTATTGTACTCTTCACAGAAAATCGCAATGTCGCTTAACAACTCCTCTCAAAGGGAAATATTTTTCTCAACAAAGAACCTGTCTGATATACAGTGGATTTCCGTATAGGCAGCAGTTTAATATTTTGTAAGTTTGAATGATGTACTCTTGTTGTTTTGCTTGCAATACACATAACCATTTTCACAGGATTCTCAGAATGAAAACATCTGGGATTAACGACGTACTTTTACGTCGCCATGTGCATCAACAACCGTTGATAGAATACAACACAGAACAAAATGTCGTGTCGATTGATTTTAATCATATTTCATTAATTCTTTATATATTCATTGGTGGTGTTTTGTGTGCTCTGTTTATATTGCTCATTGAAATTGCCCATGGCAAAGTTTATAAAAGATATCGCAATGCATTGTTCAAGCGTTCATCACCAAAATGTTTTTAAAATTTGTGCATTTGTAAATTTTTGATTGAATAATGTTTGCTTATCAAAGTTATGCAGCTTGTTTACAAATTGCGTACGCAACCAAATTCCACGCTTCCTGTTCACGAACCAATAAAGTGCTGCACAGATTTTTATGAAAAAGTAAGATTTTATGGAAATTCGATTAGCTGCTTGCAGGCCTAAATAGTTGCGGGTATAAATTTAAATTAAAAATTTCAAAAATAATGTGCATATCCACACTAGCGTAACTTTTATCTGGTAACTTCTTCGTTTTTTTCTCCTTTACCTATAAAACTGGTTTTTCTGCGCCGCAATGTAGGAAAAGGGGGATAACATGGTGAAGTTACCGGATACAAGTTACCCTAGAGTGAATATGCCCGTATAAGTTACCCTAGTGTGTTAAAAAAATGATCACGATCTGAAAAAATTTCTAATACAGATCTTAAGCTGGTATCACACACCGGGCTATTCACAACAGAGTGTGACGTGTTTATTAAAAAATGCACTTACAAAATTTCGATTTCTAAAATCGACGCATTGTCAGAAATAAAACAAAATGAATAAAATAAATTTGTTTTTATTAATTTTAAATGTTATTACAAGTGTTCGAAGTGTCCACTATTTGTCAAAATACATAATCAGCACTTTTAGTTCGTCACTTTTACTAATATTCGACGCTTCGATTATACGCTGCCGCATCTCCTGATCGGTCTGGTTTACTCTTTCATAAACCAGCTCTTTATAATAATCCCACAGAAAAAAGTCTATTGGATCTAGATCAGGAGACCGCGATGGCCATGCAATAGACACACCCCTTCCAATCCCGAGGCTTGCATAATTTACCTTCAGGTGCTGCCTCATTACTTGTGCATAGTGAGGTGAGCAGGTAAAAGGTCTTGTACACGTTGCACATGGTAAGGGTGCAACTGATTTCTTTTTTAAATACGATGCAATGTGAACCATGGCACCCGAACGTCATGAAAAACAACGAACACTTATGGATGGGTCGTCTGTCACCATTCCAAATACTCTATCTTGGTCTATATCAAGTTGACCGGCTGTTCCATATCTTCTCGTAACACCAGGGACTTCGCATTCAATGTACATTTGATGTATGTTTTGAAATACTCTGTAATCGGGAAAGCGTTCTCCATTTGGATATCGGCTCCGGTATTCTCTTGCTGCTGTTCGGGCGCTGCCGAGGGGCGTAAAATTGCCTTAATCTACTTTAAAATTATCTTTAGTTAAACAAAAATCAAATAAATAGTTAATTTTATTGAAACTCTTACACATCATCTTCACTGGTTCATTATCGCCATAGTTGGTTCTGTGTCTATATCCAAATGGAGGAAGTCATGATCACATCCGATTCATCTTATAGGCCTAGTAGGAGATTACCAATAAATGTATTTTTAGCAATTCGTGTCCATTTTATAGCGTTGTCAAGTTGTATGTTCACTCGGTCATATTTGGTGGTTGTCGATGTTTACGTGGTATAGTAGATCACGGTCAAAAACCCATCCGTCTGGTCAAGTAGCGTATAAGCTTCTTTTGAATTTTGAATATTTTGGATATGATCTCCGTAGAACGGACACCACACATTTACAGCATAATCCAGCTGGGATCGAACGTAAGCACAGTACAGGATCTTAATTGTTTCCAATTGAAAATTATCACCCGTCCAACGTTTGGCAAAATCAAGCATGGAGTCAATGTGCTTAGTAAAGCTCATGTTTTCAACGTAAGTAACCTCTAGATCTTTAGTTTCAATTACTACCTGAAGAAGTACACCATTTTTCTTACAGCCTTATGTAACAGGGTTGGCTTTTCGGTGAAATGATAGAGATTTGCACTTTTCAATGTTGAGACTCCGAGAATTAAACTCACACCATAACGCTGGGTTACCAATATCTTACTGCAGTTTATTGGCATCGGAAAATCCATGGGCCAACGTGAGTACACCAGAGGTTGCTTGTATTCTATTCGACATTTTATTTCCTATTTGGGTAGGAGCGAGAGTATGCGGATTCTGTATTAGTGGTACGAATTTCCTCTTTAACCGTTATTGTGTAGGTAAATTTTTCTTCTGGGTCAGAAAAGAGGTGTGGACATGAACCTATTATGTTATCCAGTTGTTTTTCCAAACCGGATATGTGTTGTTTGAGGGGGGTTGTAATATTGCGATGGATAGTCATTAGCCTGTATCTGTATGAATCGTGGCACCAATTTGTTTTAGGCTATCATTGCCAATTATTCCATCGAAGGAGCTTAAACTAGGTAATATAAAGAATTTCAGTTTCTTGTCTGAACCAAAAAGATCGATCATGGAGTGGTGAGTAATTTTGGTACTGCCCGCCACTGAATTAGCTATGAAAGGCTTTATACTGGGGTTGGATATACATAGTTCTTATTTGAGCCTGTGTCTATTAGGAATTTAAGGGATTTTTCGCTCTTCGCTACGAATCGATATAGCTAAGAACGATTGGTCGTATTGAGCATCGTATTCTGTTAGTTGGTCTTGATAGTATTGAAGGTCTGGGTCTTCCTTCGATTTTTCTTGATAGTAAATCCTTTGGAATTTATTTGGATGGTGGATTTGTTGTGATTGATTCTGGTAAGGTCTTTTCGTGGAACCCTGTTTGTTCTGTGGATGATTCATGTTGTTAACTTGCCTAGAATAAGCACTACCATCTACTTCCATTGGATTTTGTTTGGGTAGTGGTTTTGGGGGTATCGAGGTGGATAGTTTAGATATACTCAATGGTGCTTGCTGGGAGTTTGACCTTGAAAGTGTGGATTCGGGTATCTCGGTTTCATTTGATTGGGTACCTTTGTCTTCTATCGAAGAAGCATTGTGGTTGTGCAGTATTTTCGGGTACATTTGTTGGGGTAGATTTGGCGTCTGCCTAGGATTCTTGGGTATAACATCAGGTGGAGGATTTAGAAGAGTCGGTGATCTTCTTTGACTATTTTGCTTGCTGTTATCAGCATAATGGGTTCTATTGTCAACGTTTTGTCACTTCAGGAACAGATATAACACTTCAAGAAGGTCGGTGGATTCCCGTATACTAAAAAGTCTTGGTAAGTCTCCTTTTAGCCCTCTGATAAACGTTTCAAGTGCTTTATCCCGGTAGCATTGCGTCATATTATTTATGGGCTCCTGTCCAACCAGAGTGCAGCGCGTGGTAACTTATATGGAACTACTAACATGAATTACAAAATGTTTTTCGTTTTATACAACAAATTTTCGGGCTACTAGATTTGCTTAAAAAATTTGTTATACTTTAGTTTACTGTGATCATTTTGTTTTACCTGTGGAACTTCTTTGTTGAATAATTTCACTCATTGTAAAAATCGCCGAATGCACTTTTTGTACTTCAGAAAGACAAGCGTATACTAAACACTAATGATTATTTTGATGTGACATTTGACACAGATGTCACTAACAGTCATACCAACATAGAAAAAAAATATATTTCGACGAATGGTTTTCCGCGCGAAATTTAAATTATAAAATCTTAGTACTTTTTGCCCATTAAATTGTGTGTGCGGAATCAATTTTGTGGTGCCGAAACGTTCAGAATGTTGCAAAAGGCCTTCGGTGATAATTGTATGTCGCGAGCAAGTGTTTTTGATTGGTACAAATTGTTCATAGAGGGTCGAGAACGTGTTGACGACGAACCACTTCTAGGACGGCCATCAACATCAAAGGATGATCAACATGTTAATAAAATCAAGGAATTGGTGCTCGAGAATCGACGATTAACAGTCAGAGACCTTACTGGCATCGTTGAAATATAGGAAGGATATTAGATTGGACGTGATTTTTTCGCCAAAAATTCCATCCATATCGTTCTGCAACCACCGTATTCGCCTGATTTAGCTCCGTGTGACTTCTGGCTGTTCAGCAAACTCAAACGACCGCTCCGGCGAAACCGTTTTGAGTCAATTGGAGGCTATTCCGGAAATTGACTTTAACAACTGTTTCGAGGATTGGAAATACGTTGGCACAAGTCTATTGAGGCCGGGGGGGGGATTACTTTGAGGGGGCGAAATAGATTTGGAGAAATAAATAAAGAATTTTAAAATTATAAACTAGGTCTTACTGTTTTTTGCCCACAGTATTATTTCTGACAAAGCTTCGATTTTTAATAAACACGACTTACTTTGTGAAAATTGATAAAAAACATTCTGTTGTGAATAGCCCGGAGTGTGATACCATTTTAAAATCTGCATCATTAGTGTAGCAAATTTTTCTAATAATGGGTCAACTTTCTGTAGTACATTCTTTTACCGCTGGCGTCACTTAAACATCAACACAAAAATTTTTGAGAAACAAACAGACTTTATATCACCATTGTTTTTATTTGACAGAAAGACCCACTTTTCTAGATCTTATTAAAAAAAGGTTAAACAAAAACACCTTGGTATTTTTAAATTAATTTGTTGGTGGGTGCGCATGCGATTTCACGAAAAACACTAAAAGTGGAATAACTTTTGCACCATCAACAATTCGAAAAAATATTACTTGGCGTTTTTTGTTGGAAATGAGCTCCCCTATCACCCTGTTTCGTTTGATCGTCCAATTATGTTACCAAACATATCTATTAAGATTTTCGTACTATTTTAAGGAATTTTAAATGTAAAAAATTTCAAGACACTCCTGTGGAGTTCACCCATAAACTAAGCTTCTTCGTCAATGAAATAATGAATTTTAAGGATAGTTCGGCAAAATTTCCATCGGCCTTATATTAAAATACTTCTGCGTTAGCTTATTAGTTCAACTTCAAATCAGTTTATTAGAATAAATTACCTGGAGAACAAAGTGTCACTCGGCCAAAGTTGATTGAATTGGAAGTTTTTTGTGACATTAAGTATACACATTTACCGACCAAACGTCAACAGATTACGATCTGTGGTGAAATGGAACACAACTATGAGTGATTGATGGGAGTGCAAAACTCATGGGCCAACCCATCTCCCAAAATCGAACCGAAAAAGGCGAACTAAAGTGAAAAACGAACTGCGAAAAAGTTGGGAGTGCTTCGGCCCCAGAACAAATTGCAAAGATTAAATAATAAAATAAAGTATACGCATTTTAAAATTGGAGCGATAGTTTTTAATTGCAGAATGTCTCAATCGAATTTTAGAAAAAATAGTTAAAACTATTTTCTTACCAAAATGTTGGTTTTTAAGAAATATTTCGGGAATCTCCTATAAACTAGAATGCTAAGTGACTTATAAAATGAAATGCTACTAGAGCAATTTAAACTTTGAAGAGTTGCAACCTTGTTGTGTGTTAAATTGGATTTCATTTGAAAAGAAATCCGATCTAACATCTTTTATTTTGAAATGAAATAAAATGTTTCTATAGCAACAATGTGGTGCAATTTTTTATTTGCCTCTACTCCAAAATATCGCGCACGTTGTGCTGACGAGAAAATATATCTTATAACGTGACACACACAGCACGACATGTGTGGCATCAAAGAGTGAAAATAATTGGATAACAACGGATCTCAAATCCAGGAGTTTGATTTTGATGGTGTTGGCGAGCGGTTCGCGCCCAGTGTTTCAGTGGTCCCCAAATTTTTTTTTTGATTTTATTTTAAATTTGCGGGAATCTAAGGTTCCTATACTCATCACCGCAAAACCTATGACCGATCTGTCGCGGATTTCAGCTGGTGAAGAAATGGGTAGTGACAATATTTATAACGTTCAGCGTGTGGTTTCGAAAGTCACTCACACTCGTTCGCTACAAAGTGATTTTAAATCCACGTTATAACATGTAAACTCGAGCAAAATGTGGATGATGTACAAATTTATTTAAAATGTCAAAAGTTGATTGTAGGAATTGAAACTGCCTGGCCGGAGATTTTGATGACTTCTCATCAGGATATACTACAGAAATTCATTTGTTTCGGAATCTCAATCCCATCCTACAAACCGAATTGTATCCTTGACTATCGAATCGTAAACATTTCGAAAAATAATATTTTGGAAAATCTCTACATAATTTAAAATGTAATACAAATTATCCAGATTTTAATATCTTTATCTTTAGATGCAACATGCGCTTCGGATAAAGGTAAAAAATATTAATAAATTATGCAAAAATATTGAACGATGTCAGTACGTCAAAAGTATATTAACTGATTACAATCAGATTACAATGTTTGTAAACTACATTTTCTATCTATTATCAGTTTGTCATTTACAATGTTGCACCAAAATAATGCAGTCTCGGCTAAACACGATACCATAATTCTGCCGCTACCTGGGCGATAACTATGTGGACTTAACATATGTTTAGTTAGGAAGGATTCACCCCGCCCTATAATTAATTCGAGTTTATTTTACTGAAATCTGTAATTATCGTTCATCGCCACATTTTGAATTTGAAACGATTACCGACAATTTATTGTACGTTAAATCAGAAGTTAGTACAGCCGTTGAATCCAGTACGTTTGATTAGTATTGATTTTGGATTTACACGAAATGTTTTATAAAAATAATTTAAGTAAATTTCGTTTGTTCCGACTTTTTTCGGATCTAATGAAGGTTCAATATGGTCGAAGGGATTTTATTTTCTTAGAAGACTCGAATGATATTTCCGGAACTGATCTTATTCCCTATGAAAATTTCATTGAACCGAATGCTACTGGAAAACTTGTGAATTTTGCCGTATAACTACTTGTCGGTATTCAATTTTTGGAATTTTATTTATTTTTATATTTTTTACATAGATCGAAGAATCTGGAACTCCTGATTACGAACTCTTTTATTTTACAATAATTACAGAAATCTTGAAAGTGTAATAAGTGTAAGTTCGAAACTTAATAAAAAATAAAATTTATGTAATATTTGCAGAATCGCTAAAAGCTACAAAGGGCTTTATAGAGCGGATTTGGAATATGTATTAATTGGAGAATTCGACGTAATGTTAATACCGGTTGTAGATTTTACGCAGCTCAACACATTACTACCCACAGCGTCACATACAACAACAATTTGGGTGAAAAATATGGGCTACACAAGTTCTCAATATTTTTTTCTGGAGACATTTTCGTCAGAACTGTGGATTTGTTATGCAAGTGCATTAATTTCTTGTGCAGTCTTCTGTTGGTTTTTTCAAAAAATATTACAACGTATTTTATCATGGTCACACTTTGCTCCAATCGACGTATATAATTTTATATCACTTCTGTTCGACCAAGGTGGTGACAGTTCCAGCAATAGCGCTCTCTCACTAAAATTTATATTGATAACCTATTTGGGAGTATTGATTATATTGTATGGTTCATTTGATGCATTCCTGAGCGCTTTGCTTGCAATTCAAAAAATAAATCTACCATTTGACAATTTGGATGGACTATTACAACAGCCTGACTACATTGTTTGCTATTGGCAAGCAACTAATTTAGGTGCACACATCCGAAGTTACCCGCGTGGAAATTATAACATCTCGGCGGATATTAACAACAAAAATTTCTGTCCAAAAATTTCCAATCAATTTTTTAATTATTACGATTCAAATTTTACATGTGATTATGATAAATTAAGTTTTATAGACACCTCTTGGAGTATCAGTAACATGTAAGTTAAACAAGAGTTATTTTAAATGTTAAATATTAAGTTAACTTTCCAAGTTAGTACTAAAAGTAATAAAAGTAAATTCAAATTATTTTGGAATTGGATGAATACATTTTGGATTCAAATATAATGTTACCTGTATAAGACGGAATATTATCAAAATTCTATGAAATTTGTCCTTTTATTGTACTCTTCACAGAAAATCGCAATGTCGCCTAACAACTCCTCTCAAAGTGAATATTTTTCTCAACAAAGGTCCTGTCTGATATACAGTGGATTTCCATATAGGCAGCAGTTTAATATTTTGTAAGTTTGAATGATTATCTCCGGTTATTTTGCTTCCAATTCAAATCATCATTTTCACAGGATTCTCAGAATGAAAACATCTGGGATTAACGATGTACTTTTACGTCGCCATGTGCATCAACAACCGTTGATGGAATACAACACAGAACAAAATGTCGTATCGATTGATTTTAATCATATTTCATTAATTCTTTATATATTCATTGGTGGTGTTTTGTGTGCTATGATTATATTGCTAATTGAAATTGCACATGCCAAAGTTTATAAAAGATATCGAAATGCATTGTTCAAGCGTTCATCACCAACATTTTTTTAAAATTTGTGCATTTGTAACGTTTTGATTGAAGAATGTTTGTTTATCAAAGTTATGCAGGTTCACACCCGCACTCGCAAACCAAATTTGACACTTTATGTTCACGAACCAATAAAGTGTTGCACTTGTTTACGTATATTTAAAATTATTTATAAAATTTTTAAAAAATAACGAATAATTTTTCTTGTTAACACGTCTTACCGACGGTGCTGCCAGATTGCAAGATTTAGCTATTTCAAAAGATTTTTAACCTATGGAAGGGACTAAAAGATCTTCCAAAAATATAAAAAAATTTTATGAAAAGGTAAGATTTTATGGAAATTCGATTAGTTGCTTGTGGTAATTTTTGACCACAAAATTGTATAAAAACATGAATGTATGTTAGTGCCCAAAAAAGATTTTTGTGCTAAAAATGCAAGATAAATTATAAAATGATCTGGCAGCACTGCTTTCCGAATATCGGGCAGAAAGTAAAACAAACACAAAATATGTTTAATTCTCTAAATGTTATAAGTTTAAATTTAAATTAAATATTTCAAACCTAATAGTGTGTTAAAAAATTATAAAAATCATTTTGTGCATTAAAAATCATTTATCAACAGCAAAAAAGTCTTTGCTCTGGGAATTCTATATTTTCTTAGACATCTACGAGGGTAGCCTGAAAAATTTCTGAACTAACAAATATACAAGACAATTTTTCCTCAAATTTATTTTTATTTCTCTACAAAGTCTTGTAAGTCTATACAACTCTCCCAGCAGTGCTTCCATCTAGTCAACCCGTCCAAATAGTAATCGACGATATTTCTTGCAACTTTTAGTTTAGGGAACCAAAAAGGTCGCTAGGGGCTAGATCTGGTGAGTAAGGAGAGTGGTGAAACAGTTCAAACCGTAATTCGTGGCTTTTCACCATGGTAACCGCTGAGGTGTAAGGCGGCGCATTGTGGTGAAGCAAATTTTTTTTTCAACAAATGTGGTCGTTTTTCCGCAACTTCTGCCTTCAGTTATGATGCGTAGTATGCTCCTGTAATGGTTTCCCCTTTTCGAAGATAGTCGGTTAAATTAACTTAAGAGGAAACATGCTCTCTTGGTAATAGACTGTTTCGACTGTATTTTTGACTCTAGAGTGTAATTAGACGGTTATTAGACGGTGCCTAATCTTTGATTTATTGTGCCAACATATTGAGCGTTGGAAATTTTTATTCGAACACGTTTTAGGATCAAAGTGAGCAAATGCCGATTCAATCCGACGATTGTTTAGCACCATTTGGTGAACTTGCGATGTTATCGTCAGTGGTTCCAGTTTTTGGACGTCCCGAATGTTCATCGTCACCCATGATGATACGGCCTACGTTTAAATTCAGCTGCCCAAAATTTCACAGTGGTAAACAGCGTCCAACTCTTCTTTGATTTGCGTCGGTGTATTGGCTTTAAAAAATAAATATTTAAAGAGCGCTCGATACTCGATTTTTTTATGGCTGATATTTCGATTAGTACCCTTCAACGCATGTCCAAACTCACTCCCCCACTTTTGTTCACGAATGCTGCCACATTCATGGTGTCGTCGGAAACTATTCAGACCACCCCCATCGTGTCGGTAAATTTGCGAATCGTGAGGGTTTTCCAACCATTTTCCTAAGTCCATGAAAACCATTTCCAAATACTAAGCGCATTTTTGAGATGTTCTTGACCAAATATAACAGATAAACACCATTTTATTGAAAATCCTAGGGGCTTCGAGTGTTTTAGTATATACAATTGGTAAAAGATTAAGATTTTTGAATGGAATGGTGTTTATCTGTTAGTTTTGGGGAAAATTTTTGGAAATTGTTTGATATTTATTTAAAATAGTTTTTTATAATATTTTAAAAATATAAAGGACACAAACGCACGGGCCCACACGATATAGATAAAGAGCCTCCTCTACTGATTTAATATTCCTTCCTATTAGATTAGTTATCGGAATTATTATTTACGTTACCATAAATTTCCCCGTTTACAGAGCTTGGCAGTTGTAACTCATTACCTTACGATGGAGATAAGGAGCCTCCCCAATATCGGCGGTTTCCCGAAATTTGATGATAATTCAACAAATAAAACTTTCTCATTGAAACCGTATGACCCAAATATGTGTCATATACTCATAAAGACTATGCGTGTTAAAATTCGCTTCTATTCGATTATAGTTATCGGAATTATGCTCATACGTCACAATAAATTTCTACGTTCACAGAGGTTGCCGGATATATGGAATTTAAATGTACTGACGATTAGTATTAAGCCTAAGACCTCCCCAGCTCATTTAATATTCACTTCTATTAGAAAGCGAAATTCGTAATCGAAATTATGCTTATCCCCATTGTAAGGTAATGAGTATTTGTGTGCTTAATACATCTCCATGCTCAATAAAATTCAATCTACTGGAGAAAGTGGCCGTAGTCTTGGTAATGCTGTCACTCTCTACGTGCTTCATTTTACCGTACAGCAAATCGTCATATTAGTACACGAAAAATAGCTAGCGATTCCGGATTGTCCCAAACCAGTATTTGAAATTTTTTAAAGCATCATAAGTATCACCCGTATCATGCGTCCTTACATCAAGATCTTTCTACGAATTGTTCTCCGACGAGCCATCTTTTACAAACCATGGAATGGTTAATCGACACAACATGCATTACTGGAGTGTTGAAAATCCGCACTGGCTTCGCCAAGTTGAATATCAGCGCCTTTGAACTGTCAACGTATGGTTGGAATAATTGGCAACAAACTCATCGGCCGCCACATTATTGAAGGCAACTTGAATGGTCAAATTTACCGAGATATTCTGAAAAATAAACTGCCAACATTATTTGAAGACTTGAGCATAGAATTGCGACAGAACAAGTGGTTTCAACATGATTGTTGTTCAGCACAATATTCGTCGGTAGCACGTGAAGTACTTGATAGTGGTTTCAATGGTCGCTGAATCGGTAGAGCTGGTCCGGTAAATTGGCTTGCCAGATCACCAGATCTTTCTTTGCCAGATTTCTTCTTGTAAGGCTATCTCAAAGACAAAGTTTACTAACAAACACCAACAACACGTGAGAATATGATTGAGTGAATCAGAAATGCTTGTGCCGAAATTTGAGCAGACACGCTTCTCAGTTGTGTACATTCATTTCGGGTTTATACCCGAAATACCCGAATTTTTTATATCGTCCAACCTCGTCTTAAAGCTCCTAGAATAGGCGATATTTTCTGTTTAACTCTCCAGGATAACTGCGACTTAATTAACAATCCAAGATGTCGGACGCAGCAGGAAAAAGGAGGTTTGTGCTTTAAATAAAATATAAGAAAGTTAGATATGGAAACATTTAATACCAATTTATTATTTTCAAGCCATCTTATACTAATTATGAAGCTGCTCAAATGATGTAGATCTATATCACAGAGCAACATCGTTCGCAACAAGTTGGATCTTCTCTTTTAAGTTTATGTTGAAAATGTCATTACCATAAATCAAAAACAATGTAGGGCCTAGAATAAACCCTTGTGGAACACCAACCGACACGTTAAGAGCAGACGATTCATAGTTTCCGAGGCGAACAGTTTGTTTCCTATCAGTCAGGTACGCAATCAAACGCTTTCCTAAAATCAAGGAATCGATATGATGTAGTGGTTTTGTTTTCTAATGACTCATAAATGCCTTCAATAAGATGCAGTGCAGCAGAACCAGTGCTACAATGTTTAGTTAATCCAAACTGTTTACAGTTTATAAGTTTGTTGAAGTTTAAGTGATCTACCAATGCTGAGTGAATTATCCGTTCAAAGATATTGGAAAAAACAGGCAAGATGGAATTTGGCCTATAGTGATTAATTGCACAGCGATCGTCTGATTTATGAATTGGGGAAATTCGAGTGTTGGGTAACGTTTTACTTTAAGTGTTAGTAGATAAACCGGAATTTATCTATAGAAGTCGGAACTAATCAAACTAATCAAACTAAATGTTCTAAAAATAATTTTTATTAGTGATGGATGCTTGTAAAGGGTGTTTTTTTAGGAGGTTTGTTTTTCCGATAGATGTCGTTTTATTTTATGACAGTTGTTTTGACAGCTCAAAGTGGCATTTCTACTCAGTATTGTTTGGCAAATCATTATGAATAGGTTAACTCCAGAACAACGTTTTCAAATCGTGGAAATTTATTTTCAAAATCAGTGTTCAATTAAAAATGTTTATAGAGCACTTCGTGAATTTTATGGTGCACATAATCGTCCGTCAGAGACCACCATAAAGAACGTAATTACCAAATTTCGGTCTACATTCACTCTTTTGGATGCCAAGCCACCGACAAGAATGAGAAGAGTTCGTACAGAAGAAAATATTGCTGTCGTTGAGGCCAGTGTCGAAGAAAACGACAATTTATCGATTCGTCGTCGTGCTCAGCAAATTGGACTTTGTCCATCGACTTTATGGAAAATTTTACGTAAAGATTTGGGTTTGGTGCCATACAAAATTCAATTGGTGCAAGAATTAAAGCCACACGACCATCGTTTGCGCCGTGAATTCAGTGATTGGTCGTTAAATCAATTGAACGAAGATCCATTTTTTTACCGTAAAATTCTCTTCAGTGATGAGGCGCATTTTTGGTTAAATGGATACGTCAACAAACAAAATTGTCGCATTTGGAGCAAAGATAATCCACACGCCGTTCAAGAATTACCAATGCATCCTGATAAATGTACTGTTTGGTGCGGTCTATGGGCTGGTGGGATCATCGGTCCATATTTCTTTAAAAATGAGGAAGGACGACGCGTTACCGTGAATGGAAATCGATACAGAACCATGTTAAATGAGTTTTTGTTGTCAAATCTTGAAGATATGGATATGAATGAAATGTGGTTTCAACAAGATGGTGCCACTTGCCATACAGCACGTGAAACAATCGACTTATTGAAAGAAACTTTCAACGACAAGATTATTTCGAGAAATGGTCCGGTGAATTGGCCTCCGCGTTCGTGCGATTTGACGCCACTCGATTACTTTTTGTGGGGATACGTGAAGTCATTGGTTTATGTGGATAAACCTCAATCGATTGACGCTTTGGAAACCAATATTCAACGTGTCATTGCTGACATACGCCCTCAAATGCTTGAAAAAGTGCTGGAAAATTGGACCTCCAGAATGACATTTGTGAAAAATAGTCGTGGTAGCCATATGCCAGAAATTGTGTTTAAATGTTAAATGCCAAAAAATTATCTACCAAATAAAAAAAAATTTTGGTCATTTCATAATTTTATATGTGTTTTATTCAAAAAAAAAATCGGCAACCTCTTAAAAAAACACCCTTTATTAGTGACAGCAGTAAAACTAAAAATAATCTAAATTGCTCGCCATGCAGAATCGTGTTAAAAATGGAAATGCCGGGTTGTGTAATATTCCGGGATGCTCAAAAGAAATAAAAACTGCGGGTGGAGCGACGACTGGATTGCGTTATCATTTAAAAAGCAAACACAATATTAATTTATTGAAAAGAGATCAAGATCAACTACTGATACAGGATGAACATTTAGACAAATCAAAAGCTAGCTCCGCCAATAGTAACAAAGGAAAAATAACACATTTTTACACGACTAAAATTGATAATTGGTTTAAAGCTGTTGTATCACGGATGACAGCTAAGGATGGACTTGTATTTAGAAATGGTGTACGTCTTACGACTTAAGACTGTTACTAAACGCCAAAGGTTACCAGAAAGTTTCGCAATCAGCGAATACAATTAGATAGATAGTGCTGGATTATGAAAATAAAACACGTAATTTAGTTATCACTGATTTGGAATCGCTTAAAATGCGTGGAGAGAGATTCAGCTTAAAAATCAACGTTACATAAATATTAATATACATAATGGAAGCAAATTTTGGAATCTCGGCCTATCTAGCGTTCATGGTTCAATGCCTGCTGAAAAGTGCGTACAGCGCGTAACGAGCAAACATTACTACTGATGGCGCCTCAGTGATGATCAAAGTCGGACATTTGATTAATGTTGTTCATCAGCTCTGCTTCGCACACGGCATTCAACTTGCCGTAGTCAAGGTTCTTTATAAAAAAAAACCTTACTCACAGCGAAGGTGAATTTAACGAACAATTAATTAATTAATTAATTCAGGCATTTTCTGATGATGAGGATGATTCTGAAGAAGATAATGGTCTTGAAATTATTTCAAATACGAGCCGCGAGAATAATTCTAAATCAAATATTATACTCCAGTCTCAAATTTATGCATTGGTAATACGTAAAGTAATTACAATTTTTCGGCCATCACCAACCAAAAATGATGTTCTTCAAAAATATTACAAAGAAACATTAGAGAAAGAGCTTCATTTAAAATTGGATTCGCAGACGAGATGAAACAGTTTGTTCGATATGTTGGAACAGTTTGATATTCTCAAGGACTACATCAGAAAGAGTCTTATAGACATAAAACATGAAGTTAATTTTTCAGATGATGAATTTGAAATGTTATCAACAGTCCTTTCAGCTATGGGTCCGATAAAAATAGCAGTAGAAAAACTATGCTGCCAAGACACGAATTTCGGACGGAACTATACACTCACATAGGTACAAGAAGAACTTCATATTCGGATGTATTTCAATACTTAAATTTGGGCTCCAAATATATACAACATCCAGAACAAAATTATGGCATATTTAAAAAAACAAGCCGTACAGCTATTTCAAAATTAATTGTTGAAATGTTGGAACGTCTGTGTGATGAGCAAGTAACTAATGAACCAGTTGAAGTAGAACTATCATCAATATAACAAAATAATTACGAAGCTCTATCATTAATGGACAAATTGAACCAAGTCGTTAAACAAAATACACGTATTGGTATTGATATCGAAACAGAAGGAGAGCCGCAGCCAAGTACTGTACGTGAATTAAACAAACTTATTAGACACGAAATTACGTATTGTGAAGATGTAAAAATTCGAGGGAAATACTTAGAATTAGTTTTTAATTATTTAAATTCAATAAGGCCTTCCAGCGTCGAGTCTGAAAGAGCCATTTCAGCTGCTGGTTTATATTGCCCGAAGGTTCGGTCAAGATTAAATGGCCAGAGTTTAAATGCTCTTTGTTTCTTAAGAGCTTTTTTCATACAGCAAGAAATGAAAAAAACATTAAACCCAGATAAATAATTTTTGTAATCATTTTATTTTGATTTAATTATTAAATATTGAAATATATTGAATTGCAGTCGGTATATTTTATTTAAAATTCCCCCTTTTGATATTTTTATATTTTTTCAAACTTAATCGAAAAAAAATATTGAATTATCGATAAAAGAATTTAAGCAAATTTTGCAATCACTAGCCACAATATATCTCTAGTTAAATTACATATGCAAAGAAATCTCCCGGATATGGCTTAATTACAGGATAAATATTAAAAACCCCTCCTAAAAAGGACGACGTAAACTCCTCCAAGTAATTAACGCAGTATCCAGAGTACTAGTGTTAAATATGATGGGAAACACTTGGAAATAAAGAAAATATCAGCAGGAGTACCACAGTTAGCATTCTGCGACCAACTTTATATGTTCTACGAGTATATGCCTCGGACCTGTAAACGATAGAGGAGACTGAAATAGCAACAAATTGCAAAGAGCTACTAATGTTGTCGGTACCTGGGCGAAGAGATAGCGAATAAAATGAAAACAAAATCTGTATCTGTACCTCACCAACAATAAATTTAACTGGATATCAGTAGAATTGTACTCTGCTCTGATTGTACTAATTAAACATTAAATACAGAAAGATGGATTGGCTCTTAGGAAGATGTTTTGAGCTAACTTTAGCTACTATACCAGCAAATTGTTACGTGTGCCTTACGGTATTCAGCTCTGGGGCTGTATCAAAAAAGCAAAGTCAATATCATTCAGTCATTCCAAAGTAAAGTCCAATGTGGACTAGTTAATGCATCGTGGTACAAAATAAATGTCAATCTTCATATAGATCAGATCTCTCTCTAGTCTACACCAAAATGCTGAGATACGTCGTATGTTAGATGATATAAACCCAGTAAGACGGCTGCGAAAGATGAAACCAATTGATATACTAAAGGGTGGTTAAATTTTAAGGGCCGATGTTGATTTTGAATAAAACACAAATTATTTAGGAAATTATTGTCAATTCTTTTTATTATGATAATATGGTATGGTTCAATTATGTATGGAACAAAATATCGGCTAAATGGCCGCCGCGACCTCGGCGGCACACCTCCACCCGATGGTCATAATTGAGGTTCTATGCCGTTAATGTGCCGAATTATCTCATCGTTTAGCTCTTGAATTGTTGCTGGATTATCGACGTATACCTTTTCTTTCAAATAACCCCAAAGAAAGAAGTCCAACGGTGTCAAATAACATGATCTTGGCGGCCAATTGTCATCGCCACCACGTGAGATAACACGGCCATTGAATTTGTTGCGCAAAAGAGCCATTGTTTCGTTAGCTGTGTGGCAAGTGGCACCGTCCTGTTGAAACCACATATCGTCCACATCTATATCTTCCAATTCGGGCCATAAAAAGTTCGATATCATCTCACGATAACAGTAACACAATAACTGTCTGACCGGCCTCATTTTGGAAAAAATACGGCCCGATGATGCCGCTAGCCCATAAACCGCACCAAACAGTCACTCTTTGTGGGTGCATTGGTTTTTCGACAATCACTCTTGAATTATGATTCGCCCAAATGCGGCAATTCTGCTTATTGACGAATCCACTGAGGTGAAAATGTGCCTCATCACTGAAGTTGATTTTCTTCGAAAATTGATCATCCACTGTTGCCATTTCTTGCCACCATTCTGACCAATGACGACGTTTGGAATGGTCAAGTGGCTTTAGTTCTTGAGTCAATTGCACCTTATAAGCGGGTAAATGCAAGTCTTTATGCATAATGTTCATCAACGATGAGCGTGAGAGGTGAAATTGTTGGGAACGACGACGAGTTGAGGTGGACGGCTCTTCAGCCACACTATCGCGAACAGCAGCAATATTTTCTGCTGTACGAGCATGCACTGGTGTTTTAAAATCTCCTATAGACCCGGTTTGCTCAAATGTGTACACGATTTTTCCGATTGTACGCACATTTGGGCGATTAAATTGACCGAAAAAATCACGAAGTGCACGATATGCATTTTGATTTGAACGCCCATTCTCATAATATGCCTGAATAACTTTAACGCGTTGCTCGATTGTGTATCTTTCCATGGTTCAAATTGAATTAGTCTGAAATTTAAAAATGTCAAATTAAATGTAGAAAAAAACTTGACGTTTAGGTGTGGTTCACATTCAACGTCGGCCCTTAAAATTTAACCACCCTTTAAATCCAATCTGGATCGGCTAAAATATAATAAAGGGGGCTAATAAAAGTGCTACAACCCCCAAGAATATGAATTTCTAGACGATTGAATATGACTAAAAAAATACGGAGGGGTGAATATGTTGAGGCCAACACCCGCAAAATCATACTTACCGGACTTTTGGTAAAACGGTCTTGTATAATCAAAAATCATCATTTTGTCGTTTTTTGTAAATACTGAACTTAACAACAGCATGCAAAACTTCAGCATGATGCTGCGGACGCTCCACTTTCGGTACACAGATGTCCACCACATTTTGTAAGGATCTCCTCCCAAGGTAAGGAACCACCTAGACTCAAAATATGTTATTACAAAAAATGAAAAAGCTTCTATAAAAGCTACCACCTTCGGTGGCCCGATGTTAGCCAAACATCAATATAGGACCTCCCATATTGTGGAATAGCTTAAGTATGAAGTTTTGCTCCGATCAGTCAAACCGTCTTGGTTGTATATTAGGCTTTGTTTTTAAATGCCGAGTGCCTAAATTTTGAAAACCTGATCTGGTCTGATATTGTTTCAAATTGTAGTTAAATTCGTTTAGTTCATTACTTCCTTTGATGTAGCTCAAGCTTTCGATAAAGTTTGACACGTCGGGCGTGAATTTAAACTGCATCGCGTGTTAGACGAGAATTGATCGTCATTCTAATCGTTGTTCCTAAAATGAAAATATTCTATTTAATGAATCGTACAACTTAAATATTTATAAAAAAATCTTCTATAAAGGTAAAACCTGTTAGAAAACATAAGCAATTAAACTTAAGAACTTACCAACAATAGTGTAGCTACTGTAATCAACTTGTCTACTAAAATTATTTCGATTCAAAACAAGGTTACCAACATAAATTTCAATTCTAAAAACACGGCTGTTGCGGGTATATAGATTGTTGTACTGCACTGTTTTTGGTCAGTTGTGTTGGTGTCAAACGCGAAAATTGTTGTTTATAACTTATATAATAGTTGAAACTTAATAAAAAAAAAAAATTGAATGTATATATTGCGTATGTATATATCGTGTATTTTATAATTAGTTTAACCGAGAAAATCCACATCCAACAATAAAATAATTTATTGTTCACAACGTGGTGAACATATTTGGTGCCGAAACCCGGGAATTTTATCAAAATTTATGAACTATCAGTACATACATTCGCGTGTAAATAACAGGGATTACGGGAATAACAAAGTGTTGTTTAAACAAATACAATCGGTTCTGTGAATTTCAAACATAAAGTTTATATTGTGATGTGTGTTTCTTAAAAAACGTAACCAAATCAATTAACCAAGTTTATATGGAAAAATGTGTAATTTGAAACAGTGTGTTCGAGACGATTAAAGTCAAAATAATACGATTAAAATTGACGAGATAATTCATAAGTCGTTGAATACTAGTGTGTGTGCGAAATATTTGTCGGAAATTATTCAATTAAGTTACTATTAGCCGCTTGGTAAATTAACCATATGATGCAATAAAAACATTTATCAACAAACTGCAGTAGCATCAAGAGAATTTCATCCATCTTGATAATCATAAGTAGCAGAATTCAGATAAGTAGAAATTTTATTCCTATATTTCTTATCACACTATATAAACTGTTAATTCGAAATATTTCCGCGTGAATGTTAAGAAACACATTTTCTAACGGTGACATTAATTTGAAAGGTCATCTGAATCAATTTTATTATATTCCGTTCGATTGATTTAAGCTTCTACTGATAAAACCACGGCTGTTTATAGATGTGTGGATAATTATCCAACGTTGAGTATAATTATTAGTGTTAGAGTTAATTTCAAGAAAACATAAACTCAAAGTGAACTCAAGGACATAACATAGCTAACTGTTAAAATCAAATATAAGTGATCCAATTTATTTTAATTTGTATATTACGGTTCTAACAAATACTGGTGTGCATTTGTGTTGTACCAATTTAAATTTCTTCAATAGTTGCTTGATAATAATCAACAATGGAACGTCACATTCGAATTCGGAATCGCATAACCAGTCAGATAGATGCAATACTAACGTTCGCTAAAAACATTGATGATGTCATAACGGAGAATGCTATTCGACCTCGCATAGATGACTTAGTAAAATTACATGACGACTTCAATGATACGGAGATATCACTAGCAGAATTCGAAGGATACCAACCAATCACAACAAAGGTGGATTTGACCTACTATGAAGCTCGAGCCCTTTTAGAAGACGCTTTATTCAAACGAACGGGTGCAAATACGAGGAAGTATAAAGTGGCTGATGAGTTAAATGAAACTTTGGACACATTCGTAACGCAGCAGCGAACGTTCTATGAGGCATTGAATACCACCTCGACTGCGAAGCTTCCTAAAATAACTATTGAACCATTTAGCGGCGAATATAAAATGTGGACATCGTTCAGAGATCTTTATGTGAACGCGGTACACAACCATTCAAACCTGAAAGGATCTCAAAAGCTGCAACAATTAAAGAGTTTATTGCGAGGTGAAGCAGCGAGACTTATTCGTCACATTACAACCACAGACCAGAATTATGAGGAAGCGTGGCAAAAACTTGAAGTGCGTTATAATAAGCCAAAGCCGATTGCGTCTACACTCATTCAAACTTTTCTAGAGCAAAAACCTTGTAAAACCACAAACTATAAAGATTTAAGCCGTCTATATGATCAATCCGACGAAATCATTCGTGCGTTACGAAGTCTTGGAAACGCAGAAGAGTCACGGGATCCATGGCTTATACATTTGTTGTTGCAGAAGGTTGATAACGATACCAAACAATTATGGGCACGAGAATCAGTGAATAACATGCATCCTAAATTTTCAGAGTTTTTAGAATTCCTCAACGTACGATGTGATACGCTCGAGTCATGTGTTATTCAAGACAGGAAGAATTATGTTACTCCATCATCATCAAAGTCATTTTTTGTAGAACAAACAGGTGAAGCAACTCCAAGAGATACATGTTGTGCGTGTAAAGGTGATCATTTCTTATTTAAGTGTCCATCATTCCGAAATAGCAGTCTAGAAGATCGTATACAATTGGTGAATGAATATGGGTTATGTCGTAATTGCTTAAGAAAAGGACATATCGCTCTTAAATGTTATTCAGAAACTTCTTGTTTGATTTGTAAACGAAAACATCATTCACTTTTACACCAAAGGTCCAACAATGATTCAAGCCAACAAACACCATCGAGTGCACATTCAGTATTTATCGAACAACCAAAATTAAATCATCCATCAACAATTAGTCAACCATCAACATTACCAATCACTCAACATTCACACGCAACACAAGAGCAACATTCAACATTACTAGCAAAACCCATTCCTGCCATTCAACTAACAACAGAAAACACACCAACACAAAATTGTTTACTGTCGAGTAACAATTATCTACAATCTTCTACAAGCATTCTATTACCCACTTCTATTGTCAAAGTGAAATAACGCAGTGGTGAGTTTGTACAAGCTCGTGTACTCCTTGATTCGGGTTCTCAATGCTCATTTGCAACCGAATCATTGATAAAACGCCTAGGCCTAATCCGCAGTAAGTCAAACTTAAAAATAATCGGCCTAGCAGCCTCAGCTGTCGGCTCAACAAGAGGTAGAGCGACACTAGTTATACAATCAAAATGGAATCAAAATTACACCATCATTATTACGTCTCAGATCATGAAATCGATATCCTCTAATTTACCTGAGACTAGTTTTAGTTTACAATCTTACGACCAATTGAAGCAACTCGAACTCGCCGATCCGAAGTTTAATGAAGCTGGTCCCGTTGATATATTGATTGGAGCAGAACACGTTTTCGATATCATTGGGAACCAAAGATTACATATTCCTGGATTACCACCTTTATATAACTCGCAGCTTGGATGGTTGGTAGCAGGTAGTATGAATTCAGAAAAGCATGTAGATTGTAACATATCACTTATGGTAAAGTCATTGAAAGTAGAAAACGAAGATTTAAACGAATTGTTGAAGAGATTTTGGGAGGTTGAAGAACCTTCAATACAGTCAGAATCAAGATCTAACCTTGACTATTGCGAACAGCTATATTCCACAGAAACTGTGAAAACCAAGAACAACCGTTTTGAAGTGAGACTACCATTTGTTTCACCTAGATTGACCTTAGGAAGCTCATACTTTATTGCAAAAATTCGCCTGTTAGCAAGGGAGAGGAAATTTATGAGAAACAAAGAATTCTACGAGCAATACAAATTTTTATGAAAGAGTATTGCCAGTTGAATCATATGGAACGAGTGGACTGGACACAAATCCCAAAAGAAGATGATAAACGATATTTTATACCACATCATGGAGTGTATAAGGAGAGTAGCAGCACCACTAAGCTTCGAGTAGTATTCGACGCGTCGGCTAAGACGTCAAATTCAGTATCCCTAAATGATATCATGCATGTTGGTCCAAAAATTCAGTCAGATTTGTTTGAAATATTACTACGATTCCGGATGCACCAAATTGTCTTTGTTGGTGATATAGAAAAGATGTACCGACAAATTTTAGTAAGTGACAATGACTGCAATTATCAGTTAGTGTTATGGCGCGATGATAAATCAAAGGAGATCGATATCTATAAATTACGAACGGTTACTTATGGAATGAACTGCTCCCCATTTTTAGCAGTCCGAACACTTCAACAAATAGCCCTTGACAACGCGATTCAACATCCAAACGCATGTCAGGCCATATTACACGATTTTTATGTAGACGATCTCTTGGCGGGAGCTGACTCCGAAGAAGCTGCTTTGAAATTGAAAGATGAGATAGTCTCATTACTTGATAAACACGGATTTCATCTACGGAATTGGAGATCCAATTCCCAACATTAAGTGATTCCCCATTAAGTCATTTTCAGATATTGAGTCTACAATGGAACAGAAGTTACTTGAAGAAGATCAAATTGTGAAAACGCTCGGATTAAGATGGGACGCAAATACGGATACATTCTCATTTCAAACCAAACTAGTGGAAATTGACGAATGGACGAAGCGCAAAATTTTGTCAGAAGTATCAAAATTATATGATCCGTTTGGATGGCTGGCACCAACAGTCATATTGTTCAAAGTGATAATACAAAAATTATGGGTTAGCCAACTGGATTGGGACTCTCCAGTCTCATTAGAGTTAAACGACGAATTTCAAGTCATATATAAAGGACTTACTTACCTAAATAACATTACCATTCAGCGTTCCTATCACAAATTCAATCAATCAAAATTAAAGGATGTACAAATTCATGCATTTTCTGATGCCTCTGAAAAGGTATATTTACGTGCGACAGGAATTGATGGCATCATTAGTACTGAAATAATATGTGCAAAAACGAAAGTGGCGCCTATAAGGCAAATTTGCTTGCCCAGGTTAGAGCTATGTGGTGCGTACATCTTGAGTAAACTAATAAAACATCTTAAGAGTTGCATATTTAAAGAAGTTCCCACCGAGGTGTATGCTTGGTGTGACTCATCAATTGTGTTACATTGGTTAGCTGATATACCCAGACGCTGGAAAACATTTATCGCAAATCGGACGTCATCCATTTTGGACGTCATTCCAACACAACACTGGCACCATATAAATGGCAAGGAAAATCCAGCCGATTTACTCTCTAGAGGTGTATCACCAGATCGATTATGTCAAATGAAGCTATGGTGGAAAGGTCCTCCATGGCTCATACAACATTCATCAACTTGGCCAGTTAAATACATTCCAATGACAAATTTAAATCCTACCATTCTAGAACAAAGAGCAAACACACTATTCTGTGAAAATCAAAATGTATCCACGAGTATAATCAACAACTTATTTAATTCATGTTCATCTTACTTAAAGGTTAAGCGTTGTTTAGTATTTGTAATGAGATTCTGTCGAGTTTCAACTGGAGAAAAGGTCAAAATGAGCGGACCTATACAAATCAAGGAATTAGTTCAAGTTGAAAATCATATCGTTCGCTTTATTCAAGCTCAGAATTTCAACGAAGAATTAACATGTATACGTAAAGGAGAAGCGATCAAGTCGAAATCGAAATTAAAAGCCTTCGATATTTTCATGGACGAAAACGGAATACTCAGAGTAGGTGGGCGATTAAAAAATTCTAACCTTAACTACTCATCAAAACATCCGATCATATTACCGAAAAGCCATCCGGTAAATGATTTAATAATTAAGGAATTACACCACTCATTGTTACATGGGGGTTTAACGCTAGTGTTAAATACACTTCGGTTAAAATTTTGGATGATTAACGCCCGAAATAATATAAAACAGTTCATCAAAAACTGTGTTGTTTGTATACGATTTCGTGCAGAATCTGGATGCCCAAGAATGGGTGACTTACCAGCCGAGAGGGTTACAGAAACTCGAGTTTTCCGACACAGTGGTGTCGACTATGCGGGCCCTATATATATCAAGACGAGTAAACTTCGTAAGGCTCCGATGACTAAAGCATACATTGCGGTTTTTGTTTGTTTGGCAATAAAAGCTGTTCATTTGGAAGTAGTCAGTAGCTTAGATACTGAATCGTTCATTGCTGCACTTCGTAGGTTTATAGCTCGACGCGGGCTACCCGCTCTTATTTGTTGCGATAATGGGTCAAATTTTGTATCCGCTAACTCTGAGCTTAAATTACTTAATAAGCAATTGACACAACAACAAAATTCTAATAATGTTATTGATTTTTGTTCACAGAAAAACATAGAATTTCGTTTCAACCCACCTAGCGCTCCACATTTCGGAGGATTATGGGAGGCCACAGTGAAATCCGTGAAATTTCATTTACGAAGAGTTGCAAAGGATTCTAACTTTACATTCGAGGAGTTAACCACTATGATAACTCAAATTGAAGCTATATTAAATTCACGACCACTGTGTCGATTGCATGACAGTCCAGATGATCTTCAGATATTAACGCCGGGACATTTCTTAATTGGAGAACCAATGATGAGTATCCCAGATCCAAATTTTGACCAAATTCCAGATAACAAGGCAAACATATGGCAAAACATTCAAAAATGAGTCCAAGGATTTTGGAAGACCTGGCACAGGGATTATTTAAGCACACTTACACAACGAATGAAATGGTGCAAAGAGGGTCCGACATTTAACATAGATGATGTAGTACTTCTGAAAGATGAAAATTTACCACCAGCCAGGTGGATGTTGGGCCGAATAATAGCTGTGTTTCCAGGCAAAGACGAAATCGTGCGAGTTGTAAAAATCAAAACAAAACAAACAGAGTTAATAAGACCAGTAGTAAAATTAATTAAGTTACCAATAGGAAAAGATTCGAATTAATATCTGTAATTGTATAATTCCAATTAAAATTTTACGAAGTAAGGGTAGTTATTATGTATGTTATGTACGATTGATTAAATTTACTGTTAATTGTTAAGATAATTATGTATGTTCATATTTCTCTTAACTCGGGGAGTATGTTAGACGAGAATTGATCGTCATTCTAATCGTTGTTCCTAAAATGAAAATATTCTATTTAATGAATCGTACAATTTAAATATTTCTGCCTAAATATTTCTTTATATCTGCCTAAGCAATTGTATCAAATTCTTAAATCTTACATTAAAGATCGACGCTTTCGAGTGAAACTTGAAACTGAGTACGCTGAACTAAAAAGAATATCAGCAGGTATAGCACCAGGTAGCGTACTTCAAAATATTCTGTTCATACTTTATACGAGAGCTTTACCGAATATTCTTGATACTACAGTAGCAACGTTTGCAGACGGTACAGCTTCCTGAAGTTTACCGCAAGTAACATGGTGAGTAACAAGACTAAAAAGTAGCGCATCTTAATAAATGAAGCCAAATCAGTACACGTCAACTTTACAAACCAAAATGTAAACTAGACTCCTGTGCTTTTTAACGCAAATCATATTATATACTAGGCTAAGCTATATGCTAGGCTAAGATGGAAAGAGCACATCAAAAAGAAAAAAACGAGTTCAACATCAAAGAAAGGAAAATGTACTGGCTGACAATACATAATACATTCTCTGGACGCGATGAATAAGGCGTCGGCCATATTAACAACAGCTAAAGCAAAGATGGCACTAGTAGAATAGAATCTAGTTACTAGCAGAATAACCGTAGCAAGATTCCGATAACTAACATTCAGTGATATGCCATAACAAAAGACGCAGCTGAAACAACCAATGATTAATTTTATGGCCAATAACCAGCTACAATAGCATAATGGACACACAGATATTATCAAGGTAATACAAGGAGATTTCATTGCAAAAATTGGAACAGATATAACACCGACCTGATAACCATGCGCGTAATAATATTGGAGAACGAATCATCTACTTCTGCGTCACAAATCAGCAAAAATTTCACGTCATTACAAGATATCAGAGCAATGTGTAGTGCATATATTCACAGTGACAACCAGCAGGTAATATCACCGACAGCTTATTAAAAGATGCCGACACAAGAAACACTTTCTATGAAGCACTCAAGCTTAGCCTCCAAACCAATGAAGAAGCGGCCCTCAGTGTAGCGCAACAATGGAAACAAATCGAATAAGTCTATATCGAAACAGCTACAAACACACTCGGGTACCAATAATTTAAACGTAAATTCTGGATCTATGATAAAATTTGGATGCAAATTGAAGAACGCCGGTAACTCAAGTTTCAAATGTGTCAATAAAATACGTCGGTGCTAATCACAATTGAAGAGATGGAAGGAATATTTCGGTCACAACATCGCCAACAATACACAAGTCTTCGAATTAACATCTGGCGCTAATATAACGAAACTGTTAACACCCATCCACCAACGGAGCGGGAAGTCCAGCAATGCGAAAGTTTTCAAAGGAAACATTTCAACAACTACTAGAGCTCTAGTACAGAATACCGCGAAAATAGAAAGAAGGCTTGACTATAACGATTCCCATAAAAGGTGACATCAGAGAATGTAAAAATTGGCAAGATATATCCCACTTCAACATAAACATAAAAATATTAGCGATGGTCATCCTATAGATAAAATTTCCCCGACAGTCAACCAGAAATTAAGAGTGGAACAAACTGGCTTCAGAACAGGGCGAAGTTGCGCCGATCAAGCACAACACGCATCATCATTAAGCAGTCTAACGAATGGACGTTCTTTCAACATAATACATAGGAACGCCAGAAATAAATCGAACTCATGATCGAGTTTAATACAAAGACAAGCAAAGGGAAACATATGCGTACTCTGGCCACCTCTGTTCCTAGTAGTATTAGATAGTGGCATGATAAAATTAGATAGCGCTTCCCCAACCGCATCCAGTGGGAAGGATCGCAGAAATTAAATGTTCTGGATTACGCAGATGACAAATGCCTATATTCAGTGAGCCTTCTGAAGAGTATGAGCCTTATTTGTCTGAAAACTTTTTATGCTTTTCCAATTTATTGCGTGATGACGAACATTGTAGTAGGTACTATTAACATTCTGATAGCTCTTGATAGCTTCTGATCGCTTTTGACGAAGGATTCTGTAATTTTTTTTGAAATTAAACTGAGTCAGCTATTTTTCCGACTCACTGCTCCATTTATAGTGACTATTTGGTATGGTTTTGCTACCTAGTCAACTGTATTGGTTAACAGCCGACATAACTGTTGAAGGTGAAGAGATCAGTAAACATGTCGGAGGCATTGTCTATTTTCAATCGATTTTGTTCGTGTAAACGATTTAAAAAAATTTTAATTTCGCACATTTAACAATTTCACACTTTAACCGTAACATATACGAGTACATAAATGTGTTTCATAAAAATTTGGACTCGAATTTTTAAATGGGAAGAAAGAATGAAATGCATCAAATTTTGATGATTGCATTCGCCAGTCTTTTAATTTTCGACATACATTGATTACACGTGTAGAATATTCATTATCTACGCGGTGTAGATAATACGGCACAACACTGATCGTCGATATTTTCCACTGCTCTATAAATTTTAAGATCATCTGCGAACATCAAGATCTGAGAATGCTGTATTAATTTGGTTCTTCAAAATGTTGGAATAATTCAAGGACCCATCATATGTGATCCTTGTGACCTACCCCTAAAGTAGCTTGGGTTCTAGCTTCGATCCTTTATTTCCCAGTCCAATATATTGAATTCAATCACTTAAATTTGATTTAAACCAAGAATTGGTTAGTGAAGTCAAATTTGTATAATCGGCATCAGATCCACACTCGTCTTTGAACATATCCGAAGCACGGCGGTTATTCAGCATCAAGCGAGACACTAATTTAAGATAGATAAATTATTAGATAACATCTGAATCAGTTGTAACACCTTCGGTGAGTGCAAGTACTTTAACGATGGTGATATTAAATTTCTTAGAGTGGAGTCTGGCCAAATTCTCCTCCGTTCTGATGGCCGCTGTAATCAAGAGTGTAACCATTGGAGGTGTCATGGATTCCACTCCCAGATCACCCAAGCGTACTTGCACTAGTATTCGTTTAATGTGTAACTCTTTGGTTTTGGAGAACTCCTGGCTCAGCACCCCATTTTAAAAGCGTTGTCAGGGTTCAATTTCCGAGGTCGTGTTTGTCATGAATACAATATTGCAATTTGTGTAAGATATGAATCTGTGATCTACTTCTTGTGTAGTACGTAAACAATCGGTTAAGCAGCACTGGCGTAACCCTCGTTTTATTTTTATGCCACTTTCTCTTAAAATCACTTTAAACATTGAACATGCTACACTTTAAAAATCATCAAGCTGTATACACAAATCCGCAGCATTAGATTAACTTTAACATTTACTTTATGGCCTATTCGTTGTTTCGGTGATTTTATTATCATTTATTTGTTTTTTTTTGTTGGGTTCTCTCGCGAACATTTTTGTACGCGAGTTGAATAAATTGAAAATTTGATTTTTAAGATTTAAGGTAATTGGAATAAATTGAAATTCGTAGGATATCGATTTAGCCTGCATAAAACATTCGAACGGATTTGGAATGAAATGAATAGCGTAGGAGTATATTATGGTTTAGGATTTTACACCAGATCGGTGGTGTGGTTTGCTTTAAATTTAATTAAAAATGAACTTCCAAGTTCTATAACGTTTCAGAATTGAAGAATAAACCACTCATATACAGTTTGATTTAATCTTGGTTGGTTCGTCTTCATATGGATAAACATGTTTTATCGTATCTTCGTATATAAACTCGTACACCTGAATTCCTATATATACATCCCATCATAAAACGTAAACATTACAATGTAAAAAATCGTTCTCTGTGCCGCTTCCATATCCACTTTGGTAGATGCCATATACCGTAGTTTTTGATTTTATTAAAACCATCATCAAAAACCACTTAACTCATGTTGAAGTTGATGATAATTATTGTGGTTTTGTAATATTTCATTAATTTTCTTTTTGTTTTTATAGTTTGTAGTTACAGGCTACCAATGTTCATGTTGAGCATGGTGAAGTTTATTCAGGCATCCGTATGTACATATATAACATATACCTTCAGAAACTGTTGTCTATATAATGCGAGTTTTTTTTTTTGTTAACATACATAAAATTAATTGAAATCATTAAATTCACATGAATTGGGCAGATGCGATGAAAGGTGGTAAATCGGTATGTGGTAATACGGAATGTTTGATCACGTAGCCGAGTTTTTCATTTAAATTTTTTTTTTTAATTTATTTCTTCAGAAGAGGAACTAGACAGGCTCTTTGATGCCATACAATGGTCGGTTTGGGAATGCACCCCCAAATTATCACCCAGGAAATAAAAATTCGTTAGTCACCCAATAGAAGTAAGATAAAACGACCTTAAACAACTTGTGCATCAAACTTAAGGCAAAATGAAAAATGAAACAATTGGAAAACACCTTTGTTCTCTAGCTCCAACTAAAGATACCGACTGTTCCCCCTAGACAGCAACAAAAGGGTTAAAATGACCAAAAATGCAGATAGGAAATGGGCTAGAAGTGCGAAAGATAAAGCTGACCTGTTTGCTGAACATCTTGAAGAAACATTTCAACCTCTAGGCCGGCAGACAAGTTACGTAAACACTACTGATCTGCCCAGAACATCTAACTTCGAATATATCAGGCCTGTAACATTGAAAGAACTAAAAGCTGAAATTAAGAACATAAAAGCAAACCGTATCGCCAGCAAACATTCTAACATGACCCGTGAGCAGTAAATTGGCCATACCATTTACGTAGATTAGAAATAATAAAGGGCCAAGGACACTCCCTTGAGGAACACCACAGTTCACACCTAAAGTGGAGCTTTTTACACCATTTAGAATCATAAACTGCTTTCGATTCAATTTCTGGATTCATAGAACAGGGCCGTATCGTCAGTAAACACTCTAACATGACCCGTGAGCTGGAAATTGGCCGTAGCATTTACGTAGATTAGAAATAATAAAGGGCCAAGGATACTCCCTTGAGGAACACTACAGTTCATACCTAAAGTGGAGCTTTTTACACCATTTAGAATCACGAACTGCTTTCGATTACCTACCAAACATTCTAACATGACCCGTGAGCGGTAACTGGGCCATATCATTTACGTAGATTAGAAATAATAAAGGTTCACCGACCAAATGGCACAGTGGTTAAAGCTTTGGCGTTTGGATCGGGAGGTACCGGGTTCGAATCCCGTTAGGGGCAGGATGCAAAGTGAAATTTCATCAACAGATTTCGATCTGTGGCGAAATGTAACACATCTATGACCCCCTGTCGGTGTGCAAAACTCATGGGCCGACCCATCTTCCATGCTGGTATAGGCTGGCATGGAGCTTGCAATGTGCAGATGGTCTTAAAATCGGTCCTATAGCCGTACGTCCTCGAGTTGGCCGCAAGGCGTAAAGTAAGGACGTTAAAAGCATAACCGCGGAAGAGCACGGTGAGCCTTGAGCCCCAAAACAGATCGCATAGTTACCAATAAAAAAAATAAAAAAAAAAAAAATAATAATAAAGGACCAAGGACACTCCCTTGAGGAACACCACAGTTCACACCTAAAGTGGAGCTTTTTACACCATTTAGAATCACAAACTGCTTTCGATTACCTGACAATTTCTGGACTCATAGAACATCGTATCGGCAGCAAACATTCTAACATGACCCGTTAGCGGGAAATTGGCCATATCGTTTGCGTAGATTATAAATAATAATGGGCCACGGACACTCCTTTGAAGAACACCACAGTTCACACCTAAAGTGGAGCTTTTTACACCAATTAGAATCACGAACTGCTTTCGATTACCTGACAATTTCTGGATTCATAGAACAGGGCCGTATCGTCAGCAAACATTCCAACATGACCCGTGAGTGGTAAATTGGCCATACCATTATAGTAGATTATAAATAATAAAGGGCCACGGACACTTCCTTGCAGAACACCACAGTTTACACCTAAAGTGCAGCCTTTTACACCATTTAGAATCACAAACTGCTTTCGATTCAATTTCTGGATTCATAGAACAGGGCCGTATCGTCAGCAAACATTCTAACATGACCAGTGAGCGGTAAATTGGCCATACCATTTACGTAGATTAGAAATAATAAAGGGCCAAGGACACTCCCTTGAAGAACACCACAGTTCACACCTAAAGTGGAGCTTTTTACACCATTTAGAATCATGAACTGCTTTCGATTACCTGACAATTTCTGGATTCATAGAACAGGGCCGTATCGTCAGCAAACATTCTAACATGACCAGTGAGCGGTAAATTGGCCATACCATTTACGTAGATTAGAAATAATAAAGCGCCAAGGACACTCCCTTGAGGAACGCCACAGCTCACACCTAAAATGGAGCTTTTTATACCATTTAGAATCACAAACTGCTTTCGATTACCTACCAAACATTCTAACATGACCCGTGAGCTGGAAATTGGCCATATCATTTACGTAGATTACAAATAATAAAGGGTCAAAGATACTTCCTTTAGGAACACTACAGTTCACACCTAAAGTGGAGCTTTTTACGCCATTTAGAATCACAAACTGCTTTCGATTACCTGACAATTTCTGGATTCATAGAACTGGGCCGTATCGTCAGCAAACATTCTAACATGACCCATGAGCGGTAAATTGGCCATACCATTTACGTAGATCAGACATAATAAAGGGCCAAGGACACTCCTTTGGGGAACATAAAAGTTCACACCTAAAGTGGAGCTTTTTACACCATTTAGAATCATGAACTGCTTTCGATTACCTGACAATTTCTGGATTCATAGAACAGGGCCGTATCGTCAGCAAACATTCTAACATGACCCGTGAGTGGTAAATTGGCCATACCATTATAGTAGATTATAAATAATAAAGGGCCACGGACACTTCCTTGCAGAACACCACAGTTTACACCTAAAGTGCAGCCTTTTACACCATTTAGAATCAGAAACTGCTTTCGATTCAATTTCTGGATTCATAGAACAGGGCCGTATCGTCAGCAAACATTCTAACATGACCAGTGAGCGGTAAATTGGCCATACATTTACGTAGATTAGAAATAATAAAGCGCCAAGGACACTCCCTTGAGGAACACCACAGCTCACACCTAAAATGGAGCTTTTTATACCATTTAGAATCACAAACTGCTTTCGATTACCTACCAAACATTCTAACATGACCCGTGAGCTGGAAATTGGCCATATCATTTACGTAGATTACAAATAATAAAGGGTCAAAGATACTTCCTTTAGGAACACTACAGTTCACACCTAAAGTGGAGCTTTTTACACCATTTAGAATCACAAACTGCTTTCGATTACCTGACAATTTCTGGATTCATAGAACTGGGCCGTATCGTCAGCAAACATTCTAACATGACCCATGAGCGGTAAATTGGCCATACCATTTACGTAGATTAGAAATAATAAAGGACCAAGGACACTCCCTTGAGGAACACTACAGTTCACACCTAAAGTGGAGCTTTTTACACCATTTAGAATCACAAACTGCTTTCGATTACGTGGGAATTTCTGGACTCATAGAACATGGCCGTATCATCAGCAAACATTCTAACATGACTCGTGAGCGGTAAATTGGCCATACCATTTACGTAGATTAGAAATAATAAAGGGCCAAGGACACTCCCTTGAAGAACACCACAGTTCACACCTAAAGTGGAGCTTTTTACACCATTTAGAATCACAAACTGCTTTCGATTACTAAGTTAGCTTGCTAACAGTTTGTATGATAGGCCACGGAAGCCATAAATTTGTAATTTTTGAAGAAGTAAACTGTGATCTACAATCAAAAGCTTTACGAAGGCAAGAAATAAGTCAGAGATATAATTTTGCCTGTCAAAATTTCGATAGATCAAATCATTTATTTCAAATCAATGTGTGTTAGGGCCAAATCTGTACCAGAACCTTGTCGAAATCCATACTAACGAGAATAGAACAAATTGAGCGCTTGTTTGCAAAGTATTTTCCGTTTTTGATCTTCCTATTTAGCAAATCTAATTTGATGTTTTAGTTATTAGTACTGTTCCTTTCTGTTGCTTCACATACGGTTTTTAAGTTTAATTACGTCCCAGAGATCAAGAGTCATCCAAGCACAAACACTTGCATTTTTAATTTTTACATTTACTTCCTTCAATATGGAAAACTGTAGAACAAGTTTATTATACATATCAAAAATCCTTTCAAGCGTAGACTCAGGATTTCTGACGTCAAACACGGTACTCATTAAAAAATATTCAAAGGACTCATTAACCTTTTTATGATCTCCTTTATGATCACTTATGTCGGCTGCAATGGTAAAATTTCGAACTTGCTCAATATTATGAAAACTACTAACAGAGTGGTCTAAAATATTACGGCTCAGTGGTCTGCTAAAGAAAGTATTTGTGACAATCATACCATGAGAGAGCAAGGTTGCGTTATAGTTATGTTAATGTAGCAACTAAAACAAAATCGTGTGTAGATTTAAAGTTTCTGAGAATTTGTTCTAAAAAACCAAGAAACGATGCTGGGTCAGAATTAGGAGGCCTATATATTCCGTATATTTTCGTTAGATTAAACTGCAAAAGTTGAATGCCTATGTAAGGAATGTTAAAGAACCGTCATCCATAATTTTCATGGTGAATGGAATATGATTCCTAATGAATATAGCAATACCACCACCCGATCTAAATAACAAAGGAGCTGCCTGAAAAAGATCCCGTAAATTATTGCATATAATCAATGCGAACCTCAGGAAAAAATATGTGCCAATGCAGTGAAAAATAGCAGAAGTAATAATGATTCCGAAATCGGGCAAGCCAATGAATGATAAAAAATCTTACCTGTCAATTTCCATTCTACCAACACTAAAATAATTGTTTGAGAGGCTGTTGCTCAAAAGATCTCAGAATATCAGTTTGGTTTCGGGGAGAAACACTCAACTATTGAGCAGGTTCATAGGCTTACTGATGCCATTGGGAATAAGGTTTACTCTAGTATCTTCTTAGATGAGGCGCAGCCCATCAATGATTCCTCATAGGCTAAGGTGTGCTTAAGAAAGTACTCCTGTGCATTTGGGTGTGTAGGGTTGATAGGTTTCCCTAAAATAGTGTGTCCATTTAATAGTTCTAAGGGTGTAAATTTAGTTGTGGAATGAATGGATTTGTTGTAGGAGAAGATAGCACGGTGCATTAGCTCTTTAATGCTTAGTTGGGGAGAATTTAGATATGCAATTTTGATAGGTTCCTGAAGTGTTGAGTGCAATCTTTCAACAGGGGAGTTCCCAGTTGACGAATATGTTGACGTATGGTGTAATTGGATGAAATGTTCGTCTAAGAAGACTTTGAACGAAGGTGTGTTCATATTTCCTTCATTGTCGGTAATAATTTTTGTGGGTTTACCGTGTACACTAAACAACCGTTCGAGTTTCCTTTGAATTCTTTAACTAGTGCGGGTATTCGCGGGGTAGAAGGCCCCCGCGAATTTCGTATTTGTTGAGAAGTGTGAGAAATACGTGATTTTGGAAGAAACAGAAATCCATATGAAGAATTTCCATAGGTCTTTTCGGTGTTTCCGTTATCTCATATTCCAATTTAGGTGGTACAGGTGTTGGATGTACTTTGCGGTAATGTCCTTCATATTCGGGAAATGGTAAGTCCTATTGATGAACTCGTGATTTTCGACTATTCCTCGATGGTGATTTTCTTCATGCCGTTTCTTTATTATAGCTCGTTGGTCCTCAGGATTGAACTCACTCCGTTAAGAGCATATGTGTTCTTACTAGATATGGATTGTGGGAGTTCCAAAATTTCTCACGGTATGCCTCTGTAGCTATTTGGAAAACTATATCTTCACACTATATTGGGTGTTGGGGACCCAACAATGGGTCTTCATGTTGAATTTTTAATCCTTGCATTTCGGGATCAACTGTTATGATCAATTGGGAACTAAAATGGTTTATGACTGTATTGGTAGTCGGTATGATAGTTTGTTCATCATTATTTGTGATTTGGGAATCCGTAGATGGGTCTAAAGTTTCGGAGGTGTTTAGAGTGTTGATAACGTTAAGTTCGAGTTGCATTCGTGAGAGTCCATCCGCGTTGGTATTCTTTGCACCTTTTTTGTATACGATTTTGTAATCGTATTCCTCCAATTTTAATCTCCATCGAACCAATTTGGAATTTGGTTCTTTGAGATTGAAACGTCATGACAGTGCCTTAAGGTCTGTGACAATTTTAAACTTTTGGTCAAATAAGTACGGTCGAAAGTACTTAGTTGCCCAGACGATAGCTAGAAGTTCTTTCTCTGCTAGAAGTTTTCTTCTGTGACCGTTAAGGTTCTGGATGCGTAGCAAATAGGCTTATCTTTTCCTATAGGCCCTTGTGAAATTCCTTAGAAAAATCTGGATACTGTTAAATGGGTTCCTTGCATAACAACTCTTTACAGTATTCGAAATACTGGATATATCTAGTGTCAAGTGTGATCTTTGATCTTTTCTCAAGCATTCCGTTAAGGGCTTGGTAATTTCGGAGAAGTTTCTGATGAACTTACGATAGTATCCTAACAGGCCTAAGACGCTTTTAATTTCTTTCTCTGTTTTAGGAATTGGAAAGTCTTTAATTGCTTTTATCTTATCGGGATTTGGTTTGACCCAGAAAGGCCCAGAAAGGCAATTTCTCTATGGAGAAATTCCGACTTATCCGAAAAGACGATAATATCGTATAGCACAAACCTTGTATAGCACAAGCACGATTTGCCTTGTAGTTCACCAAGGACATTGTCGATGACTCTTTGGAGTGTCGATGGTACATTTTTAAGGCCAAAAGGCATTCTAACATATTCGTAGTGCCCATGATCTACAGAGAAAGCCGTTTTAGGTGTATCCTCTTTTTTGACCTCAATCTGGTGAAACCGAGATGCTAGATCTAACGTCGAAAAATACAGACATTTGCCCAATTTGTCCAGGATATCCGTAATGTTCGGTAGCGGATACCGGTCATCTATCTTTTTTTCGTTTTTCCAGTTGCGTCGGCCTTTTTCGGCATGTGGGCGACGACCAAGGAGAGAAGCTGGGACGGATGATTCCATCTTGTAGCATTTTGTATATATGCTTCTTTACTTCCTCTTTATGGACGAAAGGGAACCGATAGCTTTTGGTGAAGATAGGTTTATCGTCTTTCAGATTTATGCCATGTTTGACGTCATTGGTAAATGACAATCGTTGCTCTGTTTTGAGAAATAGATCCTGGTATTGATGAGAAAGTTTAGTGATGGCTACTTTTTCAGGATTGAGGTGTTGAACTCTAATCAACTATGAGGTATCTTCATTTTGTGTTTCACCCAATTCTTGTACATAGCAATGGTGGGGTTCGGCTCGATAAAATTTTTTTAATAGCTCAACTTTAATTGGTTGTTCGATAACGAATGTGTGTTGTTTATTGCTATAATTGACGATTTCCAGAGTAGCGTACCAATTTCTACTATGATATATTCCCTCGGGGATAATTAGATGTAGTTAGCATCACATAGACGTCGCCGTTCTCTACGTCTACCGGAAGTTCAACGATAAGTTTACTTCTTGGCAATATAGAATAGGGTTTGGATGAATAATTTGGCTTGAACAGTAAAGGGATCTTTACTTTATCCGTTTTCAATCATCAAAGCATTCATGGAACTTGAACATAAGGAATTCTATGGGTTCCCTGATTTTGAACTCCATGAGTCCTGGAATTACTACTTTTTGGTTTATGGCATGGGTGTTAAACATGGTTTTTATATCGATAGGTGTATAGTACGTATCCGTGAAGGATGTACGAACTCTGGGTTCAGAAAGGATTTGTTAGAGCCAGTGCCAATTAGTATCTTTAGTGTTTTTTGTGGATTTAACCATACGTGTGTGTACGGTAGCGTATATGTTTGATGTTTGTTTACACCTATGTATCCAACTCTGTTGGTGACGCTTCGGGATGAAAATTTGCATCATCTACCTCGCCTTCTTCCAAATCAGGGAAGTATAATGGTGCTCCCTCTTCATGCTGTTCCGGTTCTTCTTCGAAGTTGGTCTCAGTATTGAACATTTCCTGAGCCCGGAACTTCGGAGGTCCATTTGATTCGAATTGATAGTTATTTGGTTGGTTAGACTTGTTATAAATTGTGTACTGAGCGTAACCGTTTGGATTGGATGCCGTATCCATTTTATCAACTTTCCTTGGTGGAACCATAGGGGTTTTGTGCACGAATCTGTTATTATTATAGTTCATGCGAACATTTTGACTAACAATTTTGTTGGGTAAAAGGCCTATGGTTGTAATACTGAGATGGAGGTCGCTGATTAGCTTCCGGGTGATAATTTCTAATTTGAGGAATGGGTGGACGGCTTGAATAATTGTTCCGTTGAGGATTATTGGTCTTGATATAATTGGCTTTTGTGGGGTGAAGTTTGCGTTCATGGTTGTACCTTTTTTCATGTACGTCATGTTCTGCTCCTTCAGCTCCTTTTTTGACCTTACTACTATACAATTATGTTCGTTTAATTTAATATGGTTATTTATTGTGCTTTGTATGTTGATTATCTTAGCGAAATATTTATCGATTGTATCGTTTCTGTTAACACCCAGAACATTTTTGGTGGAACCATGTAACGTGAAAAATCATTTACCGAAAAGTGAGCACTATCATTAGTATCACAACAAGACACCATAGATGGATTCTTTTATATGGGGGGTTAGCGGTTAGTTCAAAATATAAATTAAGTTATTTTTTTACATAAGCTCCAACCTACTTGTATGTATACGTAAATTTATAGGTAAAGTGAAATAACCACAATCCAAAGTTCAACACTGTTAGAATTATGACCGAAAGATTAGGAGCTTGTTTTGAATTGAATAAAGGGGGTTGACAAGACATTCGTACAAAATATAAAATTTAACAAAACCACAAATTCGTCTCACAACTTTTCAATGGATTCCAAACTTTAGTTAGGGCAAAACAAAATCTAGAAAATCGTTGTAAACGTTCTAAATTCTTTAATCTGTCCAGAGAAACCGCAAATCTACATCACTCTTTCTGTAAATGCTCTACAGTTATACCTTAAACACATAGCATTTACTTTTATTTTCGACAAAACCATAAAAATAAAAAGAATTATTATAAATCCAATCAAAAACCATCGCACACAAACATAATTAAGAATCTGAGTAACAGTAAGAAGAAAAACCTCAACAAAAAAAAAAGTTATTTTCATGTAATTTTCATTCTTTTGATCTTGAATTTTCTTTCTTTAATTCTTTACTCTTCTGTACGAGTTCTTTGAATTCGAGAAATGTAGCAAAAGTTTTTCATTTCAATTTTTTTTTTTCTAAATTATTTCAAAATTTTATTATATTTATGTAGTTATTTCTTTTAGGGTATATAAGGAGATGATATGATTTAGCATAAAGTACATTTTATAACAAATTCTGCAAGAATTTATAACCAGGATGTTACAAACAATTTTAACTTGGGCTTATTTCATTTTAAGAGTTGTATAGTTTTGGGATACGCTTTACGCAAAAGGAATTTGCCTAAAGTTCAAATTTTTATGCTAAAAGTCTTGTTCCATATATATGGAGTTTACTGTGCAAACATTTTTTATTTTTTAAGCTTGGTGGATGGATGCTGCAGCCGGTCAAAGGAGCATAATTTTTGAACAGGTGTGAATCAATCTTTCATCGATCTAGAATGTAGGAGATTACTTATTTCAAAGTTGGTGATGTTGTAGGAGAGAAGAACTATTTAAATAGAAAATAATAATCTTTCAAAAACGATTAACAACAAATTCTTTAATTTCAAAAGAAAACTATTAGTAATTTTATGTGAAAAATACTATGGAAATGAGCTTTGTTTTCACCCCGAAAAGTGTCAGAAAAAGACATCCAAGAAGTAGCAAACCAACACACTGCGATCTTAATAGAAACAGAAGAAGACGAGTAAACGTCTGACTACTTCAAAAAATATTATTTTGGCCAGCTACAAGAAAAAGTAGAAACCACAATTTTTTTATTTTATTTTATTTTTATTTTAGTGAATTAATTCGTAATATAAATTACAGTACAATTTTAGCAATAAAAAATATATCAAATGAAATACATAATTCTGGTTATTATAATAAATTATTTAAAATAGTTTTCCTTTAAAGATAGTCTGATTCCAGATTTCGTCATATTAAAATCACAAAACATACTTAATTGATTATAAAACTTCGACATTAAATTCAAAGGTTCGTCACATCCATAATTAGTTTTATGAAAATCTAATTTCAGAAGGGTTCGAGTACGTAGATTCCTCACAGGGGCATACAAGTTAAGGTTAAATAATGAATACGGGCTTACAATTTCGCCATTTAGTAAATTGGAAATGAAAATAGCCCCAGCATGCTGCCGACGAATATCAAGTGGCTCGAGTTTTAGAGATTTACATCGCTCGGTATATGGAGGGAGGCCTAAAACATTCTCCCAGCACATTCTACGATTATCAAACCAAATAGTTTTCCAGGCATAGAAAATTAAGAATGTTTTCTGAACCGCCTCAATTCTCTTGACATGATTACTGTAACTTGGACACCAAACACATGACGCATATTCAAGTTGTGAACGGACAAGAGATTGATATAGCGAGATCAAAGTTTTCGGGTTATTAAACTCTTTCATAATTCGTTTAAGAAATCCTAACATAGAACAAGCCTTTGCAATTATCAAATCAATATGCCGATTCACTGATAAGGTTTGTGTAAACATAACCCCAAGATCTCTTACTTCAGTTATTCTTGATAACTTATCATTATTAATACAGTAATCATGTATTACATATGACGATGAGCGGGTAAATGACATAATTTTACATTTCTTGGTATTCAAAAATAATAAATTATTTTCACACCAATGGCTAATTGCATCAATGTCCTTCTGCAGATTAAATGAGTCTTGCGTATTATTTATTTATAGGGGAAAATATTTTTAGATCATCAGCATAAATTAGACAACGAGCGAATTTGACACATTTGGTGATATCGTTCAAGAATAAAATGAAGATAAGGGGTCCAAGATGGGAACCCTGTGGAACTCCCGAATGCACTTTTATCGGATTAGAAAATCTGTCATTTATTTTTACAAACTGTATGCGTTCAGTAAGGTATGATTCAATCCATTTTAACAAATTATTAGAAATGCCAAAAGATTTTAATTTTTCCAATACAATAACATGGTTGATTGAGTCAAACGCCTTACTAAAGTCAGTATAAATGACGTCAAGTTGCGCCTTAGCCTCAATCACCTCCAAGGCACGTTTTGAAAATCCCATTAAATTCGACACGGTAGATCTTCCACGGACAAACCCATGTTGTTCGTCAACTATAAATGACTTCAGACCGAAATACATGTGGTCACAAACAATTGATTCGAACAATTTAGGGATCGCTGATAGGATAGAAATGCCCCTATAATTAGAGACATCATTCCTATTACCGGATTTGAAGATTGGAACAATATGTGAGGATTTCCAAACAACTGGAAAAATTCCCGACGAAAGTGATCCATTGAATAATATTGATAGAGGAAATGCTAGCTCATGATGATCAAGTTTTTTTAGGAAACTTGAAGGAACACCATCTGGGCCACAGCCATCTTTAAACTGAGTGAGTGATTTGATAATATCCTCCGGGGTGATACGAGGTATATACAAGGTGGTGTTTGTACTATTATGTGTTGTATCCGCAAGTGTTCCCTTATTAACATTATCTAGTCTATAAGTATTTTGGAAGAAAGAACCAAATAAGTTGGCTACGTCTATAGAGTTATTGCCCGAAACATTATTGTAAGACATTGTCGACGGAAAACCGCATGTTTTGCTTCTAGACTGAACGAAATTCCAAAACGATTTCGGATTTAATATCAAATCATTTTGTTGATATAGTTTCTATTAGCTATTTCATGCATGGAATCAAATTCATTAGATACAGAAGAAAAGGCCAATTTAACAGAAGCATTGTTGGATCTTTTCCATTTACGATATAATTTCTTCTTGCGATTACCTAAATTAATCAAGCATTTATTAAACCACGGAGGATTATTTCGATTATTGTTAAAAACAGAAATTGGAACGAATCTGTCGATACCACTAAACAAAATATTATAAAATAGTTGCACATCATGATCTAAGTCATTAAATGAGAAGCGCGCATTCCAGTCAATTGATGAGAAAAATGAAATCAGGCTATCAAAATCATAAAATTTAGATATAAAATTATTCTTAATTGAGTTAGACAATAAAAGTTCTGATTGGTTCAGATTGACCTCCATCGACTTATGGTTAATATCATTAACAATATATGGAACGGGTGCTTCGATTACCGTATATAAATTAATCGAATTCGTAAAGAATCAATCCAAAAACCTACCAATGTAGTTAGGAACATCATTAATCTGGATAAAACCATAAGATAAGATGGAGTCAATACATGAAGTTTCAACAGTCGATGTCACGTTACAAGGTATGATATAATTTACATCCACATCATATACCCATTTGACATTAGGTAAATTAAAGTCTCCCAGAATTAGCACGTTGTCGTCTATGTTGGTTGAAGATGAAATTTTAAACAAACACTGTGTATATTTAGTATACACCTCAGTTTCCGAATTCGGTGGAATATATAAACCAATGACATTTATTGATTGCTTACAGATGTTCAGCTTTACACATAATAGTTCTATAGTTGGGTCGCAATCAACTGTATCACTTACGATAGTAGAGTGGACAGCTATGAGTATCCCACCACCTTTTGATTTAGAACTATTTAATTCAGATCGATCCCGTCTATAGACAATGTATTCCGCAGGAAAGTACTCCGCATTGTAAATATCAGCATTCAAATTAGTTTCGACCAGTACATATACCGGATACCTAGATGCACAAACAAAACGATAAACCTCAGAAGATTTTGAAGCAATGCCACGAACGTTTTGGAAATAGATGAAATTTGAGTTAATATCAACACCGACATTACTATCAGATAAGGTTATATACGCATTCGAGGCTGCTGGCGAACTCCGCGAAAATTTGTCTTCTGATTGAAGTTATATTCCTTAATGAGGAGATGTTCGGGCCATGCCTCGGCCTTCATTATAGCTTCAAAGCACTCAACAGGAACACCAACCTTATATGAAACATATCCAGCGTTCTTTTCAAAACGTGTGCAATTTGCATCCACAATACGAAGATTATTTTTTACGAAATTTTTAAATTCAATGTCAGTAACGGTTGGCTGTAAACGGGACACGAAGATCCATTTTCGCGGTGTAATGGCTCCAATAGAACCAATGCCCTCTGTAGCTGTACCAATTATAACATCTTTCCCAACTTGCATCTTTCCATTATTTTGGAAAGCCTTATTTGTAAACGTTATGGGTTTGTTTTGCAAAGTAGCGCCTTCGTCATTATTGCTTTGGTGTGTACTTAGATACATTTGACAATAGTCCGATTTGAGACTTCAATAGGTCATCACAATCATCACAAATGTAGCGCAGATTTTTTAGTTGGGCAATCAACTCAAATGTTGTCCTGCTTTTAATGCCAAGACATTTAAAATCGATTGATTTATCACACGCAACACAACAAAAATAATAATCTTTAGCAGTAGAACCGCAATCATGGCATCGTTTTTCCATTTGTAATCACAAAAACGTTTAACACCACACAGTTATTTTAGAATACACAGTTTATCACAATAAATAGTCCAATGACAGATACACTCAAAATAAATATAGATTGACTTAACAGTTTATCACCACAAGAATGTTCAAAATAAATTTATATAAATTAAAAATTAAAACACAACCGTACAGATCAGCAGTCCTCCGATGAATCGAGTACAATGATCGTGTACAATGATCGAGTTACAACGATTTCACGGCGATAATACAACTACGTCAGAATCAGTCCAGATGAAACTGCCAAAAATAGAACTACCAAACTTTTACGGTGAATATGACCGATGGGAAACATTTAACGATATATTCACCGAAATGATTCATCAAAACAACAAAATATCTGACACGGGGAAGATGACATATTTAAAACTCATAATTCATCTAGCAACAGGTGACAATTACCAAACAGACTGGAGCATAATACAGAATAGATATAACAACGCGAGGTTACTCGCCAACCAATAATCAATTTGATAAATACTCAAAATTTACTTTATTTAATTTATTTAATTTAAAATGTTCTTTAGAGATAGGCCAATTCAACCTATATAGTGGTGTCTTGCCCTAACCTCTGGAAGTGGCTTGTTATTGGCCCAGATTGATAAAATACTCAAAATTTACTTTGGAAAATTGCTATTAACAAGGTTGCATTTTCTCCGCTTGGGAAAACCTTATACCGGAAAATGTTCTTTAGAGATAGGCCAATTCAACCTATATAGTGGTGTCTTGCCCTAATCTCTGGAAGTGGCTTGTTATTGGCCCAGATTGATAAATACTCAAAATTTACGGTGGAAAATTGCTATTAACAAGGTTGCATTTTCTCCGCTTGGGAAAACCTTATACCGGAAAATGTTCTTTAGAGATAGGCCAATTCAACCTATATAGTGGTGTCTTGCCCTAATCTCTGGAAGTGGCTTGTTATTGGCCCAGATTGATAAATACTCAAAATTTAGGGTGGAAAATTGCTATTAACAAAGTTGCATTTTCTCCGCTTGGGAAAACCTTATACCGGAAAATGTTCTTTAGAGATAGGCCAATTCAACCTATATAGTGGTGTCTTGCCCTAATCTCTGGAAGTGGCTTGTTATTGGCCCAGATTGATAAATACTCAAAATTTAGGGTGGAAAATTGCTATTAACAAAGTTGCATTTTCTCCGCTTGGGAAAACCTTGTACCGGAAAATGTTCTTTGGAGATAGGCCAATTCAACCTAAATAGTGGTGTCTTGCCCTAATCTCTGGAAGTGGCTTGTTATTGGCCCAGATTGATAAATACTCAAAATTTACGGTGGAAAATTGCTATTAACAAGGTTGCATTTTCTCCGCTTGGGAAAACCTTATACCGGAAAATGTTCTTTAGAGATAGGCCAATTCAACCTATATAGTGGTGTCTTGCCCTAATCTCTGGAAGTGGCTTGTTATTGGCCCAGATTGATAAATACTCAAAATTTACGGTGGAAAATTGCTATTAACAAGGTTGCATTTTCTCCGCTTGGGAAAACCTTGTACCGGAAAATGTTCTTTGGAGATAGGCCAATTCAACCTATATAGTGGTGTCTTGCCCTAATCTCTGGAAGTGGCTTGTTATTGGCCCAGATTGATAAAATACTCAATATTTTGAGTGAAAATGTTCAATAAACATATTTGATATTTGTTTGTTGTTAAAGCGTTAATTTTATTTATTTGTTAAGTTTTTTTAAGTTATTTAAATATTTCTTTAATATCTTTTGTATTTATTATCCTTTTTCTATTTTATTTTGTAAATTTTGAATTTATTTAATATGATAATAATTTTTAATAAAATTTTTACTAATTTGCATTTATAAATATTAACAGTGCAATTCACCAACACTAAAACAATTCAATATGGCGGCTATTGGAATCTATCAAAATCCAATAAGAATTATGGTTCCGCCATGTTTTCCAATTGGAATCGTATACGTATACGTGTTATTTTTTGTTAGAAACTTCACGGGCTCATTTCTATACGTACATAAGTCTAATAAGATAAAAAACATGGCGTCCTGTTTATCTCTTTCTGACATTACTATTTGTCTCGTTCAACTTTATAATTAACAGTGTAAAAACTAACACATACTTAGATTTCAAGAATTCTTATTGGATTCGTATATGTATTGTTGTTATTTTTTTGTTAAAAACTTCACACTCATAGATTTGATTAATTTCACATTTTACCGTATCATTATGAATTATGATGGTCTAGTGTTGCGACAGTCCTTCGCTCTCTTAATTTGACCAAATCTACTATTACATAGCCATCTTTAGACATGGCGTGCCTGTTTAAATTACTAAAGCTTTTACTCATGAAATGTACACGCATAGCATTCTCGCAATATCATTTACGCGAGTAAATTGAGAATTAAAAAGAAATTAAATTTGATAGTGACAAACATAGACAATAACATGGATCAGCCTCATGTTACAATGTACCGGGCGCGATTTCACAATATTTTATAATGCTTTGTGAAGTAATAATAAAATAATAACTTAATTCAATTTTATTTAATGCAATATTTATTATTTTTATTTTTTGCGTAAATTTAATTTCTTCAGTTATTATTATTTTACCGAAACGAATGAATTTACCAGCCAGCAACCAAAAAAAAAAAATTTTTTTTTTTGTTGTGTAAATTCAATTCAATGAAAATGTTGTTTCAATTTTCTGTGCTTTTGTGGGAAATTTTGTGAAGATGATTTTTGTATATTTCATCTCGTGTTTGCTGCCTGGGTGGCGGGAGCGCGGCGCTGTTATATATTTTTGTTTGTTATAAAGGGGATATACAGTATACTGACGTATATACATATACGTAAGATGCGGAAAGATGGTCGGAATGACAGAGCGGAAAAAATGGCAAAATCAATATTATAAATAAATTTAATTATTTCTTCATGAAAATAAGTGTTTATATTAAGAAGCGATTTTCAGTTTTAGTGAATCTTTGGTTTTCCTCGATAAACCAAATTTTGCTTTTTACGATTATTAGCATTAGATGGACCGATAAGATAAAACATTAATTTTTTTTATCAATTTTCGTAAGGAGCCAATTACCGGTCTTTGTTTGTGTACACCACTTAGCCTTAATAATTAAATGCTTTTGTTGTATTTTTTCCTTTTCTGATTGTTTAAAAGGTGTCGTGCGTGAGAGATTTGTACAAAAATTTAACTGTAAATACTTAAAGAAAATCGATCGTATTTAAGGAGATTTTAATGGGGAGTTTCAACGAAACGATTAACTAACTGAAGCGTATCGACCAATTGTTGTTTTGGTTGTTGTGGTAACGCGATAAAGTTAGCCCAGCTTTCATCTCAGAAAACTGAAAAATGGCATTACTAAACTATCACGACAATTGTCCATCCCAGGATATTTATGTCAGCCCAGAATTTCTGCCATATCAACTTCTCATCCAAGAATAAACTATAACGACAGTAAAACATCATGCCATAAAAAAATTTTGACCCAGCTATCACTATAGCGAAAGTTCAACCCAGAAATTGCGACCACATAATAGCGAAATAGCGACTACATAATCTAAAAATCCGTATCCGAGGATAACACTGTACTCCCTGAGTATTTATTAAATGCGACGTATCAACTTCTTCACATTGGGTTAATTTTATAAGACTTCTATGCATCCGAGCGACACAATTGAGCTTTAAGCTCAAAAAATCATTAATTTGCTCAATTATCGGTATTTGATCGCATCTACAGGCCATAATATGAAAGGTTCGGATTGAGGCGAGTATTTTTTAAATGTGATGTACCGACATCTGGAAATTAACCCTTAATGCCCATTATATTTTAAAAGATGCAACCATATTTTTCAATCATATTTCCGGGTAAATCACCAAAATTGAACGTTAACAGTTTTTTTCTGTTAAAATGAGAGAATGGAGAGTATTGTTTTTGAACCTTTCTCTCTCGAGGAAAGTAAACATTCGATTATTCTGGATGCACTTTTGGAACCGGTGTGAAGTTTCTAACAAAAAATAACAAAAAAACCAAATTATATATGTGTTGCTACCACTCAATAATAAATTCTTATTAGAATAAATTGAGTGAGATTTATTACACTGTAAAATTATTTTCCGAATGAAGATTTTTTAAAATTAAATTTTTTTAAATATAATTTATTCAAAAATACAAAATATTAATGAAATGCAATGATTATTAAAACAGATAAGAAAAAACAAATTAAAATCAAGTGAGAATTAGTTAACAAATAAATAAAAATAAAAGCTATAACAGAAAAAATATCAGAATTGTTTATTAAAATTTCTCGATCAAAATACAGAGTATTGTATCAATCTGGGCCAATAACAAGCCACTTCCAGAGATTAGGGCAAGACACGACTATATAGGTTGAATTGACCTATCTCTAAAGAACATTTTCCGGTATAAGGTTTTCCCAAGCGGAGAAAATGCAACCTTGTTAATAGCAATTTTCCACCCTAAATTTTGAGTATTTATCAATCTGGGCCAATAACAAGTCACTTCCAGAGATTAGGGCAAGACACCACTATATAGGTTAAATTGGCCTATCTCTAAAGAACATTTTCCGGTATAAGGTTTTCCCAAGCGGAGAAAATGCAACCTTGTTAATAGCAATTTTCCACCGTAAATTTTGAGTATTTATCAATCTGGGCCAATAACAAGCCACTTCCAGAGATTAGGGCAAGACACCACTATATAGGTTAAATTGGCCTATCTCTAAAGAACATTTTCCGGTATAAGGTTTTCCCAAGCGGAGAAAATGCAACCTTGTTAATAGCAATTTTCCACCCTAAATTTTGAGTATTTATCAATCTGGGCCAATAACAAGTCACTTCCAGAGATTAGGGCAAGACACCACTATATAGGTTAAATTGGCCTATCTCTAAAGAACATTTTCCGGTATAAGGTTTTCCCAAGCGGAGAAAATGCAACCTTGTTAATAGCAATTTTCCACCGTAAATTTTGAGTATTTATCAATCTGGGCCAATAACAAGCCACTTCCAGAGATTAGGGCAAGACACGACTATATAGGTTGAATTGACCTATCTCTAAAGAACATTTTCCGGTATAAGGTTTTCCCAAGCGGAGAAAATGCAACCTTGTTAATAGCAATTTTCCATGGCCATAGAATCGCGAGCTGTGTGGCATGTAGCGCCATCTTGTTGAAACCACATGTCAACTAAGTTCAGTTCTTCCATTTTTGGCAACAAAAAGTTTGTTAGCATCGAACGATAGCGATCGCCATTCACCGTAACGTTGCGTCCAACAGCATCTTTGAAAAAATACGGTCCAATGATTCCACCAGCGTACAAACCACACCAAACAGTGCATTTTTCGGGATGCATGGGCAGTTCTTGAACGGCTTCTGGTTGCTCTTCACTCCAAATGCGGCAATTTTGCTTATTTACGTAGCCATTCAACCAGAAATGAGCCTCATCGCTGAACAAAATTTGTCGATAAAAAAGCGGATTTTCTGCCAACTTTTCTAGGGCCCATTCACTGAAAATTCGACGTTGTGGCAGATCGTTCGGCTTCAGTTCTTGCAGGAGCTGTATTTTATACGGTTTTACACCAAGATCTTTGCGTAAAATCTTCCATGTCGTCGAATAACACAAACCCAATTGCTGCGAACGGCGACGAATCGACATTTCACGGTCTTCAGCAACACTCTCAGAAACAGACGCAATATTCTCTTCTGTACGCACTGTACGCATTCGTGTGGTTGGTTTAATGTCCAATAAAGTAAACTGAGTGCGAAACTTGGTCACAATCGCATTAATTGTTTGCTCACTTGGTCGATTATGTAGACCATAAATCGGACGTAAATCGCGAAACACTTTTCGAACCGAACACTGATTTTTGTAATATAATTCAATTATTTGCAAGCGTTGCTCGTTAGTAAGTCTATTCATTATGAAATGTCAAAGCATACTGAGCATCTTTCTCTTTGACACCTTGTCTGAAATCCCGCGTGATCTGTCAAATACTAATGCATGAAAATCCTAACCACAAAAAAATCACCCTTTATAACTAAATTTTTATTTTTACCAATCAGTAGATACTCCTGATGATGACCTAACAAGTCGAAATTAATCGAGTAATTTTTTAAACATTTTTGGAAAAAAAAAAAAAAAAAAAAAATCGGTGCGAAATAATAAACAAGTGTTTTAATGTGTTTATTAAGTGCTATTAACAAGGTTGCATTTTCTCCGCTTGGGAAAACCTTATACCTGAAAATGTTCTTTAGAGATAGGTCAATTCAACCTATATAGTCGTGTCTTGCCCTAATTTCTGGAAGTGGCTTGTTATTGGCCCAGATTGATAAAATACTCAATATTTTGAGTGAAAATTTTCAATAAACATATTTGATATTTTTTTGTTGTTAAAGCTTTAATTTTATTTATTTGTTAAGTTTTTTTAAGTTATTTAAATATTTCTTTAATATCTTTTGTATTTATTATCCTTTTTCTATTTTATTGTGTAAATTTTGAATTTATTTAATATCATAATAATTTTTAATAAAATTTTTACTAATTTGCATTTATAAAATATTAACAGTGCAATTCACCAACACTAAAACAATTCAATATGGCGGCTATTGGAATCTATCAAAATCCAATAAGAATTATGGTTCCGCCATGTTTTCCAATTGGGATCGTATACGTATACGTGTGATTTTTTGTTAGAAACTTCACGGGCTCCTTTTGGAGCATATTGAAAATATTGAAAATTTAAAACTAGGCAATTGCACAAAAGAATCGTTATTCTTTAACATATGCCAAAATATAGACGGTTTTAAATGTACGGAGGATAATGACGTAAAACTCGTCAACCTGTTAAAAAATAATAATTTTTCCCGTGAGTTAAATCAAAAATTTTTTAAAGATAAATCTGTATGGTATCAAGAAATTTGACTGAGGATGTACACAAACCAAGGTGCTCTTCAAATTTGGTTGAAAAATAAAGTTTAAATCCCAAAAGAAATCTAAACGATTTAAACTTGGGATTGATTAATACTGACCCAATGGAACCGTGGAGAATAAAATATTTAAGGTCCCCGATATAAAAATGTATAAAAATGAAAAATAAAAATGTATATCCCAACGTCATCAGTGATTTGCTAAGTAGCAAATATAATTTATTGAATGTTAGATTTTAAATTTAAAAGAAGTGAACCATTTTGACGGGTGTGGTATCCGATCCCTACGTAGTAGAGATACTGTTTCTCTTCCAGCAGAGAGTCAACAAAAAATAAAATATCTGGTATAAAGAATAACATACTCCAGGTGGGTCCGAACTCAAATTCTAAATCCCACAGCGATTTATCGGGGTGCTCCCCGGATTCTGGAGGGAGCAACGCGACATTGCAAAGGAAATCGTCGGTAGGCAACCAGGCTGATCCTGTTCCTAGTACTGCTGGAAGCACGTAACAAGCGATAAATGAATGGCCGTTTGGTAGAAGAAGTACGGCACTTCATAGAACACCATCATCAACTCCTCCGCCAGAGAGCACCGCACTGTATGAACGTAACAATGAGAAGGAAAAGATCTCTTCTATCAAGCATAAAAATTTCGAGCCAACTTCTGAAGCCGCGCCCAGTGCGCAAACAGTTATAATAAACAACGCGGTGTTAATAAATAAATTTGAACAAATGGAGAAATTAATCGCGAAACTGAACAATGAAGTTGCCGTGCTAAAGAAAGAAAATCTTATGCTAAAGGAAACAGTAAATAAAAATAACAACGCAGGAAACTCAGCATTATTGAACAACCAATTTCAAGTACTCACATATATAGAAAAATATCACACGGATGAAGATGAGCTTGAATGGGAAACCAATTGAGGACTACAGAAATCCAAGAAAGCAAATAAGAAACCAAGAAAAGAAACCAACCCAAGCAAGAGGGAAGCTGAATCATCACCAGAAGTTGAGCCAATTCAAACCCACATTAAAACTGCCAATACAATTACTGCACCAAAAGTGCATGAGCCAAAAAAGAAGAAACAGGTTCCCCCCTCGATCAATACTCTAGGAATAACAAATCACAGTAGTATTCAGAAACTGATGAAAGAAGTAATACGAAATGACTACAAAGTAATATCGCTCAGTAATAATATTTGGAAAATAAACACAACAGAGCCTGAAGATAATAAAGCTCTAGCTAGCAAATTAAATTCTGTTGGTCACCAGTGGTATACCTACGAGGATAAAAATGATCGATCAATTAAAGGAATGGCAAGAGGTCTCCATCCAACTTGATCAAAAGATGAAATTATTGAGGGCTCCGACTTTCTAGCACCCCATCCAAAGGTTTTGGCAAAAGTGATGATTGAATTCGTTCGGTCATCGTTTGGTCAGGATTGGTCACTACTTTTTATCGTTTGGTCACTTACGATTAAACGGTAAATGAATAATGAAAAACTCAAAAAAAAATTTCCCGGGTGGCACCTCATTGCAAGAAAATCATACCGTTTTTATTAAATTTCGTTAGGTAATCGTTAGGTCAGGATTGGTCAACACATTTTGGCGTTTAGTCACCACTGGGTCAGTTTTTATTGCGGAAAAACAAAATCAAAATTGCATTAGTTCAATAAAATCAGGTTCGTCGCTTATTTGGGAATTTCATTTTACAAAACTAATAAAAAATCCAATTGGAATATACCATTTAGATAAAAATATTTCTTTTTTCAAAGAAATGTATCTAAAGTGCACGACTTAAGATATAATCATTTAAATTTTTTGGTTTTCCATAACTCGTTCAGGATTGGTCACTAGTTGGTTTCGTTTGGTCATCGCGACAAAATGATTTATTTCGAAAATTCTTTAAAAACTCATAATTTTCACACGATTCGAAGTGTTCGGGGCTTTGAAAAATCCTATTGTATTGCTCGTATAAGTATTTTTATGGTTGTTTATCATTTGTGGTAAATTTGAGAAACATTTAAATCCAATTAATTTAAAATTGATTTTATTATACATTTCATTAATTAGCAAAATATAAATATTTTTTGTTAAGTTCATATGGCTTCTTTAACCGCGTTCACATCTACTGCTCTGGTGTTCTGTTTGTCTTCTGTAAGAGATTGATAATTAATAAACTTATTTAAAGTTATACTAATTAATAAAATTTACTTACTCAGTTTTTGTAAAAATAGCTGCGATAGGTGTAATAAGCCGGTACCGTTTCGCAGATTTTATAGATTCAGATAAATTGTCATGCGTTTCCCACCAATCGTTTGCTCTGCGACAATAAGCAATAAAATGTCCAGTCGAATATGAGATAATACCTCTTAATCTAAACATAAAATACACATTTAAGGTGAAAATACACATTTAAGGTGTGTAAGTTAGCTGTTTAATTAAATAATTTCAAAATAAATATAAAAAAGTACCAAATAAGATAACTTACCGATATTTTCCATTTAAATTTACCGTCGTTGGAAATTCATCTAATTTGCACTGCAGACCTGTTGTTGCCATTTCCATACGAATATCCAATTCTATACAAACATGTTGATTGTAAGTATTATTTATTTGTAATGGAGACTCGCATGTACTACATTTAGTTGTAGTTTGTCTTTCCATTATACGTATCGCATCCTCCAACTTTCCAAAACCTTTTTCCCATATCAACTTGTGATTCACATATACTATTGCCTTTGATTTTGGGTAAGATCCATATTCGCAGTTATGGTATTCATACATGCTTGGAGTTGAGCAAAAACACATTCCCCAAATTTGATCGACGCTACCCCACATGTCTAATTTATAAGGGTTCAAATTGAGACCTGTACCGATTTGTCGATCAATTTTATCATTATATAGCGTAGATAATAAAATCGTTCGTTCTCGATAAACTTTAGCTGTTGCACCATCTTTTATGAAATTACGAACAAATTTCATTGTTTGATTTTCAGAGCATTCCTCTATGAAAGATAAATATGAAGGGTCATCGATTCCACTTATCATTAGAACCTGTATTATAGCATCAAAAGCACAAGTATTTAACAATAAATAATAAATACCATTTAGAGGATTTGCATTTCGCCTACTTCCATTTTGCAGTAATGTGAGTTTCTTGCGTGACGTAATATTTTCGTTTTGATATGCGATGTCGGATTGAGATGTAAAATAAAATCCTTGTTTCTTGTTTATGGCAGATCCCTCTTGGAATGTAAGCTCTTTTTTAGCCATGTCTGTTTGTTCTACCTGTAATGTTGAAGATAGTAGCGGTTCAAGATGCAATTTATCATCACAATTATCTAATACATTATTTCGATCATTTGAGTCAGATTTGCCTTTATTTCTCCAAATATCTGTAGACGCCGTTTCCGAATCGTCTGATAGTTTTATCGCGGGGTTTTTGTAATCAGTTTTCTTTTCTTTACAATTAATCAATTGCGACTGAAATATTGCAGCACTTCCGTTGCAATCATTGTGTTCTATTTTTAAAAATATATCAGCCCGTAGACGACCCTTCCACTTATCCAAAACTCTATGTTTTTTATCATTAAAAAATCCTTCCGAACAGCTAGTCGTCGCGTGAGGTACTTTACATGGTAAACACGCCCCTGTCCAAAGTGGAAATTCGAAAGCGACGGAAATCAATCGAGTAATAAACTCTTCCGAATAAAAAGCATTTGGATCAGTACCAATGGCTTTTAAAGTTTTAGCTGCGTGCTGCAAATTTATTACAAAATCTCTTACTGGGTTGTATTCATCTTTAACCATATTAAGATTTTTGTATTCTTCTTCTTTATCTTTATTGGTTTTAGAGGCAGCAGCTTCAAAAGAGACGTCCTCCGGTTCTAGTATTTTATCAAAATGGATTGTCTTGTCCGAAATAAGTGATTCCAATATCAACCGAGCGTTTTTCACAACAGTTCCAGTTTCAGTTTCTGAATTTTGAAATTCGTTGAGAGCCACAACACAAGTAAGGTGAAATACCCTTTCAAATTGATTTAAACTCTGACAGTCGATCATAAGGGCTACACAATAAAGGAAAAATTTTCGCACGGTTGTGTGACGTATATTTTTAATACAGGGCCATCGACAAACCATTTTAATAAAGTGTGCGACATCCAAACGTATGTAAGTATAAATAGCAGGCCTTGTAAAGTGAACTGGGTCATTAGTAGCTCGTAGAAACATAGTAGTTGTGTAGACTTGAATTGCTTGATCATTAAAGGCAAACGAGACAGCATTAATTAATGCTCTCGATCCATCACAATGAGCCTCTGCTGGCTTCGGTGCTCCTAACTTGAGCCACTGCTTTAGCCACCAAATAAACAAATTGGTACTTTGGTTTTCCGTTAAAAGTTGATGAACAGAGAGAGTAATGCCTTCAAAATTTATTACAATCGCATAAAAAAAATGTGGCCTGATTTTGTTCCATTTGGTTGTTTTATTTCTTTTACGATACTACCAGTACCATCGATTGAAATACGCGCGGAAGTTCCCATCAACTTACAAAATCGTGTGTACGCATGTAATTGACTTGGAGTAATGTAAAATACGTAAAAATCATCTCGTTTAACGTCATGAATAAACTCCGGATATAAATGATTGTATCGCATTTGTTCATTAGTATAAACAACATCTTGTTCGTCTTTTGAATGTACGTGAAGGAGTTTGCTTACAAAATCATTTTTACATTCACAAACAACTTTAAGTTTTGGCATATTAGGTGGTAGGTGACCGTCATGAATTCCGTGGGCCGCAGCTTGGCGTTTAGTCCAATTTCCACATCCCTCCTTGTGTGCTTGTTCCCCTATAATTTGTCTTTTAAAATATCTACAAGGTCTTCTGACATCTTCATGATTTTCGAAGAGAGTGTCTCGAGTTCTTACTCTGAGGTAGCATGGGAATTTAAATGGTTTGTGATCTACAAACCCCAGAAATGTATTTCGACAGCGCTTGCTTAAACATTTTCCTTTTACTGTTAGGTGGTGAGCACTATCCTCGCTTTCGTACATTTTAGCATTTTTAAATCCGAAAGCACAAGGCATTCGCGTCAGTTTATAAAATTCCTCGGCTAGTAAATCAGCCCACATAAATCGTTTTAAAACACTGTACTTCCTTTCCTTATATTGGATTGGATTTTTATATTACTGCCGCACTCATCTTCAATTCTTCGATGATTTGAATTGTCAAAACTTCCATTTATTTCTGGTTTAATTGACACCATCTCTAATTCTCGTGCTTTTGATAAAATACCACGACGATCCTCGCGCACTTCCCGGTAAACATCCCGAGGAGTCCATTTTTCATTCAGTCATTTGCTCATGTCCTTCCATACTGTAGCACTAAGTACTGGAAATATTTCCGTTTTAAAATAAGAAATAAATTTTCTTATGACGGCAATTGCGTCTGTTTCCAAAACTTGTGAAGGTCTAGGCATAACTTTAAAATTGACAGTTTTAACTGTTTAATAGAGAAGCAAATTATCTTTATTTTTCTTAACTGATTTTTTCAAAGTTAATTTCAAGTTCAATCAATAAAATTTAAGACGAAATCAAAAAGAAAAATATTCAACATATAAGTCCTGTTTTAAAATAACCGTATATAAATAAATAAATTAACTTCACTTACCTTTAATAATTTATTAAACGGAGTAAATTTACTTTAACAAAACTAACGGGTCGTTTTATTTTATGACAGTTGTTTTGACAGCTCAAAGTGGCATTTCTACTCAGTATTGTTTGGCAAATCATTATGAATAGGTTAACTCCAGAACAACGTTTTCAAATCGTGGAAATTTATTTTCAAAATCAGTGTTCAATTAAAAATGTTTATAGAGCACTTCGTGAATTTTATGGTGCACATAATCGTCCGTCAGAGACCACCATAAAGAACGTAATTACCAAATTTCGGTCTACATTCACTCTTTTGGATGCCAAGCCACCGACAAGAATGAGAAGAGTTCGTACAGAAGAAAATATTGCTGTCGTTGAGGCCAGTGTCGAAGAAAACGACAATTTATCGATTCGTCGTCGTGCTCAGCAAATTGGACTTTGTCCATCGACTTTATGGAAAATTTTACGTAAAGATTTGGGTTTGGTGCCTTACAAAATTCAATTGGTGCAAGAATTAAAGCCACACGACCATCGTTTGCGCCGTGAATTCAGTGATTGGTCGTTAAATCAATTGAACGAAGATCCATTTTTTTACCGTAAAATTCTCTTCAGTGATGAGGCGCATTTTTGGTTAAATGGATACGTCAACAAACAAAATTGTCGCATTTGGAGCAAAGATAATCCACACGCCGTTCTAGAATTACCAATGCATCCTGATAAATGTACTGTTTGGTGCGGTCTATGGGCTGGTGGGATCATCGGTCCATATTTCTTTAAAAATGAGGAAGGACGACGCGTTACCGTGAATGGAAATCGATACAGAACCATGTTAAATGAGTTTTTGTTGTCAAATCTTGAAGATATGGATATGAATGAAATGTGGTTTCAACAAGATGGTGCCACTTGCCATACAGCACGTGAAACAATCGACTTATTGAAAGAAACTTTCAACGACAACATTATTTCGAGAAATGGTCCGGTGAATTGGCCTCCGCGTTCGTGCGATTTGACGCCACTCGATTACTTTTTGTGGGGATACGTGAAGTCATTGGTTTATGTGGATAAACCTCAATCGATTGACGCTTTGGAAACCAATATTCAACGTGTCATTGCTGACATACGCCCTCAAATGCTTGAAAAAGTGCTGGAAAATTGGACCTCCAGAATGACATTTGTGAAAAATAGTCGTGGTAGCCATATGCCAGAAATTGTGTTTAAATGTTAAATGCCAAAAAATTATCTACCAAATAAAAAAAAATTTTGGTCATTTCATAATTTTATATGTGTTTTATTCAAAAAAAAAATCGGCAACCTCTTAAAAAAACACCCTTTAGGTATACAATTTTATACACACTTAAATATCACTTCTACAGAAAATTTAACGTAGCACGTGCAATATACTCGTAAGTGTATATTATAACGGGCTATCCAATTCGAGGTTGATAAAGTAGAAATCTGTATACCGACATCTGTCAAAGATAAACGTCAAGTACGCTGTCATTTATTTAGTTGACATTCTGCCATTTAAGAATATGGAGCATTTAACAATCGACCAACGCGTTAAAATTATTAAATCTTATTATAAAAATAGTGATTCTGCCGTATCCACATTTCGCGCTTTACGAGCAGATTATAAAGCAAACCATATTGAATACAGTGAATAAATTTGAACAAACTGGATCTGTTACTGATATTGTAAGGTCTGTGCATCATCGAAACATTCGCAATGCTGAAAATATCGCTTCTGTAGCTGAAAGTGTGGAAGAAGATCCAAATTTGTCAATTCCTCGTCGAGCTCAACATTTAGGCCTATCTTATGGCTCATTATGGCGCATTTTGCATCTGGATTTGCATCTTCATCCGTATAAAGTCCATTTGACACAAGAGCTAAAGCCTGCTGACCATGGACAACGAAGAACATACGCAAATTGGGTGTTGGAAAAACAGGCCGTCGATGCTGATTTTTGGAACAAAATTTTCTTCAGTGATGAAGCTCATTTTTCGCTTGGTGGATCCGTTAATAAGCAAAACTGTAGAATTTGGGGCTTAGAAAATCCACAATTGATTGTAGAGAAGCCATTACACCCGGAAAAAGTCACTGTTTGGTGCGCATTGTGGTCTGGTGGTGTGATTGGGCCGTATTTTTTTGAGAACAACCATGGACGAACCGTTACCGTCAATTCTGAGCGCTATGGCCGCATGTTAACCGATTATTTTTTTACGAAAATCGAAGATTATGATCTTGACGATATGTGGTTCCAGCAGGATGGAGCAACCAGTCACGTAACACGAGCAAATCGAGATCTTTTGCAAGAGAAATTTCCTGGACGTTTGATTTCGCGATTGGCTGATGTCAATTGGCCTCCAAGATCCTGTGATTTAACGCCTTTGGATTTCTTTTTGTGGGGCTACGCGAAAGATCGTGTTTACGCAAACAATCCTCAGACTCTTGACGAATTGAAAACTAATATTCGTAAGGTAATGGCCGAGATACCGCCCGAAATGTGCCGAAAAGTCATTGAAAATTACCGCAAAAGAATCAAGGCCTGTAAGAAGTCCCGTGGAGGACATTTGAATGATATCTTGTTTAACTAAAAATGGCAAGGATCAATCTGTAAAATGAAATAAAAATTACAATACCTTCCGAATATTTTGTGTGTTTTTTTTAAGTTTACTTTATCAAGCTTGAATTGGATAACCTTTGGATAACATTTTTATTAAAGTTCTCTTAAAAAGAGAAAATAATATGTTCATTAAAATAAGAGGTAGTATATTACGAAATGATGAGTTTTAACGAATTTTCGAAATAAATCATTTTGTCGCGATGACCAAACGAAACCAACTAGTGACCAATCCTGAACGAGCTATGGAAAACCAAAAAATTTAAATGATTATATCTTAAGTCGTGCACTTTAGATACATTTCTTTGAAAAAAGAAATATTTTTATCTAAATGGTATATTCCAATTGGATTTTTTATTAGTTTTGTAAAATGAAATTCCCAAATAAGCGACGAACCTGATTTTATTGAACTAATGCAATTTTGATTTTGTTTTTCCGCAATAAAAACTGACCCAGTGGTGACTAAACGCCAAAATGTGTTGACCAATCCTGACCTAACGATTACCTAACGAAATTTAATAAAAACGGTATGATTTTCTTGCAATGAGGTGCCACCCGGGAAATTTTTTTTTGAGTTTTTCATTATTCATTTACCGTTTAATCGTAAGTGACCAAACGATAAAAACTAGTGACCAATCCTGACCAAACGATGACCGAACGAATTCAATCATCACTTTTGCCAAAACCTTTGGATGGGGTGCTAGAAAGGCGGAGCCATTATTGAGGACCAGCAAAACAAACGCCTGAAACTAATCGATGCAGTCAACATCATCAGAAAAGAGAAACGAGAAAATATGGAAGGAAATGTTGAAATCATGAGAAGAGGACCCCCACTTTTCATGCTAACCTTCGACAATCAAGAAAAAATCGAAAATATTTATAATATTAAGGCTATCCTCAACCTCAGAGTTAAAATACTTTCCATACCATCAATTCATAAATATTTCTCTATAGGTTATGGTACACCAATGGCCAAGTGGTTAAAGGTTTGGCGTTTGGATCGGGAGGTAGTAGGTTCGGATTCCGATATGAGCAGGATGCAAACGGGATTTTTCATCATCTGATTACGGTCGATGATTCAAATGAACTCAACTGTGACCCCCGTCGGAGTGCAGAACTTATGGCCTACCCCATCATCATTTTAACACTCGATTTCATTGCTCCATGCCCGTACTATAGACTGGCATGGAGCAATGCAATAGGGTGTTAAAAGCGCACCCGGAAAGAGTTGTGAGTGCATCGGCCCCAAAACAGATTACATAGTCGATACACAACAACAAAGTTTATGGTTAAATGAAATTACGTCATCACATCAATTTTTGGAACAGTTGAATAAATGATTGAATTCTCCTGTTTCGCAGCATTTTATATCTGCAGCCAAACGAACAGTATAACACATTAATGTAAAAGTGCTAGGTGCTGAAATCTCACAAGGTAATCGGAACTTCGGTCTGAAAATTGACAAACTGAAAATTTGACGGGCGATTGGGAAACACTGCAAATTTTCAGTAACAAAATTGGTCGGAAAACAAATCAGATTAGATCAGAGAATATACTCTCAATGTACGACCAGCACCGATTTTGAAAAAATATTGTTTATCGTCATCGTGAATATCAGAAGAGTTTAAATATTTTCTCGCGAAAAATTACAATTATTCTGATTTGCTCGAAATTTAGGGAAATATATGTAAATAAAGAAAATCTTTTCTTGCACGAACCCGGGAAATTCACGAAAAATGTAAATCGGGAATTTTCAAAGGATTAATTTCTCATCAGCTGAGAACGTGTGTGCTAAAGTGCATGGTTCAACACATTTAATACGATATGTCACATGATTATATGGGAATGAGAAACAACTTCCAGTGCCACAAAGGTAGTTTTGGGTACCTAGATGCTTCAGCAAAATATACGGCATTCTTAAAGACTTTTTAAACGATAAACGACAAGTTCATATTCTATAATAAACGAAAAATTAGCTTCTAACGCCAAAACGGTGGATTTATCAACTAAACAGCTACCCGACCCCCTTGCGGTGGAGAACCTAAAAGATTTTCAATTCTCCGAATTAAAAATAAAAAAAGATTCAACACAAATTTGTATCGCATAAGCCGTTCGTGAGACATCATCGGTACAGGCATCCAGACATCCTGACATCCGGACGAACGGAATTGTTTTCTTCATTTTTGGGATCAGGGACCAGGGATTTCAATAAATTGGTATTACAGATTGAAGTTTATTACTAAAAGCAAAAATTAAGATGGCTAGCAGTTAAACCTACCTGCTATTTGCATTACTGACCATCAGTATTAAGCATACAAATACTCATTACCTTACAATGGGGATAAGCATAATTCCGATTACGAATTTTACTTTCTAATAGAAGTGAATATTAAATGACCTGGGGAGGCCCTAGGCTTAATACAGGTGGTCAGTTCTTTTAAATGCCATATATCCGGCAACCTCTGTGAACGAAGAAATTTATGGTGACGTATGAGCATAATTCTGATAACTATAATCAAATAGAAGCGAATTTTAACACGCGTAGCCTTTATGAGTATATGACACATATTTGGGTCATACGGTTTCAATGAGAAAGTTTTATTTATTGAATTATCTTCATATTTCGGGAACCGCCGACATTGGTTTAGAGAAAAGGGTGAGTTTTTCCGAAAATTAAAAACAACGTTTGAGAGGCTCACTTGTTAAATTAGCTGGGGAGGTAATGAGGTACTGTAAGGTAATGAGGTACTGATGGTCAGTACATTTAAATGCCATATACAGTTATATCTGCCAACCTCTGCGAACGGAGAAATTTTTGGTAACATATGAGAATAATTCCGATAACTAATCTAATAGAAACGAATATTAAATCAGTTGGAGAGGCTCTTCATCTCTATCGCTTGGGCCCGTGCGTTTGCGTGCTTTATATTATTAAACTATTATGAAAAAAAGTATCTAATATATAAAAATGGTGTCTGTAATGATTGTAATAGCATTTCTCAGGAGCCAGACATCGCAGGAAGCTGAAATTGTCACCATAGATTAGGATTGGGCTTTTGTTTTGGTTTGAACTCACTAGGTGGCGCTGTTGTCAAAATATGACATTTTTTGTTTCTCAGCAACGAAGCTTCTTACGAACTTCAGATTTTAACCATAGGTTTGTTTCGTTGCTATTTGGGTTTTTGCGAAATTTGGACCCGATAGCTGATTCCAAGATAGTAGGTGGTAATATATGCTGGACATTTTTCGGCACCGCAAATTCTGCGCAAAAATAAACGAAAACTTTATGAAAAGTATAATTTGAAATTCAAATTTCCTTGGCAAAATTGATTGAGTAGCCAGGATTTTGGATTGTAAATTGTTTGCTTGCTAGCCGATCGAGAATCTACCCCTACGATTAAGAATTAAATTTTACAAAAATAAAAGAGTACTCGAAAACATTGATGGCAGGATGCTTAAAAGTGCATACATTTACAATTATTGATTGTGCTACCAACAACACGAAGTGACAGTTAGAGACAATTCCATTGTATTGTAAAATTAAGTGTTTCTTTCATAAAAATGTGACGGTCAAATATTGGTCGCAATACGCGAAGGAACCTAGCGATTATACGATATAGAGAAAATATTAATGCTGACCAACAATTATCAGAATTCACAATTATCAGACACAAAGGCAGTGCAACCGAACGGAACAGAAGAGCATTAGTAATTGCTTCATTTCATCGTATTGTCTTTAATTATGAAGCAGACATCAATTATTACGTTCATCATAAAATTTTTATCGGTGAAATGGATAAAGAATGCAGTTATTTTCATGCATTAAAATTTAAAAATTAAACTCCTGGAAATGTGTTGCTCTTCAGGTAAGTTTTTTTTGGACATTAACCACCCCTTTCTTCTTTTTATTACCTCAAAAATTCATAAAATATTGTCGTAAAATATTTCAGGTAAAGTTGTTTTACCAATTTTAAATCCACCACCTGAACCTTTAAAATCCTTGATGACAGGAGAATCAAGTGATTCAAAGCTATTTTTGTCAAAAATTAGGCAATTTAATCAATGATTCCAATATTGATTCTCTTGGTTGTAATTTTGCATCAACTTTTAAAATTCAAGGCCAAGTTTATCACCACATTGGATCAATGTATCCAATGCCAAATGAAAATGCGAAATTTTTGCAAATATATTTTATTGGATCAAATGAACAGCAAGTTCTAGAACGTTGCGAATTACATCGCATAACCGTAATTCGAGAGCGTGAAATCATTTATACAATTCAACAACTAACATGATCGTCATTAGAGCAGATAAAACACCAACAGGTGTCCACGTCCGTAGGTATCATGCACCAACAATTGATGAAGTTGCTATTGTAATGGTTGAGGAAGCTTTTGAATCACGTGACATAGTTATTAAGCGTAGAGGTAACGTCATTCAGAAAATTGAAGACACTCATCGCTCTTACGACGCATTGCAATACCCTTTAATTTTTTGGGATGGTGATGTTGGATATCACATCAACATAAAACAAACAAATTTACTTCTACTGAAGACAATCACATTCTAAAATGTAGATATTTATTCCATCAGTAGGTTGTCGGATATGTATTCCAAAATCGAGAGTGAACGTTTACGATACATTCGTTTTAATCAGTCAAAATTACGAAGCGACGAATACATCCACTTGGGTGATGCAATAAATGGAAATGTAGACAGAAGTATTAATGCCAATGACATCGGGTAATACTGTTATTCTTCCTTCTTCATACATTGACAGTCCGCGTCATATGCAAGAGTATAATCAGGACGTTATGACTTTCGTTCGTCATTACGGAACAGCCGATTTATTTATAACATGCACATGCAATCCAAAATGGAACGATAAGGTATTAAAGCATGGTCAACAACTGCATCGATATGACATTATAGCACGAATTTTTAAACAAAAGCTAAAATCCTTAATGGATCTCATTACAAAGTATCATGTGTATGGGCAAACGAAGATCAATCGATATCGACAACGTAATAAGCGCTGAAATTTCTCATGAAGACACGGCTCCAGAATTGTTTGAAATTGTTAAATTAAATATGGTTCATGGTACATGTGGAGCACTTAACATGAATTCACCATGTATGATTAATGGTAAATGTTCCAAAAGTTTTCCTAAAGATTTTACGATGCATACGATCACTGGAATTGATCCATTATATCGTAAAAGATCCACTGAGAATTCTGGAGTCATTCACGAGAAATATTCACAGAAATGAATTTGAAGTTGACAATAGATGGATTGTGCCTTATTCGCCCTTTGTATCAAAAACATTTCAAGCACACATTAATGTTGAACTATGCTCATCCGTAAAATCCATAAAATATGTTTGCAAATATATCAACAAAGGAACTGAAGTGGCACTTTTCAATATTGAGCGGCAAGACAATTTAAATGACGAAATGTGGCGTATTTTTTCATTTTCAATGCACGAAAGAGATCCAGCAGTAATTCATCTAGCGGTACATCTTCAAAATGGACAACGTGTCTATTTTGCAGACCAAAATATTGCACAGTGAGCTGCTTCTTCACCAAAAACTACTTTAACAGAATTTTTCAATACATGTCAACAACAAAACTCATTTACACATAATTTGCTGTATTCAGAAATGCCTTCCTACTATACGTGGGATAAAAAAAAATGGGAACTTCGAAAATGAGGTACACCATACCAGAACAATCATACAATACGTTTGATTTACTTGAGTTTGTTCAAATTAATAAGCCAAAATTGATAGATGAACAAAAAGTCATTTACGACAGAATTTTACATGCAGTTCAAGCCCAAACTGCAGGCAGAAATTCGTTCCCAAGGTAACATTGCATTAGCCGTTGCTTCGCCAGGAATTGCTGCAACTTTAATAGATGGAGAGGGAGAACAGCGCATTCAGCATTTAAACTGCCATTAAATATTCATACTAGTGAAAACGCAACATGTAATATAAAAAAAATTCAAACATGGCCAAAGTACTGCAAAAATGTCGCATTATAATTTGGGATGAATGTACAATGGCTCATAAACATTCATTGGAGGCATTGGATTGAACTTTAAAAGATTTCAAGAACAACACAAATATTTTTGGTGGAATTCTACTTTCTGGGCAATCCAGACAAACACTACCCGTTATGCCACGATCAACATATGCTGATGAAATAAAGGCATGCCTTAAATCTTTATGGCAAACAGTAATACCAATGAAATTAACCACAAATACACATTGGACATTTGACATTGGAAATGGAATAATTGCTGCTGATCAAATAACCAAAGAAATCGAATTTTCAGAAAATTTCTATACAATTGTTAATTCTCAGGAAGAACTAATAACAACTGTATATCCAAACACTCTACAAAACTATAAGCAAATGCTTGGAAATCCCACACGATATGCAAATTGACCGACACGATGGGGGTTGTCTGAAAAGTCTATTATGGACGCGCAGTTGTTACTTAGCAACCGTTTGAGTTAGTCGATGTGAGTGTTTTTGTGAAAATGAAAAACATTAAGTATCGAGCGCTCTTTAAATATTTTTTTTTGAATACACCTACGAACATCAAAATCAAGTTGGACGCTGTTTACCACCGTGAAATTTTGGGCAGCTGAATTATAACGTAGCCGTACCATCTTGAGTGTCGATGAACGTTCGGGACGACCAAAAGCTGCAACCACTGACGATAACATCGCTCAAGTTCACCAAATAGTGCTAAACAATCATCGAATTGAATCGGCATTTGCTTTTGAACTTGAAACGTGTTCGAATAAAAATTTCCAACGCTCTGTTGGCACAATAAATCAAAGATTAGGCAATAAGTCTAATAAGTGTTGATGAAACTTGGATACACCATTACACTTTAGAGTCAAAAATACAGTCAAAACAGTCTATTACCAAGGGAGAATGTTTCCTCTTAAGTTAATTTAATCGATTATCTTCAGAAAGGGGAAATCATTACAGGAGCATACTACGCATCATAAAGGCAGAAATTGGAGAAAAACGACCACATTTGTTGAAAAAAAATGTTGCTCCACCACAATGCGCCGCCTTACACCTCAGCGGTTACCATGGTGAAAAGCTACAAACTACGGTTTGAACTGTTTCACCACTCTTCTTACTCACCAGATCTAGCCCCTAGCCTCCGTTTTGGTTCCTAAACTAAAAGTTGCGCTCGGAGAACAGAGATTTTCGTCGAATGAGGAAGCCATCACCTTCGTTAACAATTATTTTGTAGAGAAATATCGTCGATTACTATTTGGACAGGTTGACTAGATGGAAGCACCGATGGGAGAATTGTATAGACTTACAAGGAGACTTTGTAGCGACAGAAAAATAAATTTGAGGAAAAATTGTCTTCTGTATTTGTTAGTTCAGAAATTTTTCAGGCTACCCTCGTAGATGTCTAAGAAAATATAGAATTCCCAGAGCAAAGACTTTTTTGCTGTTGATAAATTATTTTTAATGCACAAAATGATTTTTATAATTTTTTAACACACTATTAGGTTTCAAATATTTAATTTAAATTTAAATTTATAACATTTAGAGAATTAAACATATTTTGTGTTCGTTTTACTTTCTGCCCGATATTCGGAAAGCAGTGCTGCCAGATCATTTTATAATTTATCTTGCATTTTTAGCACACAAATTTTTTTGGGCTCTAACATACATTCATGTTTTTATACTATTTTGTGGTCAACAATTAAGGCCCATAAGCAACTAATCGAATTTCCATAAAATCTTGCCTTTTCGCAAGATCTTTTAAAATAGCAAAATCTTGCAGTCTTGCAGCACTGTCCGTAAGACGTGTTAACAAGAAAAATTATTCGTTATTTTTAAAAAATTTTATAAATAATTTTAAATATACATAAACAAGTGCAACACTTTATTGGTTGGTGAACAAAAAGTGTCGAATTTGGTTTGCGTGTGCGGGTATGAACAGGCTGCATAATTTTGATAAACAAACAATATTCAAACAATTTTGGTGGTCGATGTGATCACACGTGTACAATTTGCTCGTAAAATTAAAAATTTAATATATATAAATGGTTAAATAATTTATCTACATTTTGTGATTTAATTTTAATAAATTTGTTATTTAGTTTTCAGTTAAATTAACTATTTTTCTAATAACTGTGAAACGGCTAAAAATCATAAATTCATAAAATCTATCAATATCTGTGATATAAATACATAACTGTGATTTTATTAAATATTTTTTTTTCTAAATTGAATAATAATGTCTGCGTGCTGGGAATGTAGTGCCAAAGTGTCTGAAAATTTTTTTACTTGTGCTGGTGAATGTAATAAACTTATTCATTTTGGATGTGCCGGAATTAAAAAACCTGTGTTTGATGCCATTTCGATAATTCCAAATTTTTCATGGCGATGTGGTGTTTGTATCGATGTTTATAAAATTCTCAAGGAAACGAACGATCATATGAGTAATTCGATCAATGCTATATCAGCGTCCTTGTCATTGCTAAATAAAACATCAGCCGTTATTAGTAATAACGTGGAAAGTTTGTTAAAACCAACACCATCTCAACAGTCGTCGTCTGTAAAATTAAAAAAAAAACAACACAAACTGATAAGGAATTTGCTACACCAATACTTACAAGATCAAAGAGTAGTATAACAAATGTAATAATGTAATAATGGCATAACAACGGATTCAATTGCTAAATCGTTAGACGATAATATGGACTCGCCTAAAAATTTTTTTATTGGTAGTGGTGACTTGAACTCTACTTTGCGTACCGTTGAACCGCTACGATGGATTTTTATTTCCCGATTATGCAAGGACGTTACTGATGATGATCTTATGATGTATATCAAAAACAAATTTGAAGTCGAGAAACCTGTATTATATTGCTTTCGACGTAATGATGAGCGCGATTATGTATCATTTAAAATCGGTATTCCTGTAAGCAAATTTAACCAAATGCTGGATTCATCGGCGTGGCCTTCTGGAGTGTTGATTAAAGAATTTTTAAATTCACGTCGGAAATCAATGAATAATAATTTTTTAGTCCCACGCTCAGCTCTAACGACGTTGTAACAATATCTACTGCGACCTCAACTGATTTTATACCTTCTTCAAATCCGATGCCGCTGTCTGCACCTATCGCTCAACTGACACTGCCACTCTCAGATGAAACCAACACATTGTCTATTTATTATCACAACGCTAGCGGAATACGATCAAAAACGCGTGAAACGTACCTATCAGTGTTGGAAAATGAATATGATGTCATCTGCATCACGGAAACATGGCTGACAAGCTCGCACAATTCTGCAGAGTACTTCCCTCCAGACTACTATGTTTTCAGACGCGATCGTTATACGGATCTTGAATCGACAGCGAGAGGTGGCGGAGTTCTGTTAGCGGTCACTAAAGATATACGTGCGGATATTATTGACCTTGGGAGTAACGAGTTGGAAATTTTGGCTGTTAAACTTGCTTTCAATGGAATGCTGGTGTTGATAGTTGCTGTTTACATACCATACGGATCCTCAGTTAATATATATGGTGAGCTATCTTTATTTTTCTCAAACCAACTAGCAGCTGCATCGCCTGATTTTGATTGTGTGATGATTTTGGGAGATCTTAACTTACCGAAAATAAAATGGCTTACAGTAGATGATGAACTTCTGCCATTCAATGGTGCTCTAACTTCAGATCTGGTGATGGACTCAATCTGTTCACTCGGGCTAAGACAGATTAATAACATCGAGAACCAGTGCAGCAATATCCTCGATCTGGTGTTCGTTCCAGTAGAAGTACATGGCACAATCATTGCTTGTAATGATCTCGGCGGTTCTTCAAGTATTTTTCACATACCACTACATATCCAATTAATATTTGAAAATTGTGTTAATGTTAACGTAAATTTTAATTCTAGTGAGTCTTTCAATTTTAATAAGGGAAATTATAATGCTTTAAATGAGTTTCTGGACAATATTAATTGGGATCAATATATAACGGGTAGTTTAGACGCTTATATTGATCAGTTTTATAAAATAATGAACTTGGCAATTGAACAATTTATTCCCCGTTCACCTGTAGTTTCGTCGATGCGCGAGCCATGGTTTAATAGTCGCCTCTCAGGATTAAAAAATCGGAAATCTAAAGCTCATAAAAAATATAAATTAAACCCATCCGCCGTAAATTATGAAATATTTAGCGCTCTCAGATCTCAATTTAAAATTTTAAATCGTTTCTTGTATAATTTATATATTGTCGAGATCGAATCGAATATTAGAAACAACCCTAAATGTTTCTGGAGTTGATTCGAAACGGAATTGTAGAGGTATACCCTCGCAAATGTCTTTCAATTCTTTGACGGCTAGTGATCCACAAATTATCACTGACATGTTTGCAGCATTTTTTGAAAATGTGTATGTCCCGTCTTCGAGAGGGAATGACGATCTTGTTTTTAATAATAATCCAAACATTCAATTTCAATTTACTACCGATGACGTTCTGCACGCTCTTTTGAATGTAAATGTGAATATGAGTTGTAGCCCGGACAAAATTCACCCGCTTGTGTTGAAAAAGTGTGCTTCGGTCTTAGTTCAGCCGCTGACGAACATCTTCAATTTGAGTTTGAAAAGTGGGGTTTTCCCTTCAATTTGGAAAGCCAGTTTCATTAAACCAATTTTCAAGAGTGGACGGAGAACGGATATCGAAAATTACCGCGGTATTTCTATCTTATCGGCTATTCCTAAATTATTTGAATCGATGGTCAAGGACCGCATCTTTTTCTTAATTAAAAATTCCATCTCAGTAAACCAGCATGGGTTTTACCCCGGACGGTCAACTGTGACAAATCTTGCTTTGTTTACAAATTTTTTGACGCTAGCATTAGAAGGTGGTGATGGTGTTGAGGTAGTGTTTACTGATTTTAGCGAAGCTTTTGATAAAATTGATCATGTTTTATTGGTAAAGAAACTGGGACAGCTCAACAAGTGTGATGCCCTTCCTTTAAAGTGGATTTTTTCTTATTTGACGAACAGAACTCAAAAAGTTTTTTTAAATAATATTTTATCTAGAGACATCAATGTTTTGTCTGGCGTCCCACAAGGTAGCCACATTGGACCTCTATTATTTATTGCATTCATAGATGATGTGAAGCGGTGCTTCAAACATTGTAAGTTTCTGATTTACGCTGATGATGTAAAAATCTTTTGTAAGATTAGAAATGATCGCGATCTGCTAAATCTACAACAGGAATTAAACGTTTTCTGCGACTGGTGTAGCTTGAATAAGCTTTGCCTGAACGTTTCGAAATGTAAAGTTATGAACTTTTCTAGAAGACGTTATGGACGTAATGGACATGATAATAGTTTATTCTTAAATGGCGTTATGATAGAGCGAGTTCATTCTTTTCTAGATTTAGGGGTTTTGTTTTCACGAGATTTATCGTTTAAGGACCATATTGACAGATGTATTAATAAGGCTAATTCAATGTTAGGGTATTTAATCCGTTTCTCCAAAGACTTTCATGATCCATATACTCTAAAAGTCCTCTTTGCTTCATTTGTTCGATCGCACTTGGAGTATGCGTCCTCTAACCGTATAGAATCAATCCAGAAGCGATTTATGCTGTTTGCCTTAAGGCGACTTCCTCGAGAGGTAAACGCTCCTAAGTATGTGCTTCCGCCGTATCTAGGCCGTTGTTTGATATTGAATATTGAACCATTGTTCGTTCGAAGACAAATTTCTTCCGCAATGTTTGTGCGCGACGTTATAATGGGCCGAATTGATTGTTCACAACTACTTTCCTTGTTTTCAATACGTGCCCCAGTGAGATCACTCAGACACCGAGGCTTAGTGATTAATCTGCACTTCCATGGGTCTAATTTTGGTATGTCGGACCCGGTTTGTAATTCTAGCCGTGTATTTAATAATGTATCTACCGTGTTCGATTTTAATTTGTCCAGAGATGAATTTAAAAGAATTCTAAAAACTTTTTTTATTCAAATTTGATTTATATAAATAAACCTAATTTTAAAAATACCAGATGTAAATTAATACTGTTGGTAAAATAAATAAATAAAAATAAATAAATAAATAATCAAGACATTATGAATTTCGTTCGTTATTACGGAACACCCGATTTATTTATAACATTCACATGCAAAATCCTTAATGGATCTCATTACAAAGTATCATGTGTATGGGCAAACGAAGATCAATCGATATCGACAACGTAATAAGCGCTGAAATTCCTGATGAAGACACGGCTCCAGAATTGTTTGAAATTGTTAAATTAAATATGGTTCATGGTACATGTGGAGCACTTAATATGAATTCACCATGTATGATTAATGGTAAATGTTCCAAAAGTTTTCCTAAAGATTTTACAATGCATACGATTACTGGAATTGATCCATTATATCGTAGAAGATCCACTGAGAATTCTGGAAAGTCATTCACGAGAAATATTCACAGAAATGAATTTGAAGTTGACAATAGATGGATTGTGCCTTATTCGCCCTTTGTATCAAAAACATTTCAAGCACACATTAATGTTGAACTATGCTCATCCGTAAAATCCATAAAATATGTTTGCAAATATATCAACAAAGGAACTGACAAGGCACTTTTCAATATTGAGCGATAAGAAAATTTAAATGACGAAATGTGGCGTATTTTTTCATTTTCAATGCACGAAAGAGATCCAGCAGTAATTCATCTAGCGGTACATCTTCAAAATGGACAACGTGTCTATTTTGCAGACCAAAATATTGCACAGTGAGCTGCTTCTTCACCAAAAACTACTTTAACAGAATTTTTCAATACATGTCAACAACAAAACTCATTTACACATAATTTGCTGTATTCAGAAATGCCTTCCTACTATACGTGGGATAAAAAAAAATGGGAACTTCGAAAATGAGGTACACCATACCAGAACAATCATACAATACGTTTGATTTACTTGAGTTTGTTCAAATTAATAAGCCAAAATTGATAGATGAACAAAAAGTCATTTACGACAGAATTTTACATGCAGTTCAAGCCCAAACTGCAGGCAGAAATTCGTTCCCAAGGTAACATTGCATTAGCCGTTGCTTCGCCAGGAATTGCTGCAACTTTAATAGATGGAGAGGGAGAACAGCGCATTCAGCATTTAAACTGCCATTAAATATTCATACTAGTGAAAACGCAACATGTAATATTTTTGGTGGAACCATAATTCTATTTCTGGGGATTCCAGACAAACACTACCCGTTATGCCACGATCAACATATGCTGATGAAAGAAAGGCATGCCTTAAATCTTTATGGCAAACAGTATAGTACCAATGAAATTAACCACAAATACACATTGGACATTTGACATTGGAAATGGAATAATTGCTGCTGATCAAATAACCAAAGAAATCGAATTTTCAGAAAATTTCTATACAATTGTTAATTCTCAGGAAGAACTAATAACAACTGTATATCCAAACACTCTACAAAACTATAAGCAAATTCAATGGTTACAAAATCGTGCAATTTTAGCGCCCAAAAATATTGAAGTAGAATTTTCGAATCTAATAATTCAAGATATGTTGGATACAGAAACAATGTCTTTTAAATCAATCGAAACTGTCACCGAAGAAAGTGAAGCAGTTAATTATCCAACGGAATTTTTAAATGCCATAAATATACCAGGTTTGGCACCACATCATTTGCAATTAAAAATCGATTCTCCAATCACCCAAATTGTGGAACGGAACTCGCTTGGTAATTAAAAAAATATATGGCAATGTGAATTGAAGCGACAATTATACCAGGAAAATTCGTAGCAGAACCTATGATACCAACAGATTCGCCAATTCCTTTCAAGCGACTTCAATTCCCAATTTGATTGGCATTTTCAATTACAATAATTAAGTCACAAGACCAAACATTCAACATATGTGGTCAAAGAGGAAGCCCCTAGGGTTTTCAATGGAATGGTGTTTATCTGTTAGGTTTGATTCAGCACAACTCAAAAGTGCGCTTAGTATTTAGTAGCGGATTTTCTGGAATTAGGAAAAATGCTCCGAAAAACCATTCGATACACAAATTGACCTATTTACCACATTTGAGTTAGTCGATGTGAGTGTTCTTGTGAAAATGAAAAACATTAAGTATCGAGCGCTCTTTAAATATTTTTTTTGAAAGGCAATACACCTACGAACATCAAAATCAAGTTGGACGCTGTTTACTACCGTGAAATTTTGGGCAGCTGAATTATAACGTAGCCGTACCATCTTGCGTGACGATGAACGCTCGGGACGTCCAAAAACTGCAACCACTGACGATAACATCGCTCAAGTTCACCAAATAGTGCTAAACAATCATCGAATTGAATCGGCATTTACTTTTGAACTTGAAACGTGTTCGAATAAAAATTTCCAACGCCCTGTTGGCACAATAAATCAAAGATTAGGCAATAAGTGTAATAAGTGTTGATGAAACTGGGATACACCATTACACTCTAGAGTTAAAAATACAGTCGAAACAGTCTATTACCAAGGGAGAATGTTTCCTCTTAAGTTAATTTAATCGACTATCTTCAGAAAGGGGAAATCATTACAGGAGCATACTACGCATCATAACTGAAGGCAGAAATTGCAGAAAAACGACCACATTAGTTGAAAAAAAAATGTTGCTCCACCACAATGCGCCGCCTTACACCTCAGCGGTTACCATGATGAAAAGCTACGAACTACGGTTTGAACTGTTTCACCACTCTCCTTATTCACCAGATCTAGCCCCTAGCGACCTTTTTGGTCCCTAAACTAAAAGTTGCGCTCGGAGAACAGAGATTTTCGTCGAATGAGGAAGCCATCACCTTCGTTAACAATTATTTTGTAGAGAAATATCGTCGATTACTATTTGGACAGGTTGACTAGATGGAAGCACCGCTGGGAGAATTGTATAGACTTACAAGGAGACTTTGTAGCGACAGAAAAATAAATTTGAGGAAAAATTGTCTTGTGTATTTGTTAGTTCAGAAATTTGTCAGGCTACCCTCGTAGATGTCTAAGAAAATATAGAATTCCCAGAGCAAAGACTTTTTTGCTGTTGATAAATAATTTTTAATGCACAAAATGATTTTTATAATTTTTTAACACACTATTAGGTTTGAAATATTTAATTTAAATTTAAATTTATAACATTTAGAGAATTAAACATATTTTGTGTTTGTTTTACTTTCTGCCCGATATTCGGAAAGCAGTGCTGCCAGATCATTTTATAATTTATCTTGCATTTTTAGCACACACATTTTTTTGGGCTCTACATTCATGTTTTTATACTATTTTGTGGTCAACAATTAAGGCCCATAAGCAACTAATCGAATTTCCATAAAAATCTTTTATATTTTTGGAAGATCTTTTAGTCTCTTCCATAGGTTAAAAATCTTTTAAAATAGCTAAATCTTGCAATCTGGCAGCACCGTCGGTAAGACGTGTTAACAAGAAAAATTTTTCGTTATTTTTTAAAAATTTTATAAATAATTTTAAATATACATAAACAAGTGCAACACTTTATTGGTTGGTGAACAAAAAGTGTCGAATTTGGTTTGCGTGTGCGGGTATGAACAGGCTGCATAACTTTGATGAACAAACAATATTCAATCAAAAATTTACAAATGCACAAATTTTAAAAACATTTTGGTGATGAACGCTTGACCAATGCATTGCGATATCCTCTGTTTATATTGCTCATTGAAATTGCACATGCCGATAAACTTTGGCATGTGCAATTTCAATGAGCAATATAAACAGAGCACACAAAACACCACCAATGAATATATAAAGAATTAATGAGATATGATTAAAATCAATCGACACGACATTTTGTTCTGTGTTGTATTCTATCAACGGTTGTTGATGCACATGGCGACGTAAAAGTACATCGTTAATCCCAGATGTTTTCATTTTGAGAATCCTGTGAAAATGATGATTTGAATCGGAAGCAAAATAACCGGAGTAAATCATTCAAACTTACAAAATATTAAACTGCTGCCTATATGGAAATCCACTGTATATCAGACAGGACCTTTGTTGAGAAAAATATTTCCCTTTGAGAGGAGTTGTTAAGCGACATTGCGATTTTCTGTGGAGTACAATAAAAGGACAAATTTCAGAAAATTTTGATAATATTCCGTCTTATACAGGTAACATTATATTTCCATCCAAAACGTATTCATCCAATTCCGAAATAATTTGAATTTACGAACATTCGTTATTACTTTTAGTACTAATTTGGAAAGTAAACTTAATATTAAACATTTAAAATAAGTTTTGTTTAACTTACATGTTCCTGATACTCCAAGAGCTGTCTAAAAAACTTAATTTATCATAATCGCATGTAAAATTTGAATCGTAATAATCAAAAAGTTGATTAGAAATTTTTGGACAAAAAATTTGGTTGTTAATGTCCGCCGAGATATTATAATTTCCAAGCGGGTAACTTCTGATGTGTGCATCTAAATTAGTTGCTTGCCAATTGCAGACAATGTAGTCTGGCTGTTGTAAGAGTCCATCCAAATTGTCAAATGGCAGATTTATTTTTTGAATTGCAAGCAGGGCGCTCAAGAATGCATCAAACGAACCATACAATATAATCAATACTCCCAAATAGGTTATCAATATAAATTTTAGTGAGAGAGCGCTGTTGCTGGAACTGTCACCACCTTGGTCGAGCAGAAGTGATATAAAATTATATACCTCGATTGGAGCAAAGTGTGACCATGATAAAATACGTTGTAATATTTTTTGAAAAAACCAACAGAAGACTGCGCAAGAAATCAATGCACTTGCATAGCAAATCCACAGTTCTGAGGTAAATGTCTCTAGAAAAAAATATTGGGAACTTGTGTAGCCCATATTTTTCACCCAAATTGATGTTGTATGTGACGCTGTGGGTAGTAATGTGTTGAGCTGGGTAAAATCTGCAACCGGTAATAACATTATGTCGCACGTTCCAATTAATACATGTTCCACATCCGCCGTATAATACCCTTTATAGGTTTTAGTGAGCCTGCAAATATTACATAAATTTTATTTTGAATTTAGTTTCGAACTTACACTTATTACACTTTCAAGATTTCTGTAATTATTGTAAAATACAAGAGCTCGTAATCAGGAGTTCCAGATTTTTCGATCTGTGTAAAAAATATAAAAATAAATAAAATTCCAAAAATTGAATATCGACAAGTAGTTATACGGCAATATTCACAAGTTTTCCAGTAGCATTCGGTTCAATGAAATTTTCGTAGGGAATAAGATCAGTTCCGGAAATATCATTCGAGTCTTCTAAGAAAATAAAATCCCTTCGACCATGTTGAACCTTCATTAGATCCGAGAAAAGTCGGAACAAGCGAAATTTACTTAAATTATTTTTATAAAACATTTCGTGTAAATCCAAAATCAATACTAATCCGACGTACTCAACTCAGTGGTTGCAGTAACTTCTGATTTAACGTACAATAAATTGTCGGTAGTCGTTTCAAATTCAAAATGTGGCGATGAACGATAATTACAGATTTCAGTAAAATAAACTCGAATTAATTATAGGGCGGGGTGAATCCTTCCTAACTAAACATATGTTAAGTCCACATAGTTATCGCCTAGGTAGTGGCAGAATTATGGTATCGTGTTTAGCCGAGACTGCATTATTTTGGTGCAACAATGTAAATGACAAACTGATAATGGATAGAAAATGTAATTTACAAACATTGTAACCTAATTGTAATCGGTTAATATACTTTTAACGTACTGACATCGTTCGATATTTTTGCATAATTTATTAATATTTTTTACCTTTATCCGAAGCGCATGTTGCATCTAAAGATAAAGATATTAAAATCTGGATGATTTGTATTACATTTTAAATTATGTAGAGATTTTCCAAAATATTATTTATCGAAATGTTTACGATTCTTGACTAAGATACAATTCGGTTTGTAGGATGGGATTGAGATTCCAAAACAAATGAATCCTGATGAGAAGTCATCAAAATCTCCGACCAGGCAGTTTCAATTCCTACAATCAACTCTTGACATTTTAGATAATTTTGTACATCATACACACTTTGCTCGAGTTTACTTGTTATAACATGGTTTTAAAATCACTTTGTAGCGAACGAGTGTGAGTGACTTTCGAAATCACACCCTGAACGTTATAAATATTGTCACTACCCATTTCTTCACCGGCTCAAATTCGCGACAAATCGGTCGTAGGTTTTGCGGTGATGAGTAAAGGCACCTATAGATTTCCGCAAATTTAAAATAAAATCAAGAAAAAAAAATTTGGGGACCATTGAAACACTGGGCGCGAACCGCTCGCCAACACCATCAAAATCAAACTCCTTGATTTGAAATCCGTTTTCATCCAATTATTTCCATTCTTTGATGCCACACATGTCGTGCTGTGTGTGTCACGTTATAAGATATATTTTCTCGTCAGCACAACGTGCGCGATATTTTGGAGTAGAGGCAAATAAAAAATTGCACCACATTGTTGCTATAGAAACATTTTATTTCATTTCAAAATAAAAGATGTTAGATCGGATTTCTTTTCAAATGAAATCCAATTTAACACACAACAAGGTTGCAACTCTTCAAAGTTTAAATTGCTCTAGTAGCATTTCATTTTATACGTCACTTAGCATGCTAGTTTATAGGAGATTCCCGAAAAATTTCTCAACAACTAACATTTTGGTTAGAAAATATTTTTAACATTCTGCAATTGAAAACTATCGTTCCAATTTTAAAATGCGTTTACTTTATTTTATCCTTATTTTATTATTTAATCTTTGCAATTTGTTCTGGGGCCGAAGCACTCCCAACTCTTTCGCAGTTCGCTTTTCACTTCAGTTCGCTTTTTTCTGTTCGATTTTATGAACAATCTGCATATTCCATAGCTCGATGCCAGCCTATACTGGCATGGAAGATGGGTCGGTCAATGAGTTTTACACTCCGATCAGGCACTCATAGTTGTGTTCCATTTCACCACAGATCATAATCTGTTGATAAAAATTCCTCCCGATCAAAACGCTAAAGCTTTAGCGACACTTTCTTCTCCAGGTAATTTATTCTAATAAACTGATTTCTTTAAATTTTTTACGTTCAAAGTTGAACCAACAAGCTAACTCAGAAGTATGGTAATATGAGGTCGATGGAAATTTTGCCGAATGATCCTTTAAATTCATTATTTCGTTGACGATGAAGCTTAGTTTATGGGTGAACTCCACAGAAGTGTCTTGAAATTTTTTAAATTTAAAATTCCTTAAAATAGTACGAAAATCTTAATAGATATGTTTGGTAACATAATTGGACGATCAAACGAAGCAGGGTGATAGGGGAGCTCATTTCCAACAAAAAAAGCCAAGTAATATTTTTTCGAATTGTTGATGGTGCAAAAGTTATTCCACTTTAAGTGTTTTTAGTGAAATCGCATGGGTGCGCCACCAATAAACTAATTTAAAAATACCAAGGTGTTTTTGTTTAGTTTTTTTTAATAAGATCTAGAAAAGTGGGTCTTTCTGTCAAATAAAAACAATAGTGATATAAAGTCTGTTTGTTTCTCAAAAATTTTGTGTTGATGTTTAAGTGACGCCAGCGGGAAAACAATGTACTACAGAAAGTTGGCCCATTATCAGAAAAATTTGTTACACTAATGATGCAGATTTTAAAATGGTATCACACTCCGGGCTATTCACAACAGAATGTTTTTTATCAATTTTCACAAAGTAAGTCGTGTTTATTAAAAATCGATGCTTTGTCAGAAATAAAACAAAATGATGGCAGTAACTAAAGTATAACAATTTTTTTCAGCAAATCTAGTAGCCCGAATTAAACAAAATTTGTGGTATAAAAAGAAAAACATTTTGTTATTCATGTTAGTAGTTCAATATAAGTTACCACGCGCTGCAATCTGGTTGGACAGGAGTCCATAAATAACAAGATGCTACCGGGATAAAATACTTGATACGTTTATCAGAGGGCTAAAAGGAGGCTTACCAAGACTTTTTAGTATACGGGAATCCACTGACCCATTATGCTTATAACACCAACCAAAATACTCAAAGATGACCACCGACTCTTCTAAATAATCCACCTCATTTTATACCCAAGAGTCCTAGGCAGACACCAAATCTACCCCAACAGATGTACCCGAAAATACTACACAACCAGCTTCTTCGATAGAAGACAAAGGTACTCACCTAAGCGAATGCAACCGAGATACCCGAATCCACACTTCCAAGGTCAAACTCCCAGCAAGCAGCACTCAGTATATCTAAACTATCCACCTCGATACCCCTAAAACCACTACCCAAACAAAATCCAATGGAAGTAGATGACAGTGCTTATTCTAGACAAGTTAACAACATGAATCATCCACAGAACAAACAGAGTGCCACGAAAAGACCTTACCAGAATCAATCACAACAAATCCACCATAGAAATAAATTCCAAAGGATTTACTACCAATAAAAATCGAAGGAAGACCCAGACCTTCAATACTATCACGACCAACTAACTGAATACGGTGCTCAATTCGACCAATCGTTCATAGATATATCGATTTGTAGCGAAGAGCGAAAAATCCCTTAAATGCCTAATAGACCAGGCTCCAATAAGAACTATATCCAACCCCAGTATAATACCTTTCATAGCTAATTCAGTGGCGGGCAGTATCAAAATTATTCACCACCCCATGATCGATCTTTTTGGTCCCGACAAGAAACTGAAATTCGTTATATTACCTAGTTTAAGTTCCTTCGATGGAATAATTGGCAATGGCAATATTACAACCCCCTCAAACAACACATATCCGGTTTGGAAAAACAACTGGATAACATAATAGGTTCATGTCCACACCTCTTTTCTGACCCAGAAGAAAAATTTACCTACACAAAACCGGTTAAAGAGGAAATTCGTACCACAAATACAGAATCCGCACCCTCTCGCCCTTACCCATATCCAGTTTGCCCAAAAAAAGTAGTAGAAGATCAAAAATGGCAACTGTTAGATGATGGAATTATTAGACCATAAAATTTACCTACAACTCGCCAATTTGCGTTGTGCCAAAAAAAGAAAACGCGTTGGGGGAGAAAAAATATAGAGCAGTCATTGACTATATCGTAAACTAAACTCGGTAACCATCTTGGATAGATATCCGATACCTGAAATTAACGACATACTAGCTAACTTGGGTGAGAACACACTTTCACAGTCATAGATCTAAAAAGCAGATTCCATTAAATCCCCTTAAGAGAATCCGAGATCGATAAAACTGCATTCTCGGTGAATCATGGGAAATGCGAGTTTACTCGACTTCCCTTGGACTCGAAAATGCCCCGTCGCTACTATACTTGGAAGAAACGAACAACACACACTTTGAAAACATAAAAGTAATGTTCAGAGTCTCGAAAAAGCCAACATGAAGATTCAGTTAGACAAATGTGACTTTCAACAAAAAGAAGTAGAGCTTCTGGGATTAACAGAACTAACAGAAAGAAAGTGACGGCAATTGCAAACTTCCATATGCCAAAAACAGTAAAAAAAACTTAGGTCCTTCGTAAGAATGGCCGGATTTTATCGACCTTCTATCCGAGACTACACTAAACTCGCGAAGCCACTGACTTCGCTTCTAAGAGGGGAAAATGGACATGTGTCCAAAACTCTCTCAAAAACCAAACAAATACATTTTGGTGAAGAAGAAATCGTCGCATTCAACAACATCAAAAATTCTCTCGTCTCCTACGAAGTGCTACTGCCGTTTCCCGATTTTCCGAAGGATTTCAAATTAACACTGGGGGCAGTATTGTCTCAAGAAGAGAGACCAATTATATTCCTGTCAAGAACGTTAGACCAGACCGAAGAGAATTACGCAGCGAACGAGAAGTAAATGCTGGCGATAATTTGGTCCCTAACATCTTCAATAAATTTCTTGTACGGAGCCCAAAAAATCAAAATATTTACCGACCACCAACCGTTAACATAGGCATTAAGCAATAAATACCACAATGCCAAGATGAGAAGATGGAAAGCTATTCTCGAAGAATACAGTTCTTTCCTCCGAATCAAATGCAATGACGGCAATGCAACATAGCGACTATAGTTCCGCTCATGACTTGATACCTACCATAGAAACTCCAGTGAACGTGTTTCGAAATCAAATTATCTTAGGGCAATGAAGACTCTTATCAATTACAGAATCCCCTTCCAAATTACCTCCGCCACATTTTCGCAAAACCGGATTTTTCCAACACAGACATTATACAGATATTCAAGCGGTACTTAAATTCTAACACAATATATGGGCTGAAAACGTCCGAAGAAATAATGGGCAAGGCCCAAGTAGTATACCCGATACATTTCAGAAACTATAGGGTTCGATTCGAAGACGACATAATACTAACTGTCCATCAACGGGCACATCGCAATGCGGAGGAAAATAGAGAACAAAAAATCGAAAACTATTATTTTCCGCGAATGAGCAAGAAAATTAGGTTTCTCGTCAAACGGTGCTCCACTTGAAGGAAGAGCAACTATGACGGGCATTCAAACAGCCAGATAATAAATCTTACACCCATTCCCAGCTATCCTGGACATACCCTACATATCGATATCTATTCAACCGAAAAAACCTGGTTGTTACCGCAATAGATAAACTGACTAAACTAGCCTTCTGTAGACCGATCAAATCTAAACCGATCGAAAACATTAAACAACCACTTAGGGACATTCTATTCTTTTTTTAGCGTGCCCAAGGTTGTAGTGATAGATAACGAGAAATCACTAAATTCAAGTTCGATAACATTTATGATGGGAGACGGTCTGAAAATCAAAATAGTTAGGGCACTACCTTATAAAAGTGAAGTTAACGGCCAAGTCGAAAGGTTTCACTCCACACATTCAGAAATAGTGAGGTGTTTGAAAGCCGATGGAGTAGAACGAACTATCGGGGAATTGCTCGAAAGAGCAGTCAATGAGTATAGGAACTCAATACTCTCGACCATCAAGAAAAATCCAATCGAGGATTTAGATCTCCTCGTATTGGCTTCAGTATTTGCCGATATAGCAGCAGCTTGTTGTGTATTGTAAGCTCAGAGCCTCTACCTATGAGCCAATACATTTTTCTGTACTTAATATTTAGCTTTGTTTGCATATGGCACCGGTCGTGAGTTAATTTCTTCCGGTAGATGGGAAGCCTTTTTATATGTAAAGTTAATTATGCTTGATTTTCCAGCGCTTAGACCAGGCACAAACCGCATTGATAATCTTCTGGAGCTTGCACGTTGCATCAGCGATATTACTTCCAATCGCCATATGATTGGTGTGTCATCTGCAAAGGGGACTATGGTTCCTGTTGTTGGAATATCCCTTGTATATAATAAATACACGATTGGTCCTAAGACACTCTCCTACGGAACACCGGCAGAGATTTTCTTCAGTTCGAAGTATTCATCCTCATATTTCACACGAAAATGTCTATTGGGTAAATAAGATCTTTGCAAGGCATACAATTGCCTCGGTAGATCTCTATGCTGCTTGAATTCCAGTTCACTGTGCTAGACTTGGAGTGCTTTTCCCTGAATCCAAATTTATGTGGAGCAATTAATTGTCGGTCCTCAATTATTGGTTTCAGTCTTTTTAGTAATAATTTTTCAAAGAGTTTTGACATAACTGGCAGCAATGAAATTGGCCTGTATGATTGTTTATCGTTAGGTGGTTTATCAGGTTTTGCTATCATGATTACTTCTGCACTTTCCATGCCACGGAACATATTTTAACCGAAAGTTTGCATTGATTATGTGTAATAGCTTACGAAATCCTTTACATGGTAGAGCCGTGATTATTTGGCACGTAATCAAGTCATACTTCTTCTTTTAATTCATTGAGAGTTACTGGGCGTATATCAAAATCATCTAGCTTGTGGATTGACATTATATTTTCATTGACCGTTTGCTTGGCATAGTGGTTGGAAGGTATCCTCGAGATACTCCGCAAACAGATCAGCCTTCTCTTTAGGACCTCTTGCTCCGGTTTCATCCTTTTTTTTAAGTGGTGGCACTTGCGTTTTGGGTCTTTTGAGTCCCTTCGCCGCCTTCCACATTGAATAATCAGAATTTTTTTTATCGGTTAGGCTAACTAGATATCTGTTGGTTGATGTATTTTTGACTTCTTTAAGAAGAGATTTGAGACTGTTACCTAAATTGTTAAGAATTGGTTTGTTGTTTGTTCTAACTTCCATTGGGTTTGGTTTCCAACAAAAATTTTGAATCTTATTTTGAATTGAGATACGGAAGCTATATCCGCAGTCTAATGGATAAAATAAAAGGCGATCCTGGACACTTTTTGAAATTTTTTAAAACCAAACGCGAAACTGGTGGGAACCCAGCCTCGGTGAAGGAGGCAGAAGACATTGATAATTATAAAGATCCATTCGCTAGTATGAATATAGTAAATGCATATTTATTCCATTCATCGAGCTAGAAGGCATCAAGCGAGCATTGGTAGGATTCGGCAACGGTTCAACAGCAGGGATAATAACTAGAGTGATGCCTACTTTCAAAACTGGATCTAGAAATGATGTTTCCTAAGTTATTTGAACTAGTAATATGCAATTCGTTTCGTTCAATGATTCCGCGTTATATATCACAATACGAGTATCGTTTCATGTCTTAAAGATCGGTATCTACAAATCTCATATAATTTACTAGCTATTCAATTAAATAAATTGAGAAGCACAAACAAGTTGATGGAATATGCACCGACTCTGCAAAAGCTTTCGACTCCGTCAGCCACTGAAAAACTTTGGAGCACATTTTCAAGGTCGGATTTTCCAGCCAGTTCGTAGCCTGGTTCGAATCTTATTTGAGTAATCGCATTAAATATATTGAAATAGGAAATAAAATGTCGAATAGAATACAAGCAACCTCTGGTGTACTCACGTTGGCCCATGGATTTTCACAATCTTCATTAATGGTATTACTGAAGTAAAAATCATTCCGATATCGTGATGTCGGATCTTGATAACCTAGCGTTATGGTGTGAGTTTAATTCTCGGAGTCTCAACATTGAAAAGTGCAAATCTGTTCCATTTCCCCGAAAAGCCAACCCTGTTACATAAGGCTATAAGATAAATGGTGTACTTCTTCAGGTAGTAATTGAAACTAAAGATCTAGGTCCATGGTAAAGTTCTTGTTTTCTAAACACGACTTCTAAATCACCCACTTTAATTTTTCTTTATAATTTTAACTAATTTTGGTAACTTTATTGTCCATATGCACAACATGGTTTCGGTTATCTAGCACTCTGTGCACTCGTTAACTTAACTGCACTTCCACAACCTATTGTCTTCTCAAACAACATTAATACTAGCACACGAATAATTATCTTCCGATTTATATTAATCGTACGATTATCAATTTAGATTTTTTTATAATTATTTATTCGAATTATTACATGTACTGTTTGGTATTATAATCCCGATCCAGACATAACCAACACCATCGCAAACCTAGGGAATTCGAGATTCTACACAACAATCGACTTGACATCAGGCTCCCATTGTATAAAGATGAAAGAAACGGGCATTCCAAAAACCGCATTTTCAACATTGAATGGGAAATACGAATTCCTGCGGTTACCGGTTACCGGCCATCTTTCAACGTATGATAGACGACGTAGTTAAAGAGTTCATAGCAAAAATTTGTTACGTCTATATCAGAAAAATCTTTAAGAAACTGAGAGACGCAAAACTCCGGGTTAACCTCAATAAAACGGAATTCTTGAAAAACGAAACGGAATTTCTGGGTTACATCGTAACCAGTTCGGGCATAAAAGCAGACCCAAAAAAAGTAGCAGCCATTAGGAATCTCAGACCACCGGAGAACCTTAAGGAATTAAAAGGATTCCTTGGACTAACATCTTATTACCGACGATTCATCAGAGATTTTGCTAAAATCACCAAACCTCTAACGAATCTCACGAGGGGAGAGAATGCCGAGGCAACGGCGAATAAATCAAAGAAAGTCAAAATCGAGCTCGGTAAAGAAGAATTAAAAGCCTTCGAACAACTGAAAGAACAGTTGTCGTCATCAGATCTACTCATATTCCCCGACTTCGATAGACCTTTTATCCTAACAACGGATGCTTCTAACACCAGCATAGGAGCGGTCCCATCGCAAGGCGAAGTAGGAAAAGACCGCCCAATCACGTATGTTTCGAGATCCCTAAGCACTACAGAAGAAAACTACGCCACAAATGAAAAAGAGATGTTGGCGATTGTGTGGGCCTTGGAGAGTCTTCGAAACTACCTGTATGGTGCCAAAAAAATAAAAATAGTAACAGACCATCAACCGTTGACGTTTGCGCTAAGTAACCGAAACAATAACAAGAAACTCAAAAGATGGAAAGCGCGCATTGAAGAATACAACTATGAGTTAGTATACAAACCAGGCATAACTAAAAAGGTGGCAGTGAACACACTATCATCTTCAAGCAATGGGACGGTACACAGCGCTGAAGAGGATGGAACCCAATTAATCCAACACTGTGAGTCGCCGATAAATGTCTTCAAGGTTCAGATAATATTCAGTAGAGGGGACGCCATGTACATCTACGAGGAACCGCACAGCAATTACCATCGACACTATATTTCGCTACCGGATATAAATAAAGAGATTCTAACAAATATCCGACGTTATTGAACGGTAGAAAAATCCCAGAAGAATACATGCAAACTCTTCAGGAAGTTCACCAACAACATTTCAATAATTACAAGGTCGGACTATCGCGGCGAGTAGTAGAGGATATCTGCAATGAGGATAATAAATTCCGAATCATCGAAGGGGAACACAGGAGGGCTTATCGAAATTGAAAAGAGAACAAACAACAAATTCTCGAAAAATATTATTTCCCTCATATGGCCAGTCTGGTTAAGAAGTACACAAGAGACTGTGAAATCTGTAATGAGAACAAGTACGATAGACACCCTAACAAACCCCAAATGCAGGAAACACCAGTACCTACATATCCCTCAGAGATAATACACTTCGACATTAAAGACATCAAAAACGAAAAATTTATCACATGTGGATCAAAGATCGATCGGTACTACATCTGAGAGATAAGATGATTAAAGCGTTGCATTACTTCACGGCAGCAAGAATGCTCGTGATGGATAACGAACCTAGCTTCGTGAGCCCCATCATTACCAATTACAACAAAACAGTTGGAATAAAGGTCTATTTAACACCAACCAACAAAAGTGAAGTGAATGGCACAGTTGATCGGGTTCATTCAACGGTAATAGAAATATTGAGGTGCATCAAAGCCGAGTATAAGAACTTCACGACAAAAGAATTGGTCAGCATAGCTGTAGACCGGTACAACAACACCGTGCACTCAGTTATAGGAAAAAAAACCTAGCGATATATTCCTCGGCAGGCTACAACGAATAAATTATCAAGATATGTTAGAATTTAGAGAAAAAGTCAATGAAGACATCGTAGAACGAATAAAAAATAGCCAAAAGTTAAAAATTCAAAGGGAGAATGTGAAAAGAAACGAGCCCAAATCGTATGAAATTGGCGAAACAATATTCACTGCTATCAAACAAATTCAAGGCAAAGATGACACAATAAAGTCACAGTGACAACCACCTCCGGCAGAAGAATACACAAAACTCACATCAAGAACGTCACTAATTAAGATCATTTCTTTCCAGTTTGTGCTTGTGGACCTCAGTAGTTTCGATACGAGAGGGAAATGACAACATAATCAGTGGCAATTTCAAAGTGATTCATCAAATCGACCTTAGCTGTTACGAAGATGTCCTGTCAAGAATTCAATCGGAGATAAAGGATATTAGCCCATCTAGTATCTTAAAATCACAGCTAGCCTACCAAATTAACGAAATCCATAAATTACCAGGAGAACTTAAGTACCACAAGCCGAAGACCAAGCTCAGCTTGGAAATGGATTGCTGGCTCATCGTATGCTACTGACTGGGATGCCATACTCAACAGCCAGAACAGAATAATCGAAAATAACAATGTGCAATACAAAATAAACAACGCCATTACCCAAAAGATCCAACAGATCCTCAAGCAGCACAATGACATCCAGCTGCACCTAGAAGGAAACGCTGACGATGTATTCCAACAAACGATGTTTAATCGCCTTCAGTTGCTTAAGGCAGGGGTAAAAGAAATAGTCAGGGCAGTTCAGTTGGCAAAAGGAGGAATAATAAATGCCAACTTATTAGACAAGGAAGAAATTAATCGGCTGGTGAATGAAATAGAAACCCTACCGTATTGCAACGAGATACAGGCTATAGAGCATGCGGAACCAACTTTATTGATGCGTGACATGATCATCCTGGAATACAGTGAAATTCTACTAAACCAACATAGAATATACGGCATAATCAATCAATGCAAAAATAGAAGAGAAATCACTATCTGTGTGCTTAACCAGTTACAGGAATTGAACGAAGATCAATGAGAAAGAAATAATCGAACCGGTAAACCAAAATACCATATTTCTGAACAACTTCAATGGTACACTAAAGCAAAACAGTTCGGAGAAACACCTAAACGGGAACTTCTTGATCCAATATCAAAATGAAACCCTGGAAATAAAAGGATGGACATTCACCAACAGGGAAATAGAAACATCACAAATTCTTCCACCCGTACTCCTAACAAACATCACGCAAAGAGGAGTTAGGCTCAACCTAGAATACCTGCACAACCTGCATCAAAAGAGCATAAGTCTACTGGACAAACTCACCATAGATTATCAAAACAACAATGCAACAGACAAAAGTGTTTGGTTTCCTAAAGAAGGAACCACAACTCCAGCAACACCACACATGGGAATACAACCAATCAAAATAGATTTCTAATCCACGAGACGAGGATTTTTAAAGGGGGAGAAGTTAAGCGGGAGTTATCAAATGCCATTCTACCAACACGTGGAAAGTGTATTCACCAACGGTTCAAATAACGTCCCACAAATCAACATGCTAACTCATCACATATGTAAATGCGCGTGTAAAAATACACGAAAGGGTGGTTAAATTTTAAGGGCCGACGTTGAAAGTGAACCACACCAAAACGTCAAGTTTTTTTCAGCATTTAATTTGACATTTCTCAATTTCAGACTAACCCAATTTGAACCATGGAAAGATACACAATCGAGCAACGCATTAAAGTTATTCAGGCATATTATGAAAATGGGCGTTCAAATCAAAATGCATATCGTGCACTTCGTGATTTTTTCGGTCAATTTAATCGTCCAAGTGTGCGTACAATCGGAAAAATCGTGCAAAAATTTGAGCAAACCGGGTCTGTAGGAGATTTTAAAACACCAGTGCATGCTCGTACAGCTCGTGCAGCAGAAAATATTGCTGCTGTTCGCGATAGTGTGGCTGAAGAGCCGTCCACCTCAACTCGTCGTCGTGCCCAACAATTGCACCTCTCACGCTCGTCGTTGATGAACATTATGCATAAAGACTTGCATTTACACGCTTATAAGGTGCAATTGACTCAAGAACTAAAGCCACTTGACCATTCCAAACGTCGTCATTGGTCAGAATGGTGGCAAGAAATGGCAACAGTGGATGATCAATTTTCGAAGAAAATCATCTTCAGTGATGAGGCACATTTTCACCTCAGTGAATTCAATAAGTCAATAAGCAGAATTGCCGCATTTGGGCGAATCATAATCCAAGAGTGATTGTCGAAAAACCAATTCACCCACCAAGAGTGACTGTTTGGTGCGGTTTATCGGCTGGCGGCATCATCGGGCCGTATTTTTTCCAAAATGAGGCCGGTCAGGCAGTTACTGTGAATGGTGTTCGCTATCGTGAGATGATAACGAGCTTTTTATGACCCGAATTGGAAGATATGGATGTGGACGATATGTAGTTTCAACGGGACGGTGCCACTTTGCCAAACAGCTAACGAACGTGTTATCTCACGTGGTGGCGATGTCAATTGGCCACCAATATCATGTGATTTGACACCGTTGGATTTCTTTCTTTGGGGTTATTTGAAAGAAAAAGTGTACGTCGATAGGCCAGCAACAATTCAAGAGCTAAAGGATGAGATAATTCGGCACATTAACGGCATAGAACCGCAATTATGCCTAAGCGTCATCGATAATTTGGACCATCGGATGGAGGTGTGCCGCCGAGGTCGCGGCGGCCATTTGGCCGATATTTTGTTCCATACATGTTTTAAATAAATTTCTTGACAACCGAAAATACAAATTTTTGGGATAGGTTTACGTTACAAATCGTGGGGCAGACCCAGCACCCTTGAGATAGTCTCCATCCGGGCAAAATAATATTAATTTATCCCGATCGAACTCACATATAACGACAAAAATAATATTTTACGTTATTATAAAAATTGAGATTGAATTTGAATAAGTAATTTAAATCATCTTCCATAGTTAGATCTACTAAGCTTTACTAGAAAACAGAACATAGTGAAGTAAAAACCGAGAAAGACATTTAATGGCGAGACAAATTGTCACCGGAGGTCTTTTGCATGATAAATACCCAATGATTTCCCTTCGTTGTTGCCTACTTCGTACGAGCCTTTTACGAACTTAGGAGCGAGTTTAACCGAGAAATTGGCAGCTGCATTGCTTTGAACGAAGTTTTTTACAAAAACGTTTTGGCCGGGGTCAAAATTCCTTGCTTTGCTACGGAGATTATAAGTTGTAACATTCCTTTTATAAGCATTTCATTAGCGTCCGTCACTGATGCTTGTCGGTCGTTTAACAAATTATGACTGTGCATTATCTTATACGATGAATCATGAATCACCATGTGCTGACCAAAAGTTAAAAAGTAGGGGGAAAACCCTGTCGAGCCATGTACTGCGTTTCTTAAGACAGAACTGATTTCATCTAAATGTAAGTCCCAATTCTTATGATCGTCTTGAACATATGATCGAATGACGGATATAATGGTTCGATTCACCCTCTCAGACGCGTTTGATTGCGGTGAGTAGTTAGGGGTATATTGGTGTTGGACACCATAATAGTCCAACAAATCAGCTAAAAGTTTGGATTTAAATTGGGAGCCATTATCTGTGGTAATCGCTTCTGGAACTCCAAAGACACTAAAAACTCTGTTTTTCAAGAAATTCACGACATTGTAAGCAGTAGCGGATTTTAATGGTTCGATTAATACAAATTTGATGGATTGATCCAGCACCATCAAGAAGTATGTGTTCCCTAGGCGGCTTCGGGGATATGGACCCAAAGAATCCATAAAAGTTTCTGAAAGGGGCGATGCATTTCTAGAAATTTTCCCATCGGAGGTTGTGTGATATAGTTCGTTGCCTTCATCTTCTTACACATTTCACAATTACGAATATAGTCTCTGACGTCACGAGCCATGGTCGCCCAATAAAACTGACTGATCTCCAAAGTTTTTTCCTGTCCTAAATGAGCACCAGTTGGGGAATTATGAGTTTGCTTTAATAATACAGGAATTAGGGAATCAGGTATTACAAGTCTCCATGCCAATGTACAATTTCCCTTCAATTTCCACAAAGTTTGTTTTAGGCGAAGGATTTTGTTTGAGAGCATTAATTCTGTCAAAGTATGTATTAGCGAGAAACTCAGGGGAATCCAGATCCACATGCAGAGGCAGTACATTTCCCCCATCATCACAGACATCCCGGTTATCAAAAGCTTCGAGACTTATTCCGGATAAGGCGTCAGGTACCACGTTGTGAGATTCTTTCCGATACTCAATACAAAAATTGAACCCTTGAAGTTGAAGGCTCCACCGTGCCAGCCTTCCTGATAAGTCTCTATGCTCCATCAACCATTTTAAAAAACTAGAATGGTCTGTAATAATGGTGAAAGTGTGTCCCTCAACATATGGTCTGAATTTTTTGACACTGAGAACGGCAGCTAAGCATTCGAGTTCTGTGACGCGCTATATTTACGTTGAGCAGAATTAAGTTTATAGCTGTAATAAGCTATGGAGTATTCTTCTCCTTCTTCAGTTTTTTGGAATAAAACACTTCCTACTCCTCTCGAACTCACATCGCATTGGATGTAAAACGGACGCGTATTGTCCGGGTTACGCAGGACACGCGCCGAGGTAAGTGCGGTTTTAATTTTGTTAAAGGCATAATCCGCCAACTCATTCCAGCTAAGTTTCTGATTCTTTTTCAGTAGGTCTGTTAGGGGTGCGGTAATCGCCGCATAACAAAAAATGAAACGCTGGTACCATCCCGCCATGCCCAAGAATCGCCGCCCGTAACAATCTGGATATTTCTACCAATAAAAATAGGTGCTCTTCCAGATCAGCAGAAACAACGAGCAAGACGTCCAGGTAAACAAAGACTCGGTCATGCAATCAGTACGGAATCACCTTTTGCATCAGTCTGCACAATGACTGAGGGGCGTTGCATAACCCGAACGGCATGACTGTAAAGTAATAGAGAGGGCAACCCGGAACGGTGAACGCAGTTTTATCACGCGATGCCACGTCAAGAGGGATTTGCCAAATGGCATCCTTTAAGTCGATCGTTGATATATACTTTGTTTGATCGAGTTGACTTAGCAATCCCTCTATCAGCGGAAGCGGTTACGCGTCTTTGTTCCCCAAAAACTCCCCAAAAATTTCGGCCTGGACCACAGGGGAGACGGGGTAGTTCCGCTGTTTAATAGGTTTTGCAGAACCAACATCTACGACATGAGTTACCAAATTAGTGTGACCCAACCCTTCTTTACTAGAGCACGGAAAAGAATCTAGAATATGACTAAGCTGCCGTTCGTTTTCTGGAGATAATTGGTGGCGATTGTTATCGAAATGCTCTGCCTTATCAATATCTAAGGAACCGACCATTGCTGGGGCTAGGCCAAACAAACTCCAAAAATCGATGCCTAAGTATAGCGGTTGCATCAATCACGCAGCGATATGGAGCCGCAGACGTTTAACTTTGCCTTTATAAGAAACGGGTAACACGATATGTCCTATAATGCGTTGTTTCTCACCACCCGCAGTATTCAGGAAAGAAGGAAGATAATGGATTTTTATACCTTTCTTTCCCAGGAAGCTTTCATAACCGGTACCAAGGACACTGATAGTGTTAATATAAAAAAATTTATCAGTGTTGTGGTCTAGAGTATGTATAACTGTTTCACAAATCATTTTTTTAAGCGTGCGCCTTAACATCCAATATCTTACTCCTCGTTGTGTCCTTAATTTAAGCGTCGATGAATTAGTTTGAGTAGATCTATCCGAGCGAGAAATCGAATTAGTCTTTGAAGAAAGTAACTTTGGATTTAAATTAATCAGTGGATTGCGACTCATAGAATTAATAAACGGAGTAGTAAGTAGTATTTTGATCAAAAATATTAGATCTTGAAATGGTAAACGGGTCAGAATTTTCTTGACTTTCTGGTTTTACCTGTATCTGCGATATAATTCTGGGCAGGTATTCGAAGCTATATCCTCGGTTGGTTTTCTGGTGAGATCGCCATTCGGGGCAGGTTGAGTACCAGGAGTTCTCACCTCCCGTCTAACGTTTCACTTATTCGAATTATTACATATCTGACAATTAGGTTTGATTATATTAGGTGCACCAGAACCATAGCAATGAATTACTTCTTATCAGGTAAGAGGATGCGGCAACGTATAATCGAAGCGTCGAATATTAGTAAAAGTAACGAACTGAAAGTGCTGATTATGTATTTTGACAAATAGTGGACACTTCGAACACTTGTAATAATATTTAAAATTAATAACAACAAATTCATTTTATTCATTTTGTTTTATTTCTGACAATGCGTCGATTTTAGAAATCGAAATTTTGTTAAGTGCATTTTTTAATAAACACGTCACACTCTGTTGTAAATAGCACGGTGAGCCAGTAACTTGTACGGGCATATTCACACTAGGGTAGCTTGTATTCGGTAACTTCACCATGTTATCCCCCTTTTCCTACATTGCGGAGCAGAAAAACCAGTTTTATAGGTAAAGAAGAAAAAAACGAAGAAGTTACCAGACAAAAGTTACCCTAGTGTGGATATGCACATTATTTTTGAAATATTTAATTTAAATTTATACCCGCAACTATATATTTAGGCCCGCAAGCAACTAATCGAATTTCCATAAAATCTTACTTTTTCATAAAAATCTGTGCAGCACTTTATTGGTTCGTGAACAGGAAGCGTGGAATTTGGTTGCGTACGCAATTTGTAAACAAGCTGCATAACTTTGATAAGCAAACATTCTTCAATCAAAAATTTACAAATGCACAAATTTTAAAAACATTTTGGTGATGAACGCTTGAACAATGCATTGCGATATCTTTTATAAACTTTGGCATGTGCAATTTCAATGAGCAATATAAACAGAGCACACAAAACACCACCAATGAATATATAAAGAATTAATGAAATATGATTAAAATCAATCGATACGACATTTTGTTCTGTGTTGTATTCTATCAACGGTTGTTGATGCACATGGCGACGTAAAAGTACGTCGTTAATCCCAGATGTTTTCATTCTGAGAATCCTGTGAAAATGATTATGTGAATTGGAAGCAAAATAACCGGAGTAAATCATTCAAACTTACAAAATATTAAACTGCTGCCTATACGGAAATCCACTGTATATCAGAAAGGACCTTTGTTGAGCAAAATATTTCCCTTTTAGAGGAGTTGTTATTCGACATTGAGATTTTCTGTGAATAGTACAATAAAAGGACAAATTTCAGAGAATTTTGATAATATTCCGTCTTATACAGGTAACATTATATTTCAATACAAAACGTATTCATCCAATTCCGAAATAATTTGAATTTACGAACATTCGTTATTACTTTTAGTACTAATTTGGAAAGTAAACTTAATATTAAACATTTAAGATAACTCTTGTTTAACTTACATGTTACTGATACTCCAAGAGGTGCCTATAAAACTTAATTTATCATAATCACATGTAAAATTTGAATCGTAATAATTAAAAAATTGATTGGAAATTTTTGGACAGAAATTTTTGTTGTTAATGTCCGCCGAGATGTTATAATTTCCACGCGGATAACTTCTGATGTGTGCACCTAAATTAGTTGCTTGCCAATAGCAAACAATGTAGTCAGGCTGTTGTAAGAGTCCATCCAAATTGTCAAATGGCAGATTTATTTTTTGAATTGCAAGCAGGGCGCTCAAGAATGCATCAAACGAACCATACAATATAATCAATACTCCCAAATAGGTTATCAATATAAATTTTAGTGAGAGAGCGCTATTGCTCGAACTGTCACCACCTTGGTCGAGCAGAAGTGATATAAAATTATATACCTCGATTGGAGCAGAGTGTGACCATGATAAAATACGTTGTAATATTTTTTGAAAAAACCAACAGAAGACTGCGCAAGAAATCAATGCACTTGCATAGCAAATCCACAGTTCTGAAGAAAAAGTCTCTAGAAAAAAATATTGGGAACTTGTGTAGCCCATATTTTTCACCCAAATTGATGTTGTATGTGACGCTGTGGGTAGTAATGTGTTGAGCTGGGTAAAATCTGCAACCGGTAATAACATTATGTCGCATGTTCCAATTAATACATGTTCCACATCCGCCGTATAATACCCTTTATAGGTTTTAGTAAGCCTGCAAATATTACATAAATTTTATTTTTTATTAAGTTTCGAACCCACACTTATTACACTTTCAAGATTTCTGTAATTATTGTAAAATACAAGAGCTCGTAAGCTGGAGTTCCAGATTTTTCGATCTGTGTAAAAAATATAAAAATAAATAAAATTCCAAAACTTGAATATCGACAAGTAGTTATACGGCAAAATTCACAAGTTTTCCAGTAGCATTCGGTTCAATGAAATTTTCATAGGGAATAAGATCAGTTCCGGAAATATCATTCGAGTCTTCTAAGAAAATAAAATCCCTTCGACCATGTTGAACCTTCATTAGATCCGAGAAAAGTCGGAACAAGCGAAATTTACTTAAATTATTTTTATAAAACATTTCGTGTAAATCCTAAATCAATACTAATCCGACGTACTCAACTCAGTGGTTGCAGTAACTTCTGATTTAACGTACAATAAATTGTCGGTAATCGTTTCACATTCAAAATGTGGCGATGAGCGATAATTACAGATTTCAGTAAAATAAACTCGAATTAATTATAGGGCGGGGTGAATCCTTCCTAACTAAACATATGTTAAGTCCACATAGTTATCGCCTAGGTAGTGGCAGAATTATGGTATCGTGTTTAGCCGAGACTGCATTATTTTGGTGCAACAATGTAAATGACAAACTGATAATGGATAGAAAATGTAATTTACAAACATTGTAATCTGATTGTAATCGGTTAATATACTTTTAACGTACTGACATCGTTCGATATTTTTGCATAATTTATTAATATTTTTTACCTTTATCCGAAGCGCATGTTTCATCTAAAGATAACGATATAACAATCTGGATAATTTGTATTACATTTTAAATTATGTAGAGATTTTTCAAAATATTATTTATCGAAATGTTTACGATTCTATAGTCAAGATACAATTCGGTTTGTAGGATGGGATTGAGATTCTAAAACAAATGAATTTCTGGAGTATATCCTGTCCTGATGAGAAGTCATCAAAATCTCCGACCAGGCAGTTTCAATTCCTACAATCAACTCTTGACATTTTAAATAAATTTGTACATCATACACACTTTGCTCGAGTTTACGTGTTATAACGTGGTTTTAAAATCACTTTGTAGCGAAAGTTATAAATATTGTCGCTACCCATTTCTTCACCAGCTCAAATTCGCGACAGATCGGTCGTAGGTTTTTCGGTGATGAGTATAGGAAGCTATAAATTTCCGCAAATTTAATCTAAAATCATAAAACAAATTTGGGGACCACTGAAACACTGAGCGCGAACCGCTCGCCAACACCACCAAAATCAAACTCCTGGATTTGAAATTCGTTTTTATCCAATTATTTTCACTCTTTGATGCCACACATGTCGTGCTGTGTGTGTCACGTTATAAGATGTATTTTCTCGTCAGCACAACGTGCGCGATATTTTGGAGTAGTGGCAAACAAAATATTGCACCACATTGTTGCTATAGATACATTTTATTTCATTTCAAAATAAAAGACGTTAGATCGGATTTCTTTTCAAATAAAATCCAATTTAACACATAACAAAGTTGCAACTCTTCAAAGTTTAAATTGCTCCAAGGTTTGCTGTCATAAACAACATAAATCCTCAATTTGGACAAAACAAACGTGTTTTTCTATTAGATAGGATCTAGTAGCATTTCAATACGTCACTTAGCATGCTGGTTTATAGGAGATTCCCGGAAAACTTCTTAAAAACTCATTTTGTTTAGAAAATAGTTTTGACTATTTATGCTAAAATTCGATTGAGACATTCTGCAATTAAAAACTATCGATCAAAATTTTAAAATGCATATCCTTTATTTTATTTTATTATTTAATCTTTGCAATTTGTTCTGAGGCCGAAGCACTCCGAACCACTTTCGCAGTTCGCTTTTCACTTCAGTTTGCTTTTTTCGGTTCGATTATATGAACAATCTGCATATTGCATAGCTCCATGCGAGCCTATACTGGCATAGATGATGGGTTGGTCCATGAGTTTTGCACTTCGATAAGGCACTATCTATTGATGAAAATTCCTCCTGATCAAAACGCTAAAGCTTTAACCACTGTGACGTTTGGTCGGTAAATGTGTATACTTAATGTCACAAAAAACTTCCAATTCAATCAACTTTGGTCGAGCAAGCTTTGTTCTCCAGGTAATTTATTCTAATAAACTGATTTCTTCAATTTTTTTACGTTCAAAGTTGAACTAACAAGCTAACACAGAAGTATGGTAATATGAGGCCGATGGAAATTTTGCCGAACCATCCTTAAAATTCATTATTTCGTTCACGATGAAGCTTATTTTATGGGTGAACTCCAACGGAGTGTCTTGCAATGAAACACGAATAACTAAAAAATTAACAATTTTATAGCTCTTAAACGACCAAAAGGGACAAATTTCAAATAATTGGTTGCCACTTGCTAAATCAATGATTAGAGTTTATTAATAAAAAAATTAAAGAGAAACTTAAATAGATAAAGTTTCTTACTAGTACTATCCTTGAAAAGTATTAGTGCCTTAATAATGATCCTAAGGTATATATAGCTTGTCACAGAGAAGGTTTTATATTTGATATTTTTACTAGTTTTTCTGTTGCCCAGCAGCCTTATTATTTCTTTTTGTTGCCAAAGGAATTCTCTTATAGTGATCTTTTAGTGATTTATGTAAGTGGTTCTCCAAGAATATAAATACATAAAAATTCTTTATAATCATCACGCCCATTATGCATATATATATATATATATATATATATATATATATATATATATATATATATATATGTGTGTGTGTGTGTGTGTCTAGGTATCGTATGGGCATCGATGAAAGGTTGTACAATCGCAATACTTGAATTTTAACCGTAACATGTGCATCTGCCATTGTATTAGGCTTAATTCAAAGTATGGGGCTTCTGTAACCGACGACGAGATAAAGGATAATCTGCACCACCAAGCGACTGTAACGTCGGTTACACAAGCCACACGCTTCGAATTAAGTCTAATACTACGGCATATGCATATGTAGCATAGTGTTTGAATTGTTTGATGAAGTATGTGGGGAATAAAGTGGAATAAATATTGATAAATTATGCAAAAATATCGAACGATTTCAGTACGTTAAAAGTATATTAACTGATTACAATCAAATTACAATGGTTATAATTTACATTTTCCATTCGTTAACATTTTATCAATTACAGTGTTATACCAAAATTATGTAGTCTCGGCTAAACACGATACCAAAATTGTGCCACTATCTAGACGGACGTTAGTAGGGATTCGTCGCTCTCTATAATTAATTCGATTTTATTTTACCGAAATCTGTTATTATCGCTCATCGCCACATTTTGAATTTAAAACGATTACCGACAGCTTATTGTACGTTAAATCAGAAGTTAGTGCAACCATTGAATTGAGTGCGTCGAATTAGTATTGATTTTGGATTTACACGAAATGTTTCATAAAAATAATTTAAGTAAATTTCGTTTGCTCCGACTTTTCTCGAATCTAGTCAAGTTTAAACATGGTCGAAGGGATTTTATTTTCTTAGAGGACTCGAATGATATTTCCGGAACTGATCTTATTCCCTACGAAAATTTCATTGAACCAAATGCTACTGGAAAACTTGTGGATTTTGCTGTATAACTACTTGTCGATATTCAATTTTTGGAATTTTATTTATTTTTATATTTTTACACAGGTCGAAAAAACTAGAGTTGCTACTTATGAGTTCTTATATATTACAACAATTACGAAACTCTTGAAAATGTAATAAGTGTATTAATTACAAAGGTTATCAAACAAAATTTAATTTATGTAACGGGTGTTTTTTTAGGAGGTTTGTTTTTCCGATAGATGTCGTTTTATTTTATGACAGTTGTTTTGACAGCTCAAAGTGGCATTTCTACTCAGTATTGTTTGGCAAATCATTATGAATAGGTTAACTCCAGAACAACGTTTTCAAATCGTGGAAATTTATTTTCAAAATCAGTGTTCAATTAAAAATGTTTATAGAGCACTTCGTGAATTTTATGGTGCACATAATCGTCCGTCAGAGACCACCATAAAGAACGTAATTACCAAATTTCGGTCTACATTCACTCTTTTGGATGCCAAGCCACCGACAAGAATGAGAAGAGTTCGTACAGAAGAAAATATTGCTGTCGTTGAGGCCAGTGTCGAAGAAAACGACAATTTATCGATTCGTCGTCGTGCTCAGCAAATTGGACTTTGTCCATCGACTTTATGGAAAATTTTACGTAAAGATTTGGGTTTGGTGCCATACAAAATTCAATTGGTGCAAGAATTAAAGCCACACGACCATCGTTTGCGCCGTGAATTCAGTGATTGGTCGTTAAATCAATTGAACGAAGATCCATTTTTTTACCGTAAAATTCTCTTCAGTGATGAGGCGCATTTTTGGTTAAATGGATACGTCAACAAACAAAATTGTCGCATTTGGAGCAAAGATAATCCACACGCCGTTCTAGAATTACCAATGCATCCTGATAAATGTACTGTTTGGTGCGGTCTATGGGCTGGTGGGATCATCGGTCCATATTTCTTTAAAAATGAGGAAGGACGACGCGTTACCGTGAATGGAAATCGATACAGAACCATGTTAAATGAGTTTTTGTTGTCAAATCTTGAAGATATGGATATGAATGAAATGTGGTTTCAACAAGATGGTGCCACTTGCCATACAGCACGTGAAACAATCGACTTATTGAAAGAAACTTTCAACGACAACATTATTTCGAGAAATGGTCCGGTGAATTGGCCTCCGCGTTCGTGCGATTTGACGCCACTCGATTACTTTTTGTGGGGATACGTGAAGTCATTGGTTTATGTGGATAAACCTCAATCGATTGACGCTTTGGAAACCAATATTCAACGTGTCATTGCTGACATACGCCCTCAAATGCTTGAAAAAGTGCTGGAAAATTGGACCTCCAGAATGAAATTTGTGAAAAATAGTCGTGGTAGCCATATGCCAGAAATTGTGTTTAAATGTTAAATGCCAAAAAATTATCTACCAAATAAAAAAAAATTTTGGTCATTTCATAATTTTATATGTGTTTTATTCAAAAAAAAAATCGGCAACCTCTTAAAAAAACACCCTATATATATATATATATATATATATATATATATATATATATATATATATATATATATATATATATATATATATATATATATATATATATATATATATATATATATATATATATATATATATATATATATATATATATATATATATATATATATATATATATATATATATATATATATATATATATATATATAACTTTTGGTTGTAATTTTGTAAGCAGAATATAAATAGATTTTGATCCATGCAGTTGAAATTAATTCTGTCGATAAATAAAATATTTCAAAAGTTTGGTTTTGTTTTAATTGTGAGTTTATTTTTCACTTGGGAATCGAAATATTTCCTACTTGGGGGCTCAACCGGGATATTGATTAAGATACGCATCAATATTTTCGGTACAATTGCTGTGGAAGTGCTGTGTACAACAAATTAAATTACAGTTTTGTGATCGTTGAATCCACGTATTAATTTTGTGCAAAAGAACGAAAGCCAAAATTGTTACGCGGTTGTGTGCGTTTTTGTGTATTAAAAAGTTCGCGAACGAGTGCCGCAACTTTTAAGAAGAAGATAACACAAAAAAAGAAGTACTGTAAAAATTTAGTGAATAGTGAAAATACGCTCAGAGACAGAATAGTGGAAATAATAAATCACGTTTCAGTGGGAAAATTGTGTTACTTACGTGATTGAACACATTTTATGAAACGGTTCAAACGGAGAATAAAACTACGTTAAGCGTGCTGCTTGAATTCTACGGTAAATACAGACCGTTTTATAATCGTAAAATTGGAACGCGTTGTTCAGTGAAAAAATTTTCAATTAAAATTGTGTTGATCGCTTTTCCCAAATATTTATTTTATCGACTGTGCTGATTTACAATCAATATAATGGGGAAAAAATCGAAAAATAAAGACAGAATTGGAGACTCGGTTGCCAATGAGGAGTTCTACCAAAGAATGTTCGAGAAATTTAAACAAAGTATCGATGATCTAACCATTTCCGATAGGCATTCATCAGCACACCAACAAAACTATAGTACAGTTGCAACTGGATTCAGTGATGATGCGCTGCGTGAACGAGAAATGGCGTTGAAGGACCAAGAGATAGCCTTGCTAAAGAAACAAAACGAGTTGCTGGCGGCGCGTAACGTAAATTTCGCAGCAAGCACAACTAACGAAATTGATACTCAACTATCATCGTCGCCGCGATATAAATTCGAGGATGTGAAAGAGTCGATCAATATATTTAGTGGAGACGATAATTATAGGATCGATAAATGGGTCGAAGACTTTGAAGAGTCATCAAGATTTTCCATGTGGTCGGATATGGACAAGGTCGTATATGGGAAACGGCTGTTAGCGGGAACCGCTAAGCTTGCCTTAAGGACAACCAAAGAGTTGAACACGTGGGAGAAACTCAAACAGTTTTTAATCAGAGAGTTCTCTAAGAAGTTCAACAGTGCCATCATTCATCGACAAATGGCAGAGCGGAAAAAGAAGCCAGATGAATCTTTTAATCGGTATTTATTTGAATTACGTGAGCTGGCAGTGTTGGGCAACGTTGAAGATTCTGCGATTATCCAGTATTGCATTGATGGGATACCTGATCAACAAGTTAACAAGCAAATTCTATATGGTGCTACAAGTATGGAACAATTTAAGTTAAAGCTTAACGACTACGAAAGGACACATACGACAATAAATCAAAAACCCGCTCCAATGCCCAAGTCCAGTTTAAAATCAGCGGATAATTCTCAATCTGCTAGTAGAAGTAATCGGAGGCCAAAATATATCGTATGTTACGAGTGTGGAGATGGCGGACACACCGCAAGTAGCTGCACGAACAAAGGAAAAGGGAGAAAGTGTTACACCTGCGGAGAATTCGGACATATTTCACCATCGTGTCCACAAAAGAAGAGGAAAGACGTCGCTTCGGTTCAGAATAAAACATCTCGTTGTGGCAATGAATTAAAGGAGTTCTCGATTAATGGTAAACATTTAATGGCCATGGTCGATAGTGGAAGTGATTTAAATCTAATATCCGAGTCGAAATTTAAAGAATTAGAGGTCAAAAATTTTGAAAACAAGGTTACTGCGTTTAATGGAGTCGGTTCGAACGGGTTGATGACCAAAGGAAGATTCGAGGCAAATGTGAGTATAGACGGAGACCATTATAACACCGTTTTTCACGTTGTAGACGAAGGGCTGCTTCCCGTAGAGATACTACTTGGGAAAGAACTAATCAACCAAACAGTCACGATACTGACACCAGAGGCTGTTGTTATGCGCAAATGGATTCCGGAAAATAACGTTTTTGTCATCGAAAAAGAAGATGCGCTCGATTTAAGTCAAGTCAACGATGTACATATTGCCGCTGAAATTAGGAATCTGGTAGTTAATTATTCACCAAGAAAAGCAGAACCATCGAAAGATGTAAAGATGACGATAGTTCTCAGTGACGAAACACCAATTGCGTCAAGGCCGAGACGGCTATCACCGCTAGAATCCGACGTTGTCCGGCAGCAGGTAGATGAGTGGATGAAAGAGGGAATTATTCGTCCGAGTGTGTCGAATTTTGCAAGTCCTATTGTACTAGCAAACAAAAAGGATGGGTCGAAAAGACTTTGTATCGATTTTCGGAAATTGAATAAGGTGGTTGTTAAAGATAGGTACCCACTCCCGCTCATTGACGACCAAATCGACCAACTACAAGGTGCGAAATATTTCACGACGTTAGATCTTCGTAATGGATTCTTCCACGTTCCAATCTCTGAAAAATCGATAAAATATACCGCTTTTGTGACACCGTTCGGCCATTACGAATTTATGAAGGTCCCATTTGGCCTGTGTAATTCACCAGCGGTGTTCCAACGTTTCATAAACAACGTTTTCCAAGAACAGTGTAGGGCAAGAATTGTATGCATATATATGGACGACTTAATTGTACCTGCGAAGAGTGCCGAAGAAGGTTTAGAACGGTTGACAACGGTGCTTGAGGTGGCAGCTAGAAATGGCTTGCAAATGAACTGGAAAAAATGTCAATTTCTAAGAACACGTATCGAATACCTTGGCTATGATATTGAAGAGGGTTGCGTGAGGCCTGGGCGGATGAAACTTAAAGCTATCGCGAAGTTCCCAGCCCCAGACACTGTTAAAAAGTTACAAAGCTTTTTGGGACTGACGGGGTATTTTCGTAGATTTGTTGAAGGTTACGCGCTGATCGCAAGGCCATTGTCCAACCTATTGAGGAAAAACGTCAAGTTCGAAATTGGAGAGGTGGAGAAGGAAGCAGTTCGAAAGTTGAAAGAAGTCTCCAGTTTTGCAGTTATATGATGTTTCTGCAGAAACAGAATTACATACCGACGCATGCAAAATTGGTCTGGGTGCCATTTTGTTGCAGCGGTCTGATTCGGATAGGCAATTTCATCCAGTCTTTTACCTCAGTAAGAAGACGTCACCATGCGAGGAACGCTACAGTAGCTACGAGCTAGAAGTGTTAGCGATTGTTATAGCTCTAAAAAAATTAAGAGTGTACCTGCTGGGTCTCAATTTCAAAATTGTGACCGACTGTGCTGCTTTTAAGGCCACCATGAATAAGAAGGAGTTGAATGCGAGAATCTCCGGTTGGGCGCTACAACTACAAGAGTTTAATTACGATCTCGAACATAGACCTGGAAATAAGATGAGGCATGTCGATGCATTGAGTAGAGATCCTGTTGTTATGGTGATTGAGGATGGAGTAACTTCTAGAGTTAAAGCAGCCCAAAGAACTGACACAGATTTGCTCCCTATATTCGAGCTACTCAAGAAAGGTGCGTATGAAAATTTTATTGTTAATAATGGAATTCTCTTTAAACCAGTTCAAGGCTCGTTATGTATCGTGGTGCCGAGGCAGATGCAAATGGAGGTTGTCAAACATTACCATAATCAAGGTCATTTTGGTAGGCAAAAAACAGAAGAGTTGATAGGAAGACAATTCTACATCCCAAAGTTAAGCCAGAAGATTCGGATATGCATAAACAATTGCATACCATGCATATTAGCGGAGAAGAAAATGGGGAAACAAGAAGGGTTGTTGCATCCGATCCCAAAATGAGATGCTCCATTGAAAACATACCACTTGGACCATCTCGGAAATTTATTAGCGACCAGTAAGCAGTATAAACACATCCTTTGTGTTGTGGATGGATTCTCAAAATTTGTGTGGTTATATCCGTCAAAAACCACAACCACCAAAGAAGTCCTTCAAAAGTTGGAACAGCAGAAATCGGTATTTGGAAATCCTAGGTGTATTATATCGGATCGAGGTACCGCATTTACTTCGTCAGAATTCCAGGATTACTGCAAAAACCAGTCAATAGAACATATAGCCATTACAACGGGTGTTCCGACCGGGAACGGGCAGGTTGAACGCGTTAATAGAATTTTAATACCGGTTTTAACGAAGATTAGTTTAGAAAAACCTGTCGAATGGTACAAGCACACCGATACATTGCAACGATTTTTAAATAACTCATACCAACGAAGTATTGGAATGACACCATTCGAGCTGCTGACTGGGGTAAAGATGCGCTGCCCCGAGGACTACAAATTGAAGGAGATAATAGAAGAAGAGGATGCAAAAGCCTTCAGTGAAAGTCGTAGCAAGCTAAGAGAAGAGGCGAGAGAGCAAATTTTGAGAGTTCAGGAGGAAAATCGCAAGACATTTGATAGGGGTGAGAAAACATGCATCACTGTACAATATCGGCGAGATGGTGGCAATCAAAAACTCACAGTTTAGTGGGGGAAATAAAATTGGCCCGAAATATCTTGGACCATATGAGGTAGTGCGACAACGGGCTAATGATCGGTACGACGTTGAAAAGGTCGGTAAAACGGAGGGTCCGAAAACCACATCAACAAGTGCGGAATTTATGAAACGTTACTACGATGGATTAAATGACGATACAGATGAGGAAGTTGAGGGTCTTGGTGGAGAGCCAGAGGAAATCGATAGTGTAGAAGAGAACGAGGATGATGAAGTGACAGTTGCGGAGAATAGTCATCCGAGCCGGATGACTCGTAGGATGGCCGTGTAGGATGACTTGTGCAAATCACCCTATGTCCATGTAAAGGGTGTTTTTTTAAGAGGTTGCCGATTTTTTTTTTGAATAAAACACATATAAAATTATGAAATGACCAAAATTTTTTTTTATTTGGTAGATAATTTTTTGGCATTTAACATTTAAACACAATTTCTGGCATATGGCTACCACGACTATTTTTCACAAATTTCATTCTGGAGGTCCAATTTTCCAGCACTTTTTCAAGCATTTGAGGGCGTATGTCAGCAATGACACGTTGAATATTGGTTTCCAAAGCGTCAATCGATTGAGGTTTATCCACATAAACCAATGACTTCACGTATCCCCACAAAAAGTAATCGAGTGGCGTCAAATCGCACGAACGCGGAGGCCAATTCACCGGACCATTTCTCGAAATAATGTTGTCGTTGAAAGTTTCTTTCAATAAGTCGATTGTTTCACGTGCTGTATGGCAAGTGGCACCATCTTGTTGAAACCACATTTCATTCATATCCATATCTTCAAGATTTGACAACAAAAACTCATTTAACATGGTTCTGTATCGATTTCCATTCACGGTAACGCGTCGTCCTTCCTCATTTTTAAAGAAATATGGACCGATGATCCCACCAGCCCATAGACCGCACCAAACAGTACATTTATCAGGATGCATTGGTAATTCTAGAACGGCGTGTGGATTATCTTTGCTCCAAATGCGACAATTTTGTTTGTTGACGTATCCATTTAACCAAAAATGCGCCTCATCACTGAAGAGAATTTTACGGTAAAAAAATGGATCTTCGTTCAATTGATTTAACGACCAATCACTGAATTCACGGCGCAAACGATGGTCGTGTGGCTTTAATTCTTGCACCAATTGAATTTTGTATGGCACCAAACCCAAATCTTTACGTAAAATTTTCCATAAAGTCGATGGACAAAGTCCAATTTGCTGAGCACGACGACGAATCGATAAATTGTCGTTTTCTTCGACACTGGCCTCAACGACAGCAATATTTTCTTCTGTACGAACTCTTCTCATTCTTGTCGGTGGCTTGGCATCCAAAAGAGTGAATGTAGACCGAAATTTGGTAATTACGTTCTTTATGGTGGTCTCTGACGGACGATTATGTGCACCATAAAATTCACGAAGTGCTCTATAAACATTTTTAATTGAACACTGATTTTGAAAATAAATTTCCACGATTTGAAAACGTTGTTCTGGAGTTAACCTATTCATAATGATTTGCCAAACAATACTGAGTAGAAATGCCACTTTGAGCTGTCAAAACAACTGTCATAAAATAAAACGACATCTATCGGAAAAACAAACCTCCCAAAAAAACACCCGTTATATATATATATATATATATATATATATATATATATATATATATATATATATATATATATATATATATATATATATATATATATATATATATATATATATATATATATATATATATATATATATATATATATATATATATATATATATATATATATATATATATATATATATATATATATATATATATATATATATATATATATATATATATATATATATATATATATATATATATATATATATATATATATATATATATATATATATATATATATATATATATATATATATATATATATATATATATATATATATATATATATATATATATATATATATATATATATATATATATATATATATATATATATATATATATATATATATATATATATATATATATATATATATATATATATATATATATATATATATATATATATATATATATATATATATATATATATATATATATATATATATATATATATATATATATATATATATATATATATATATATATATATATATATATTATATATATATATATATATATATATATATATATATATATATATATATATATATATATATACATATATATATATATATATATATATATATATATATATATATATATATATATATATATATATATATATATATATATATATATATATATATATATATATATATATATATATGTAGGAAATATTTCGATTCCAAGTGAAAAATAAACTCACAATTAAAACAATTAAGAATATAAATACATAAAAATTCTTTATAATCATCACGCCCATTATGCATATATATATATATATATATATATATATATATATATATATATATATATATATATATATATATATATATATATATATATATATATATATATATATATATATATATATATATATATATATATATATATATATATATATATATATATATATATATATATATATATATATATATATATTAGGCCGTATATATATATTAGCCGTTGTATTAGGCTAAATTCAAAGCATGTGGCTTCTATAACCGACGACAGGATAAAGGATAATCTGCACCACCAAGCAACTGTAACGTCGGGGACACAAGCCACACGCTTCGAATTGAGTCTAATACTACGGCATATGCATATGTAGCATAGTGTTTGAATTGTTTGATGAAGTATGTGGGGAATAAAGTGGAATAAATATTGATAAATTATGCAAAAATATCGAACGATTTCAGTACGTTAAAAGTATATTAACTGATTACAATCAAATTACAATGGTTATAATTTACATTTTCCATTCGTTAACATTTTATCAATTACAGTGTTACACCAAAATAGTGTAGTCTCGGCTAAGCACGATACCATAATTGTGCCACTATCTAGATGTTAGCAAGGATTCACCCCGCCCTATAATTAATTCGAGTTTATTTTACCGAAATCTGTTATTATCGCTCATCGCCACATTTTGAATTTAAAACGATTACCGACAATTTATTGTACGTTAAATCAGAAGTTAGTGCAACCATTGAATTGAGTGCGTCGAATTAGTATTGATTTTGGATTTACACGAAATGTTTCATAAAAATAATTTAAGTAAATTTCGTTTGCTCCGACTTTTCTCGAATCTAGTCAAGTTTAAACATCGTCGAAGGGATTTTATTTTCTTAGAGGACTCGAATGATATTTCCGGGACTGATCTTATTCCCTACGAAAATTTCATTGAACCAAATGCTACTGGAAAACTTGTGAATTTTGCCGTATAACTACTTGTCGATATTCAATTTTTTAAATTTTATTTATTTTTATATTTTTTACACAGATCGAAAAAACTGGAACTGCTACTTATGAATTCTTATATATTACAACAATTACGAAACTCTTGAAAATGTAATTATAGGGCGGATTTGGAATATGTATTAGTTGGAAAATGCGACATAATGTTAATACCGGTTGTAGATTTTACGCAGCTTACCACATTACTACCCACAACCTCCGATGGATCATCAATTTGGGTGAAAAATATGGATTACACAAGTTCTCAATATTTTTTTCTGGAGACATTTACCTCAGATCTGTGGATTTGTTATGGAAGTGCATTGATTTCTTGCGCAGTCTTCTGTTGGTTTTTTCAAAAAATATTACAACGTATTTTATCATGGTCACGACTTTGCTCCAATCGAGGTATATAATTTTATATCACTTCTGCTCGACCAAGGTGGTGACAGTTCCAGCAACAGCGCTCTCTCACTAAAATTTATATTGATAACCTATTTGGGAGTATTGATTATATTGTATGGTTCGTTTGGTGCATTCTTGAGCGCCCTGCTTGCAATTCAAAAACTTAATCTACCATTTGATAATTTGGATGAACTATTACAACAGCCTGACTACATTGTTTGCAATTGGCAGGCAACTAATTTAGATGCACACATCAGAAATTATCCGCGTGGAAATTATAACATCTCGGCGGACATTAACAACAAAAATTTCTGTCCAAAAATTTCAAATGAATTTTTTAAATTTTACGATTCAAATTTTACATGTGATTATGATAAATTAAGTTTTGTAGGCAGCTCTTCGAGTATCAGGAACATGTAAATTAACCGAAGCTCAGATTAATGCTAGACTTATTTTAAATGTTTAATCTTAAGTTTACTTAGCAATTTGTTTATCATTGATAACTTTCCTAAATTAACGACTTCCTTTGGATTTTGTTTTTGTTTTCAAATATGAAGTATTTTAGTACCACGCTTTAGTACTAAAAATTATTGTGAATATTTGCAAATCCAAATTATTTTGTAATTGGATGAATACAGTTTAGATTGAAATATACTTGTATGTTCCCTGTATAAGACGGAATATTAACAAAATTTGTCTATGTTCTTCAAAGTAATAAATATTTAAATAGTTTTGCATTGCATCAATATAATCGTAACATTTCCAGAGAAAATCTGACAAGAATTAATTCAATGATAATCACAAGCTCCCATTACTGAAATTTGTCCTTTTATTGTATTATTCACAGAAAATCTCAATGTCGCCTAACAACTCCTCTCAAAGGCAAATATTTTGCTCAACAAAGGTCCTGTCTGATATACAGTGGATTTCCATATAGGCAGCAGTTTAATATTTTGTAAGTTTGAATGATGTACTCTTGTTATTTTGCTTGCAATACACATAACCATTTTCACAGGATTCTCAGAATGAAAACATCTGGGTTAATGATGTACTTTTACGTCGCCATAATAAACCGCCGATAGAATACAACACAGAACAAACTGTCGTATCGATTGATTTTAATCATATTTCATTAATTCTTTATATATTCATTGGTGGTGTTTTGTGTGCTCTGTTTATGTTGCTCATTGAAATTGCCCATGCCAAAGTTTATAAAAGATATCGAAATGCACTGTTCAAGCGCTCATCACCAAAATGTTTTTAAAATTTGTGCATTTGTAAATTTTTGATTGAATAATGTGGTGCTGCACTTGCATATGTAAAATTATTTATATAACGATTTAAATTTAAATAAAGTTAAATAAATGCGACAGGATCGCATTCTCTTTTTTCGATGAAAACGTCTTTAGTGCGGAGAAAACATGAATGGTGCAACAGTTGAAATTGGCGATTTGTTTTAAACAGTTCAAGATTTCCACAGATTTCTTAAACAAAGATCCGGGTATGTGGCTATGACGAAACATGAAATTCAGGTGATCAAGGAATTTTCTGCTATTCGGGATTAAAAGTTCTGCAAATTTGTTGATTTATATAAACACTAGACTCCTATGGCCATCGACCGTGCGAGTACGAGGACCCGCTAATCGTGGGAATTCCCACTATATAAATTTGAGTGATCATTCTACGATATTCTACAACTTCGCGCATTCAAAATCAGTCTGGGATGGATACTTCTATTAAAAGATACACCGATTTGTCATTGCCAATAGTTTTTGTACCCTGATGGCCAATTTATGATGAAACATGAAATTTCTCTGAAATTCTAAGTTTCCACTATTTTATTCGAATTTATGATGAAACATAACGGTCCGCTGATCGGGAAAATTTTAGCTAGTCGAATCTACGCGACATGGAAAACGTATCTGTTCCGCTCAAAAATAAAAAAATTTACTGCCTAAAGGTTTCCACAGGTGGAAAGTGTGGCCACCAGGAATCGAAAACATACAGCCTTATTACCATATCAGTTGGATCGAAGGTTGTTTATATGTATCCGAGATAATAAGTTTTTCAAAATTCGGGATGAATCGGAATGAAACTTCATAATTAAGCTTCTTCCATAAATTGGGAGATCTAAAGTGATTTTTGGCCAACAGCGGTCCAACCATCAATCTCTTTGGAAATACAGTTAGATATATTGCAAGGTTTGGAGAAGGCGAGAAATATTGCTGTAGCATTTCCTCTTGCTACATCCATTTTATGGACGATTCGATAGAATAGAAGCAAATTTGTGGAATAGGAAGTTAATAAAGCTTATAAATTTCGTAATGGAAAGGAAAATCTCTTGGGATTATGAATAGAGATCAATAACCAGCTAAATATGTCAATGAGCACAATGATTATTCGAGGACACGTTGTATTCTTGGAAATATAAAAAACGCATTAGGTGAAAGTTCAAAAATCGAACCTTTCAGTGCTAGTAAGGGATGGTTCGATAAATTTAAAAAACGTTATGGCCTCCATAGCATAAAACTGAAGGGCGAGGCGGCAAGTGCCGACACTGAAGCAGCTCGTGCATATACTGAAACGTTTAAAAAAAATCGACAAAATGGTGGATTTTAAGTTAAAACCGCCCCTAATTTATTTGCCGGACCCGAGCTGTTATATAAAACCAAATTGTCGGTATTATTTTTAAGTAAGTCTATATTTTGTTCGAGGACTCTTTTGCGAGAGAAATAACCTCAGTCACAAGTCAATCGTCGAAGGCTATGCTAGATATTAATTACCACATATCTGGTGCGACACTGAATTTCCGAGTTTCACACATAGATGGTGCTAGCGACACATGTAGCTGTCTTTTATGTCAGAAGTTGTGTTTTCATGTCAAGTTTCAAGAAAATGTCGAGTTTTGTGCCAAACAAACAGAATTTGCGGGAAGTTTTGCTGTTCTGCTTCAACTTGAAAAACAAATGCAGCTGAAGCACGTTATTTGCTTGAGGAGGCATACGGCGAACATGCACCATCGAAAACTACCTGTGAATATTGTTTTAAACGCTTCAGAAGTGGCAATTTTGTGGCAATTGGATTGAATGAAGATGATACGCAAACTCAAGATCAACTTGCGGAGGCATTAAATTCAACTGGCCAGGATATTTCCAAACGTTTACATACTATGGGAAAAATTCAAAATGAAGGAAAATGCATACCGCATGAGTTGACTGAGAGACAGATGGAAAATCGGAGAGCCACTTGGGAAATGTTGCTTTCACGGCATGAAAGAAAGAGCTTTCTGCATCGAATTGTTACGGGAGATGAGAAGATCTTTTACAAGAATGCCAAACGTAAACAGTCGTGGCTTTCACCTGGCGAACGAGGGATATTGCAGCACGACAACGCTCCATGCTATCGCACTCCATCATCCAGGACACCATCAAAATGCTGAGATGGGATCTTACCGCACCCAGCTTATTCGCCAGACCTGGCACCCTCGGATTATCACTTGTTTCGGTGATATTGCATAGTTTGGCAGAACTACATTTGGCCAGTTTCGAAGAAATGCAAAATTGGTTGGATGAATGGTTTCGATCCAAAGACGCATAGATAGCGAAGGACAATCCTTTGAATAAACCATTCTTTAGATGTCTATTGAAATTTTCCATTTTTCATAAAGCATTTTTTATAAAGCACTAATACGTTTTGTAATTCAGCGAGCCGTCTATAACAAGTGACAAAACAATTCTATGATTTGCAGCTCCCCTATAGTCGCCTGAATTCATAGTAGCTGTCCGTTACCAGAAACCGCACCATGTCGGTTTCATAATTCAAGGATTGGCCTATTTAAATAACAAGTCACAAGCAACTCTATGGTTTAGAGCTCCGCTATTATCGTTTGAATTCATAGTAGATGTCCATTACCAGAAACCGGACTATGTGGGTGTGAGAGAATCATGAGATGAGCATTTTTTTCTTCTCCTTGCAGTAAAAAGACCCAGGTAGTGCACCATCATAGCTGGTGCAATTGCTGCTGGTGGTGGCTCCTAGGCATTTGATAATGCGCCTAGCAAGGTCGCGTTACAAGCTTGAATATTTATCTCGCGGCGCACATCTTCTACCCTGGATTATTAATAATTATGTTAACAAAGTTTTCTTCTCCAGATCATTTAAGTGATGGTAGACTAGGCCACCTTCAGTAGATTTAGTTATTCGTCCGCTTAAACGGTCTCGAAACGTGAGCAACTATATGTTTGAATTATAATTTAATAATCCCAGAAGAGTTTAAGAAAATCGACGTTAAACGATGCTAATCCTAGCATTTCCAGGCTTTTTGACCCCTGAAATATAGGTGGTGAAGTCAGCTTGATAAATATTTCTTATCACATGGATGTGGTATTTACGGTCAATTAGGTCTTGATTCATGGGGATAAAATATGTAAACGTAGGGGAGAGTCTCCGGTTGTGGGCACAGCTTTGTTTTTGACCCATAAAGTAACTGCTTTGATTGCGTCAACTAGAAAATTGTACGACCAATTTTGTGAAATCACCTTTTTGGCAAAAAAAAAAATCGTAACCGATTGTAGGCACCCTTCGAAAATTCGCTTAACTAAGGAATAGTTGAAGGAAAACGTACTTAATTCGAAAAAAATTCGTGATTATTAATTTTAAAGGCCTTCAGTGGCAAAAATAACAAAAAAGGCTTTTTTAAAATTTATTTATCGTCTTCTCATCTTGAAAGTCCGAAACATAATGTTTGTATGTGGAATAGCTGAAATGCATGTCAGCGCACTTCAAATGCACATGCCGATTACACGTGTTACACTTGATGGAATTTGCAGCGGTCAACTTGTATGGTAGAAGCTTTAAACAGGTGGTGAAGAGTTTTTTTTAGAGCGTTTGGCCGACGGTGTGGTAGGTACAGTTATCTTCTTTTTTAGTATTCTTCGGATGGGAGACGGCTACTCGCTTAGCAGTTTTTTTTAAAGCAGCAACACTTCATGGAGAAGTAAGCATGGTGCTTTGCAACGATTTACAGAGGACCAATTTCGTCCAAGACTGATAAGTGGCTTGTTGAAGACGCTGTAGGTGTGGAAGGTTTTGGTGTGGTGACCACTTCCACTTCGTCGGAGCCAGCTTCTATCACATTCCGCTCGGCCTCTTGAACAAAATCAACGTCAGAGTAGATGTCTGAAGCCGAATTTAATGACTTTGGGTGTCAATGCCAGATTAAGAGTCTTGCGATATAGGCCATCAATATGACGAATCTCCATTACTAAAAAGAACGAGATGAGAATTAAAAATATTAGATCGAGAGCGCAAGGTTGAATGATCCAAAGTCCTACCTTGTTGGCATTATTTTTTTGCCATGCAGAACACTGCAGCTTGTAATAGGTCTTTATCGGTCCAAATGAGACTCATCCAGTGGCTGTAGTTTGAGCCTGCAGTGTGGCGAAAAAAAAACAATAAGCATGGTTGTCGAGAAGCAATAGCATAGGGGAAGCTAACGAAGGTTTTGCGAAACTTATAAAATAATGCATACAGCGCACAAAATATTCCTGGCACATCCAGCCAGAACCATTAGCATAAAAGGCAGTCCCATCAGAAACGTTGTCGAAGAAGATGTCTGCATTTTTTTTCGAGTAAAGTCAGAATGGTGGTAGACTGTTGCCTGCAGCGCTTACGGTTAAGGCCATTGTCACCATCATTCCGCTTTCAGCGGCTTCAAGTTTTCTGATACGTCGCATACACTTTATGGCAATCACCGTGCCAATTTTATTCGTTGCTTTGAAATGACGTTCATCCGTCAAATGTCCATAGTTTTGAAAAAACTTCTCAACATTTGATTTACAAAAGCCTTTCACGCACTGCATGAAACACTGCATGATGTTTGTTCCCGGATGCGTAAAACGAGCTCAGGGTGGTGGCGCATAATTGCTTTGTAATATCAGTGTTTGCCTGCTTTCTCGTCGTGATAATAGTTGTGGTTCTTCAAAATCTAATGCATAAGGTCAAGGTCCCTCTCGTGGATTGGTTTGAAAACCTTTAAAAAACCTTCTAATTGAGCACAAAATAATTTTCAAAGAAGGAAAGGAAGAGCAAACATAAACTCACCATATTTGATGGAGTCGGTTGGTTGCATTCACGAACGAATTCCAACAATACTGCATCTTCCACAGAGAACAAGTCGCCAAACATCCGTTCCGTTTTATGCAGGTAGCATTGCAAACTATTCCGCGCAATTCCATAATGTGACTTTTTAAACTAATCAATCCTTAATGACACGAACCAGCGCATCAAAATCAATTGAAGCTGATCCAGTTGACTTTTTCGGGGTTGTCATGGCTAAAATTGCCTGAAAATACGTTAAAACGTTAATAGAATATATTATGTCAGCATAAACGATGATACTGACAGTTTCCCAGTCAGGGAACAGACGCTGTAAATAAAAAAAAGAGCGTGCCCACAACCAGCAATCACGACCATTCTCGGAGTAATCAAATGTGATGCGTCATGATTTTGATATAAATCAATGTGGCATCCCAAATCGCAACGAAAATACTGTAGAAATATCGATAGCACTCACCTGTTTGAGATTATCCAATTTTAATGTAATCACAGCTAATGAACAAGCTCGTCCATTCACTTTGATATTAGCTCGAAAACTGGGTACTGTCAACAAACAAGTATGACAGCAGTCAAATTAGTCATATTTGCATTCTGTCAAACGGTATGCAGGGGTGCCCACAACCGGAGACTCTTTATTACTACTACAGAATTTTAACATAAATTCACACCAACGTTTGCAAATTTTATTCCCATGATGGGAATGGATTTTTCAGATTTGTTTTAATGGCTACTCTTTAACCAAGAAGTACACCAGAAAATTCGGGATGCCAATTTTCGGCCCAATTTCACCGACTCCTGAACTTTAGTTTATTGACGTTACTATATCAGTAGAGCACGAATTGTTCTTTTGAGGTCAGATTTGAACAGCGCATATGATTGGATCACATACCAAGCGGACCAGACAGGCATATAAAGTTAGCCCAGTTTTTCATCCCAGAAAAAAATTAAATTTCTTTAATTTCATCTCTCCCAATTTTTTCTATTTAAACTTGTATAAGACGGAAATTTTTTTTAACTTGAGTAAAAAACAACAAAATATCCATCCCAGATTATTTCTGGGATAGAAGAAAGAATCATTTCCGACAAATCATATTTCTATTCCATTTGCGCCAATACTACCATACGGCTGGTACTGCCCTCTTAGTCATTGTAAGCCCTTACTATAACCAACTCGGTTAGTTTTATTGCTACGAGAATAGCCATTATTAATTTTAGTATTGGGTCACACGGAATCTGGCCGATTGCACCAATCCTACCATACGGCTGGTGTTTCCCGACTGGCCACAGTTAGTCCGTCCTATAAGTTATTCAAAACATAAAACATAAAGAAGAAGATGGCACGATTTTATCATATTCTTATATGGGCCCATTTAGAACTTGGCCATTTGCGCCAATATTACCATACGGCTGGTACTGCCCTCTTAGTCATTGTATGCTTGTACTATTAATATTTTAAAATAGTATCAATCGCTATCTTTAATCAAAACAAACAATTATTACCTTATAATCATTTTGTCATACGTCGAGTAGAAAAACAACAATTAAATGAAATAATCTGGTATGGATATTTTGTTGTTTTTTACTCAACTTAAAAAGAATTTCCGTCTTATACAAGTTTAAATAGAAAAAACTGGGATGAGATGAAATTAAAGAAATTTAATTTTTTTTTGGGATGAAAAACTGAGCTAACTTCATATGCCTGGAAGTTAGCGGAAAAATTTTACTTTTTGACTAGGCATCGAACCTCGACAGTGTATGAGAAAAACCGCCACTTGACGTTTAATTCCGACTTTGAGCACTATTACACTATTCCTCTGAGGATATATGAGTAATTTTACAGTCAAATATTTATATTTCGTTGATTTAGTGCAGACAATATTGGACAGGGGCTCAGTACTTTATAGTTTTGATAATATTATTTTTCGAGATTCTGGTATTCCCGGGGATTTATCATATCCCGGGAAATAGAACATATAGAAAATATAAAATCTCGGAAAACACTGTGCGAAACATTTTTTTGCCAGTTAAATTTACTATCTAATGAACATCAACCTTCGATATTTTGCCTGGACCACACTACTCCCTGCATAAATATTGTAGTGATGTAGGTTAATTAATGTACGAGAGGGAATATTTTTCTATGTCGAAATTATGACGAAGAAGAAATTTTTATGTAACAAGAGGATTACTCAACCTTTTCTAGAATCATCATTCTACTTCTAATTTCTAATTATAATAATAATAATTATTATTGTTTATATTTTCGTGATAACAAATTTTCTAATTATGCCATAAATAATTAATTTAATTTTTTTTGTATACCTTAAAATGTTTGTGTTTATACTCGGTTCTTCTTAATACGTTGTTTGCTTTTGATTTTGATCTGAAGCTTTTTGGTGCTTTTTGACTTACGTAAGAAAAATGAAATAACAAATTCGGCTTACAATTGTTGTTTACATTAAATGAAAAAAAAATAATAAACCAAATTAATTAAAAAAAATCAGTATTTTGTTGTTATTCTTAGACATGTTAATGTAAGGAGGTTCTAAAACACTCTTCAACATTATGAAGATCATTAAATAGCATATGTGTAGATATATTCAGGCGTGCGAGGAATATTTACTTGAACATTGTAAGGAATCAGTATTCCTAATAAATTCCTAATCAAATTTGCAACATCAATTTTTTATGAAAGTACGCCAATACGTGTATTATCTTTATATACAGGGTGTCCCAGAATTGGAAGATCAAACAAAGCAGGGTGATAGGGGAGCTCCAACAAAAACAGCCAAGTAACGTTTTTTCGAATTGTTGATGGTGCAAAATTTATTCCACTTTTTGTTTTTTTTTTTGGTGAAACGTCATCAAGTAATCCATCCAAGTCATTTTGAATAAAACTTAGATAGACTTCCCCGTTGATCCGACGTGGGAGTTCAAATGGGTCAATCAATTTTCCATCGACTATTCCCGCCCACATGTTCATTCCAAATTGGTGTTGAAACCGACTACGCCACACATTTTTTGATTTACGCGGGTCAAATAGTGCAAATTTTGGGTATTGAATATCCCCTCCCTTTTAAAACATATTTCGTCACTCCATAATATGTTGTTAAAACTGCGAATTTTCTTGGCATCGACGCAACATATCTTGACAAAATTGCACCGTTTTTTCATGGTCCGCAGGTAAAAGGCCTTGTACACGTTGCACATGGTGAGTGCAACTGATTTCTTTTTAAAATACGATGCAACGTGAACCGTGGCACTCCCGAACGTCTTGATAAACAACGAACACTTATAGATGGGTCGTCTGTCACCATTCCAATTACTCTATCTTGGTCTATATCAAGTTGACCGGTTGGTTCGTCAACAGGTGTCAATATTCTAAAAGGTGGAGTTTCTCTGGCAACCGCCATGGTCAGGATAACAAGCGACAACGGAGAACATTTAGTTCGCATGCTGATTGATCCTGCCTCCCAAGCAACATTCATCACTGAAGAAACTGTAGATTGTCTGAAGTTATCAAGAACTCCTACTCAAGTAAACATTGCTGGCATGGGAATACCAACTACTGGAACAGCGCTTTCTACTACAGAATTCACAATTAGTCCAAGATTCATATCAAACTTGAAGTTAAAAATAAAGGTGATGGTTTTCAAAAACATAACCGGAAATCTAACTGAAGTAGCAACCAATTCAAGTTGGAATCACACGAAAAACCTGATATGGGCGGATTCAACATTTTAGGAACCCGGTCCGGTTGAAGTGCTGTTATGAGCTAACAGAAGACGAAAGAAAATGTGAAACATTCTATACAAAATTTTTACACGTCAGACTGATGGAAGATACAAAGTAAGGATTCCATTTAACAGGGAGCAACTGGCCTTAAATACTTTAGGCTGTTCAAAGAAAACAGCCGTTGTACGCCGCCTATTGCAAGTCGAAAAACGGCTTGACATATAAGCAGATTTTGGATGAATATGAAACTTTAGGTTGTATTAAAGAAGTTGAAGCCATAGCTGGAGAGGTCCAGCATTACTACTTACCACACTATGTAATACTGAAGGTCTCGAGCACAACAGCCAAGCTGCGGGTCGTTTTTGATTCGCCCATATTTCAATAGGACCAGCTCAGCATATTGTTACGATGGCGGAAACATAGATATGTATACACAGCTGATATTGACGACCAGAATTATCAACGGATTGTTTGGAAGAAATCACCACATCATCAGCCTCATACTTAGCCGTGAGGACATTACAACCGTTAGCCAAAGTGAAGCTCTCACATATCGAAGCGCATCAGACATTACGCTAAATGATTTCTTTATAGACGACCTCATCTCTGGGAACAACACACTCGAGGAAGCATTAGGTGCTCAGAAGCATATAGTATCATTACTCAAAACTGGAGGATTCAATTTATGTAAATGGGCTACCAATCACTTCTCCCTGATGCAAGCCATACTCATGGACTTTATGACACAGTTAAAACTCTCGGCATACATTGGAATCCAGTGACAGATAGTTTCGGATTCCGTATTACGCTCATACCATCTAATAAGACTGGGGAGAGTGCTACACTTTTCGACCCTCTAGGATGGTTATTACCAGTTACAGTAGTGGCCAAGTTAATGATGCAAGATCTTTGGTTAACAGAGCTATTCTGGGATCAATCATTACCTCCGGCTATAAACCTCTACCGTCAACATCATCAATCAGTCAGGTGCACTACTCCGGCGAATAAATGTCGGAAATTCAAGGAAATCCATGCCCAAATCAATGGCGATACGTAAATTTAAAGGAAATCCCTGCAGATTGTGCGTCCAGAGGCATAAGTCCAACAGACTTAAGGGAAAACAGTTTATGGTTTGCGGGACCAAACTGGCTTCAAACATCAAGCTAGAACTGGTATTTGCCGACGTTTCATCAATGTGTTTAAAAAAGTAGAAGACAACACACGACAATGAACATACCAGCAGGAGCTCCAGGCAGCATAGGAGGAGCTATGCAGAATAGTCCAGCATAGGGGGGGAGTGAGAGGGAAGAGGGAAGTGAAGGATCTAACTTATCCTTGAAAACATTTTGTTTGGCGATATGTCACTCTATTTTGAGATTGCTTATAAGCCAGATAGGATCAAGAATTACGGCTCATTTTCCAAAGACGATATTTGGAGAAACGAACAGAAATAACATTCAAAATCTCTTATTTCATCCAAAGGGGGGATCTAGGTCTAAACTAAACAGTAGTGAGAGCAACGCAACTATTAAATACATAATTAATATTGTCCCAACAAATAGAGCCACAAATTGATGAAAGGTGAGATTCATCAATTTTCGAAAAGCCTCTAAAGCTGAAACTTTTAGGTTTCGGACGAGAGTAATAATTAACAGAAAAACAAGGAGATCATGATGAGAGCCAATACCAAGAAACAATTGATCGAAAAAACAAATGGAATTATCAGCAGAAGCGACAACGTGATCAATGCGAGAATAAGAACCACCACTTGCGGTTGCATTTAAGCTAACCACATTAACCTCTGGACGTTTAAGTCAACCACATTAAGCAAGTAGGACCTAATCCGAAGCATGGATTTTAATAAAACGGCGGGTAAAGAAATACTCTCGGTGGACATCACGAACATTTTTCTTCCAAAGGCAGGTTAATGTCAAATGTCAAAATCTGAAACGAAACAAATAAAGCCAAATAATAGCTAAATTTAATGAAAAACAATTTAATTTGCTGGTAGTCGAAAAAAACACAGATACGCGCATCAGCTAGGTTCGCATATCTTGTTTTTTTTGTTGGTATTCCTTTGCTGCTGCTCGGGCGTTGCCATTACATAAGCCATAACTGAAATGAATTTCTGCATATTCTCGGTGGGAATAAGCCATATAGCTTATTGATATTTTAAATATAAACGTTCGGGTATGGATGTATGCTACTACGAATATGTATGTATGCTACTAACATGAATTACAAAATGTTTTTCTTTATTAAACATTTTGTTTAATTCGGGCTACTAGATTTGGTTAAAAAATCACCATTTTTTTTATTTCTGATTTTAGAAATCGAAATTTTGTTACGTGCATTTTTTAATAAACACGACTTACTTTGTGAAGAAAATTAATTAGTACATTGTTTTCCCGTTGGCGGCACTTAACCATCAACAATCATTTTTGAGAAACAAAAAGACTTTACATAACCATTGTTTTTATTTGGCAGAAGACAATTCAGCTTATAAAAATGTTTTTATTGGAAAGGCACACTCTTCTAGATCTTATTAAAAAACAAAGTTAAACAAAAGAACTCTAGAATAAATTTTGTACCATCAACAATTCGGAAAACTTTACTTGATTTGTTTTTGTTAGAAATGAGCTCCCCTATCACTTGTTTTGTTGTTCGTCCAATTCTGGGCACCCAATATATAATTTTTCTGTTCGTCATGTGGATGTCAATGATCTCCTCCTAAATGGCTAGGCCGATTTTGATAAAATTTTTTGTGTGTGGTTGAGTGAATCTCTGGATGGTTTAGATTCCCAATTGGATCCGGTAGGTAGCGCTGCGAGCGGTTTCAGAACATATAACCCCAAAATATCAGCCCCACACCACCTCCCAATATTTTATAAAATGAAACAAATCATAAGTTCTTGAATAATTGACCGTTAAATTTTCTGAGAAGTTCATGAATAATTGACCTTCTGAGAATAATTCATAGTTATGTTTGTGTATCATAGATGTCGCTGATGTCAAATTATGTGCTATTTGACGTATGCATCAATACATGCGTAGCTTGGCGTTGGTTTGACAATTAAATTTCTGTTCGCTGTGTTTTGATATTCCATAAAATTCAAATATAAGTTACTTATATTGATGTGGTGTGTGTTTATTAGAAAACAATGACACGTCTTCATGTTAAATAGAATGGCAGAAGAAGGTTGCAAACACACGTGCAACTGAAAGTTAAGAGCAACGCAACAAACGCCTTTGAGCTAATAAATTTAAACAAAGACAGGCGCGTCAACGAACCACCGACGCACACAGAGCACTGCTTGGTTTTGCTTAAAATATCGTAAATTCAATTCTTGATTCCAAATGACATTATTTGGAGCAACAAAAATTCAGAAAAATGCGACCATCCGCATTTTTTAACAAACTTTTAAAATTCAAAGCCAAACGTATCAATTGGTTCTTTAATCTCAGTGCCCGAGGCTGATCAAAAATTCTTGCAAATCTACAACATGGGCGATGAGGAGCAACAAATAAACACACGCTGCCAATACAACCACATCGAGCAGATGGAGGAGCGAGAAATTGTGGTGACTTTAGACCGTTAATGAAGTTGCAATTGTTATGGTCAACAACGTGTACGAACGTTGAGATATATGGATCGAACGCAGAGATAATACGGTGCAGACAACTCAAGACCGTCATCGTTCTTACGACGCTTTACAGTATCCATTGATATTTTGGGAAGGAGAAAATGGATATCATTTCAACATGCAACCACATCAACGACATCGGTACCGCTTTTATTCTTCCGACATCATATATTGGTAGTCCGCGTTATATACAAGCCTATAGCGCGCGCGTACGGCCAACCAGATTTGTTCATTACATTTACGTGCAATACAAAGTGGAAGTAAATTAAAATTCCGTTATTGAATATGAACTTGATTTCACATCACTCTGTATTCGGTGAAACACGTTGCTGGCTGTATTCTATTGAATGGCAAAAACGAGGTTTGCAATATGCACATACTTGGATTTGGTTGGTCGACAAAGTGCGGCCAGAAGAAATTGATAAATTTGTTTCGGTAGAAATTTCGGATTAGAATGTCGATTAAGAGTAGAGTTGTTTAACATTGTTATCGGTAACATGATCCACGGTCCACGATATTAACGTGGATTAAATTAGTTCAATATATTACGCCCGAACATAAATATGCGTGTTCAACTGCAAAACAATCCTTTGGCACTGTCATTTTCCGAACAATTGCTCACACTAATTACTTTAATCATGTGTGGCTACGTGAACGAGCTATTTTAACCGCAAAAAATTTCGATGTTAACGCTATTAATTTTAAAATGCAACTGTCATTGCCTGGTAAGGAGATCTCGGTCAAATCGATTGACACTGTTGTCGATCCTGATGAAACAGTCAACTATCCTGTTGAACTCTTGAATTCACTGGATTTACCGGGAATGCTACTACATAAATTAGAATTAAAAATTGGGTCACCAATCATTTTACTTCGGAATTTAATTTTCTTGAAAGAACTGCAAGTTTCAAGGTGAAGTTGATCTTCTGCCACTGATCCCAATGATCCTTGCTGACTCGCCCATTCCATTCAGGCGCCTGGTATTCCCAATTTGCTATGCATTCACAATGACTATTAATAGAGCACAAGGCCAAACAATATCCATTTGTGGGTTGGATCTAGAAAATTTACTTTTTTTTACTCTTTTTACGTTCATTTTCATGAGTCGTTACATCTCCAGTCACCTCGAAATCTATTATGAGCTCACGAACTGTATGAATTCCACGCAGTCTCCTCCACAAAGCTATAATACACATGAAAAAACTCAACTGTCAGATATTTACACACATACAACAACAGTTTCGCCAAATGTGCCAATAACAAACACCAAATCTCGTCCGGCCATGTCACGAGAACTGAGCGGTGCAGGGTAACGCGAGAAATTGCACTTAGTTTTTGATTTTGATTTGGGAAACAGCAAATCACACAATGGCGAAAAGATTGAAATGAAAGGTCCGTCGAGACCGCTAGAGGTGTTTATATTCACCTCCTTGGCCGAACATATTTATTATCATCACTGTTGTGACAACATATGTAGAGAATTGAAAAGATTGTGTCGACAATGCAGAGAATGTAGAAAATATGTCGAAAATCTCGAAATTTATTGTTTATGGTAGCAATCAGCAAATTTAGAGCTTCGTTTTTACTCTGCATTTTGACGTATTTCAGGGACGAGATGAAATATATTGGTAAGAAACTAAAAGTACAGGATTATTGAGGAACAGAGTGCTGAATCCAGCTTGAAAGTACTGTCTGCATCTTTACATACTCCATAAGTATTTCGGCACAATGCTCAAAATACACTTAAATGGTTGTGAAACATATAAGCCTTCGGTATGAACCATAACAAGGCCAACCAGAACCATTACAATAGGAGCCGGAACCATATATAACCAGTCGGATCCTTACCGTTTAAAGCCAGCCGAAACCAGAGTTTTATCAGTCGAAAACATTAAGAGTTTGAACATTGAGCACAGTGCACTTAAATGGTTGTGAAATATATAAGCTTTCAGCAAGAACCATAACAAGGTCAGTTGAAACCACTACATTAGCAGCTAGAACCATAGAAAGCCAACCGGAACCATACCGTTTAGTATCAAACTAACGCAAATGGCTCCTTGTGCATCATATGATTATTGAACCGGAATCACAAAATTGCAGTCGGAACCATTATTAAGCCAGTCGGAACCATTTACAGCCAGTCAGGACCAAAGCTTTATCAGCCGGAACCATTAGGAGTTTGAACACTGAGCACATTGCACTTTAATGGTTGTGAAATATATAGTAGTCAGATCATAAAAGGTCAGCCGCAACCAATACAATAGCAGCCGGAATCATATTAGCCGGGACCATACTTAAAGAACCATACCAACTATGGCACAAGCAGCACAATCTATTTTACATTATTGTGTACTATATGATTTTTCAGCCGGAACAACTCAATAATACCAGAAGAAACCATATAAAGCCAGCCAGAACGATATCAGCTGGAACCAAACCATAAACAAATAGCATAAACAATTTTGCAGCTTTGTGAACCCTTTAAAGCCAGCCGAAAGCATTTTAAGGCAGCCGAAACCAGAGTTTTGTCTGTCGGAACTATAAGAAGTGACATTGAGCACAATTCACTTAAAAGGTTGTGAAACATATAACATTTCAGCCGGAACCATAAAAATGTTAGTGGGAATCTCTAAATAGCAGCCGGAACCATATAAAGCCAGCCGGAAAGTACTTTATTGACCCAAACCAACTTTGGCACAAGAAGGACTATGTATTGTACAACATTGTGCACTATATGATTTTCGGCCGGAACCATATAATGCCAGTCATTACCATATAAAGCTAGCTGGAACCACGCCAGCCGAAACTAAACCAACTGTAGCGCAAGCAGCATAAGATTTTTAGGCCCGAAACAATATTAAGCCTGCCATAACCATTTACAACCAGCGGAAACCGGAGTTTTATAAGCCGGAATAATTAAAATCGGTCGTAAATAATTTAAATTTTCAGCCGGAAATATTTACAAGCCCAGCCCGAAGCAATACAATAACAGCTGGAACAAAACAAAGCCAGCCGGAACCATACCTTATAAAATTAAACCAACTTTGGAGAATATATTGTGCTTTATTGTGCACTAAATAATTTTTCTGTCGGAAGCGTAAAATGCCAGCCGGGATCATATAAAGATAGCTGGAACTATTCGAGTCGGAACCATTCTAGCCGAAAATTGTGCTGTCTGATTCTTCAACTGGAACCAATATTAAGCCAGCCGGGACCATTTAAATCCAGCCAGAATCAGAGTTTTGTCAGTCATAAAAAGTTTGCCCGATGAGTAAGATTTGAGCCATGACCATACTTAGGTATGTCGGAATCACTAAAATGTCAGCTGTATGCCATACGCCTTAACGATTAAATAAAAAACGATGGCTGTGACAACATAAATTGTAAAATTATAAAATTTATTTATTGATCAGAAGTAGATTTTGCTCCCGCAGATCTACATAATTACCTTAGTGATTAAGATTTGACCAAATGAATAAATAAATAAAGTTGTTAAAAAAAATGTGCACTCCCTGATTTTTCAGCCGGGAAAAATTTGGGGCAAACTATGGCACAAGTAAACTTTTAGAGTTTGCACATTCTGCGGTTGCATATTTGTGCAACATATAAGCTTACAGTCAGAAACATAACAATGTCAGCCGGAACATGTTAAATATCAGCCGGAATCATATCAAGCCAGCCGCAACCAAGCCAACCTTAGCTTTCAGCCAGAACCAGGTAAACCTATAGCCTGAACCTATTAAAGCCGCCGTTTTACCAGCCGGAACCATTAAACGTTTGCAAAAGTAGCGCGGAATAATAAGGATTGTTGTAAACATATAAGCTTCCAACCGGAACCATAGCAAGATCAGCTGGAACAACTATAATGTCACTCAAAAACAGCAAATATAATTCAGAATAATATAAATTCATTGGAAATTTTCAGCAGAATTGGTGTGATCCGGTCAGCCGGAATAACATGAGGTCAGTGGCAACTTGCCAGACCAGTGCTCAATAAGCATGAAGCGTTCTTGATCATCTATATACGGTTCCGGCTGTTATTGTTGTGACTCCGCTTCTCCCGTAATGGTTCCGGCTGAAACTTAATATTTCTCAGAACCATTTAAGTGCATTATGCTCATAGTGTGAACTCCTAGTGGTTCCGGCTGATAAAACTCTCGTTCCAGCTGGCTTTAAATGGTTCCGGCTGGCTTAATATTAGTTCCGCCTGAATAATTTGATAGTGCTCAATGATGCACAATGCATTGTGCTATTAATGCTATTGTTGGTTTGATTCCGGCTGGTGTGGTTCTAGCTAGCTGTATATGGTTCTAGCTGGCACTTTATGGTTCCGGGTGCAAAATCATACGGTGAACAATGATACAAAATATATTGGCTTCTTGTGTCAGAGTTTGTTTGGTTCTATGGGGTGTGGTTCTGGCTGACTTTATATGGTTCCGGCTACAATTGTAGTAGTTCCTTCTGACTTTTCATTGTTCCAGCTGCCAGCTTAAACGTTTCACAACCATTTAAGTAGATTGCGCTGATTGTGAAAACTTCTAATAGTTTCGGCTGAAAAAACTTTGTTTCTGGCTGGCTTTTAAAGATTCTGGCATACTTGGTTTGGTTCTATAGGGTATGATTCTTACTAACTTTATATGGATCCGGCCATATTATAGTGGTTCCGGCTGATCCTGTTATGGTTCCGGCTGACATTGTTATGGCTCCGGCTTAAACCTTATATGTTTCAGAACCATCTAAAAGCATTGTGCTCATTATTCAAATTATCAATGTTTTCGATTTATAATACTCTGGTTCCGACTGGCTTTAAAGGGTTCCGGCTTTCTTAATATTGGTTTCGGCTGACAAATCAGGCAATGCACAAAGATGTACATTACATTGTACTACTTTCGCTACGGCTAGCTTTATAAGGTTCTGGCTCCAATTATATGATTCCGGCTTAAAATCAGATAGTGCCCAATGATTGTGCCATAATTGATTTCCGGCTGGCGTGATGGACACGTTTAATCGTATTAAACAAATTACATGGCGTTATAGGTGCGTCTGAAGGAAGAAGTTTGTAGAGAAGCGTTGGAATGATTGTATCACTGTTGAAGGAAACTATGTTGACGAATATAATCGAGTTTTGCAAAAAAAATGTTTTTCTAGGAGTTTGCCTCGGGGCTTATAGACCGACGTTATACTGCGGAAAATTTATCTACATTTATTTTTTTTTTGTTTATGGATTTTTAGGATTCGGAATTTTAAATAAATTTTATTCTGCATTTTTAACCGTGGAACTCAAAAATCCAACTTTACCAACTCGAGGCAAAATCTTCAAAAAATTGTCCCTGGATTTTATAGCATAGAGATAGTAGGTTTCAGTGGTTGCTTACTGCACACAGGCCAATTTTTAGGCCCATTGTGATACCACTCATTCACTCCACATCATTAGCCCACCTACTTCGCCTACTCACACAACTACAGTATACCACCTGCACATTGCAAGCTCCATGTCAACCTGTACATTGACATGGAAGGTGGGTCGGCGCGTGACACGGAATTCTGCACTCCATCAGAGGGTCTTAGTTGTATTTATTAGCATCACCGATCGTAATCGATGATGAAAATTCGATTTGCATCTAGCCTCTGATGGGATTCGAACCCAGCACCTTCCGGTCCAAGTGCCGAAGCTTTAATCACTGTACCACTTGTCCGGTTAGAGATAGTAATGGCATCAAGTATTGTGTACAGAAAAATATTTAAAAAAAATCGTGAAACGTCTAAAAAATAAATTCACAATCTAGAAATTTTAAATGACGAGGCAAATTCACAATGAAATATTATGCAAATTATTGCTGGGTGAGACACTCCAACATAACAAATTTTGTCACGATAAATTCCAAGAAATGGTATAAGTAACACCCTGTCATTCTTCCAAAATAGATAAAATAAAGGTGACTGCGATACGACATGTAAATGATGAGATAAGAATAATGACGTAGGTAAACAAATTGAAACATATCGATACATTTTTAATGCAAACTCAATTATCTTATCATAAAACGCCTGTTATCGGTAAATTAGGAATTAAAAATTAAAGGCGACACCAAAACATTAAAATATTTACAAGTTAGCTGTAAGGTTGTGTTGCCTAGAAAAAATTATTTTTTGTGTGTTTATGGCCAGAATACAACGAAAATGTCGATTTTTAATTTATTACCTGAATCTTTAGGTAGACACCGTGTTTAGTGATGAAGATAGGCGTTGTGCCTAACAAATTTTTCTAATTTTGTGATTTTTTTTTATTTTTTAGCAAGTTTAATATTTTTACCGTTAGGCATTTACTTTGGATATGTGACTCACTACTACAATATTAACATAAACACCGTTTTGCTCTTAAAAAGTATACACATCTGGCCATATATTATTGGTTGTTCCGCTGCCTTATTAACCGGCATTGCCCAGGTTGGACTAAAATTTCGTGCAAAGCGTATTGTATACGAACATTTTTATGTTATGATGTTTGGACTATTTTTCATGTTTGCCAGTGGATTACTCATAATATTGCAAGGTATGTATGTGACTTTGGGTGTTTTCGAGTATTTAGTGAAATTAATTATATCTTTGAAATATTTGGGTGTAGTTCTGTCTTATAAATAATATACAATTTTACATATTTTGTTGTTGTTGTTCTATCGAGGCTTAGAAGCTTAAGTTTCGCCGCTTCGGTGATAGTCCGTCTTATACAGGTAACTGTATGTTATGAAATATCATAAAGATCGCTTAAGAAATTATCGCTTAAGATCTGTTGCAGTTTGTCAGTACTAGAGGATCATAAAATTATGTTAGAAAATCAGAGTTTACTCGTTTCATTTATATTGGAGAGGTGTGCTCAGTCCCGAAAGGTTTTGAAATATTCCCAACTTAATACAATTTGCATCTGGCGTAACAAATTGTATTATGGCGATGAAGAAACCGCTTATTTCTATCGAAGCAACATTTTTGGCAACAATTCTAGTTTAATTTTGAAGCCAATCTCCATCCAATAAATGGCGTATTTATGTCTTAATTTATTTGATCGCAGGCAACGAGCCGCGGGTTTCTTAACAAATCATGATGATATTTGGTACGTTTTATTAGTGAATTTTGGAGGCTGCTGGAATGATTTTATTTAAGATCTTCAAAAATGGTAATGTTGGCGTTGCCCGGTGAATGACCGGACGATAATGGCGAGGGGTAATATCCGGAGTAATGGCAGTATGGGGGCAAATTACAGTGGTAATGACCGAGGCGCCGGGGGTAATGACTGGTCCAAAATGGTTATGTTTTAATTCATCGGGGCATAATTGGTCGGGGGTAATAGCTGGGAAGCATTGTCTGAGGTTAATGACCGGAATTAATGTCCTGGTCCAGAGGTCAACTGTTGTTCTTCATTTTAGTAATGACACTGCTAACTTTTCGTACCATTGGTGGATGGTTGTTGATAGTTTCGTTATGAAAACCAGTAGTTAATTCGGAAGTTTCCGTATCGTTGGTGATGTCCTCTCCGAAAAATTCATTCCATGAGCATATTGAGCTTCATTTATTTATAACACTCGTTGCCATTTTCTTGATTTCTCGTGCCGTATATTCATATTGACGCTTCAGTTTCACTTTAAGTAGTCGGTGTTATTCAATTTTCTTCTAAATATTATCTCTGAACCAGAGTTTGCATCTGTATTCTTGTTACTTGAGTGTGTTGGTAGCCGTATCGATACAGGCTTCTTTAATTTATTTCCACTGTTGCTCAACACTGATGGCGGGCGTTCGATATAGATTTCCATATTATCCAAATCGTAAGATTTGGAGCCAGAAGTGGGACTTTTTTTTACAAATACTAAACACCTATACATCACAGTAGTTGAGGGTAAAACTGCAGAGGTTATAAGAGCAAGCTACTTTCTAGACTACAGAGCGCCATAGAGGAGGATACCGAAAGAGGAGGGCGAAGATCGTGACAATCATCACCGACGCTAGAACTATGAGGTATGTAACCAGCTACCGCAAACGATGAGCAGAAAGTCCTGCCGTACGAAGAAGCAGTAAAAAATGAGGGAGCAGGCGTGGTAGAGCAAACAGAAATAACCATAGCAGTACAACTTCTGCCTAACAGCAGCAGCCATCCTTGGACATGGGAGACATGATGAACTTTCGCTTCAACTCAAGGGATGATCGCCAAATAAAACCAGCAAGACGCCAAATTAGATCCGAGCAGCAAAGTGCACAATTGGCAGAACTATAAGCCAAGATGAACAATTTGCTAAGCTTCGTAAAGAACAAAACGTCCAATTGGCAGAACTACGAGCAGAACAATGTGGGCGGTTTGCCGAACTAGACCAGAAGCTCAATCAAATTTAGTATGCCCACAATATCCAAGTTAAAGAGCTAAGCGAAGTAATGAAATCTTTCGAGGTAAAAGTACATATCCAGTTCAAGGATTTTGAGGTACAAATCAGGCAGGAGCTTGAAAATTAAAATAAAAGTAAGCAAGTGGAAGCCCGCCTCGGACCAGCACTGACCAGCTAAATAAACCGTTTTCGACCGAACCAGTCGCTTAAACCTCAAGTGGAATTTTAATCTGATTCGAGAATTCTAAATTGCAGTTTCAAGGAACAGTGGCAGCATAATTGTTGGAGCGCAGGAGATGAAGGATCTATGAGCGGGTCATGTTTGAGTTGGAGCTAAGACATTGGCAATTACACGCCAGAAAATTATGCAAGATGCAACTACAAGGCAAGCGGCAACTACGTGGAGCAAGACCTAGAGAGCGAAGTAACTAAATTGGCGTGTCAAGCATATAACAATACACCTGCAAATGTGTTGAACGGAATAACAGGGGATATGAGTGCTGTCAAGGACGACCACCTCAAACTTCATTTAACATCGAATACGAGAGGTAAAACTACGCCAGCTAGATCAAGTTTGGCTATTGACACAGTAGAGCTGCGTGAGCTGAGTTTTGAGGATATTGCTGAGATAAAGACGATAATAAGAGAGGAGTTACGACACTAACACAGAGCTATTGGAGTCACAGAACATTACAACAGTCATATGGTGAGCCAGGTGAAATGATCGTTTAGCAAGGCAGCCTGATTCCCGGGATGAGCAACATGAAAACTGGTAAGTGGAACAAACACCGGCCATAGAAAAAACCACGGAGGGTTCAGAAACAACCAAGATAAGTGGCAAACGTTTGGTTCTAACTGGAAGAACTGGTGCAAAGTCGTGCAAGTCTGTTTAAAGAGAGTTTACGGTGAGAAAAAGAGAGGGACGAGTTGGCTTATCAAATGGAGTAAAGATCTTTGGGAGAGGCCCAGCAGAAGTTTCCAATAAGATTTTTGAGAATGAGTCCGGCAGTGGAGTTGATTGCTAAAGAGACAGCGATCCAGAAGGCCACGAAGGAGCGTCGTGTAAAGGAAGCACACATTGGGGTTGAGAATTAGGTATTCTGGAATACGACGAGGCAAAGAAAGGATCAGCGACATAAAGAGTCAATAGCGGAAAGCATATAAAAAGCCGATAAACGACCCAAGCGGTCAGTTAAGTCATTCAAGCAGTAAGAGACCGCCTAAATAACGTAGCTGAACAACGACTACGAATGGATAAACATCGATCCGCAGTAGCAGCCCGAACGAAAGAAAATCAGAAACGCAATCCAACCAGAGTTTAAAATTTGCCGATTTTCGACGAGGTGACTTAGTGTAATTGAATTCCAGGAAGCGGAAAAGCAAATATCAAGATGTACAACGAGATTTGGAAGATCCATACAAAAAAGATCAAGGACCTGGATCAAAGTGGTGGACGGAAAGTCATGCAGAACGACCGACTAAATAAAAGTGTCTGTTCGGAACGGACAGATTTACGGTGGGAGTAGAGTTACGAACTCTACTCTACTCAAATATATCACTTGGTGGTCTAGCGGTTAAGGCTTACACCACCAAGTGTTATAAGCCCAAAGTGCGTGAGTTTCTATCTTGTCAGAGTCCGTCATTTTATTGAGGCGATTATTATTGATTAACATCAAGGATGTTGACGGATCAAGTATTCCTGTATTTGACGTCACCTAATTTTACCCAATAAAAACATATTTTAGGGGTTAATTTTGTACCTTTGTTGGTTCGAGACAGTAAACGATCAAATCATATCTATGTTATGGTTCAGATGATGATTTATTCAATATTGTACTGGTTTCAGTTTGATTCAACCTGAGTATAAAATCGTTTTCATCTTCAGCCCAAAATTTGAGCTCAATCGTTTTGAGCAGATGTTTAAACTCACGATTATTTGTGACCGTCACGCCAGCCGGAACCAAACAAATATGGCACAAGCAGCACGATGCATTGAGCATCATTGTGCAATATATGCTTTTTTTAGCCGGAACCTTATAATTCCAGCCAGAACCTGATAAAGCCACTTAGAACCATATAACAGCCAAATTAACAATGGAACAAGTACCACAATGCATTGTGCATCATTGTGCACTATATAGCACTATAACATGAGGTTTTTCGGAAAAACCTTACAAATTCAGCCGGAACCATACACTCTACAGCCAAACTAACTATGGCACAAGTAGCACGATGCATTGTGCATCATTTTGTATTATGCGCTTTTTCAGCCGGAACCTTATGATTCTAGCCAGAATCTGATAAAGCCAGCCAAAACCATACTACAGCAAAACCAACTATGACACAAGTACAAGTGCACTATATAATTTTTCAGCCGGAACCTTATAAACCCAGAAACACGGTTTTCGGAAAAAAACCTTACAAATTCAGCCGGAACCATACCTTATGGGCACTACGTGCTTTTTCAGCCGGAACCTTATAACTTAAAGCCAGCCAGAACCATACTACAGCCAAACCAACAATGACACAAGTAGCACCATGCATTGTGCATCATTGCGCACCATATAATTTTCAACCGGAACCTTATAAATCCAGAAACATACGATTTTTCGGAAAAACCTTACAAATTCAGTTGGAACCATACCCTCTACAGCCAAACTAACTATGGCCCAAGTAGCACGATGCATTGTGCATCATTGTGCACTTTTTGATTTTGTAGCCGAACCATATAATGCTATCCAGAACCATACAAATCCAGCCGAAACAAAATGTTTACAAAAATAATTTAGGCGCTTGCACTATGGTCGCAGTGCAATTTGAACGATAGTGCAACATATGAGGTTTCCTGAACGATCAAAACGTTATGCACTACAATGCCAACACAACTATAACCCGCAAAGCCAGCCGGAACCATATGAAGTCGGTGTGAACCATTCGGAGCAATAAACGATAAGCATGGTTGATGGTCAATGCTTTCAACAGACATTAATGAACTGGATTTGAAAAATGTGAGAATTTGAAAATGACAAAAAGACCGTGTGTTTCTGAATTTATAAGGTTCCGGTTGGAAAATTATATAGTCCACAATGATGCACAATGCATTGTACTACTTGTTCCATAGTTAATTTGGCTGTTATATGATTCTAGGCGGCTTTATCAGGTTCTGGTTGGAATTATAAGGTTCCGGATACAAAAACATATATGGAACAATGATGCTCAATGCATCGTGCTACTTGTGCCATATTTGTTTGATTCTGGCTGATATGGTTCCGGCTGGCGTGACGGACACATTCAAGTTTCACAGACGCCATTTTCTTACCAAACATGCGAATTTCTTATCTTTCAAACGAAGTAAAAACTTGCGAACTAACGAAGTAAAATCATTTCTCGCGTGCGACTGCAGAGGGCAAATTTTTTCATTTGGAGTTCAAATCGCAAATCACGAGGGGTTGTCTCTATTTCCAAAAACTATGCCTATCCAAAAAAAAAACATGTGTTTCGTATCCCTACGGCAACTCCCTACCACATTATCATTTATGTGTGAGAGCTGCTAAACTTAAAAGTCGGCCTCTTCATGATTGCGATCGACATAGACCTATTTCTGAAATAAATCCCCCCTTCTTCAAACGGCTTAAACTCTGTTGCCTGTCAGATAAAATATTTTCTTTCTACTTGTATGTTTCTGTGTTGTTCACTCCGTGCCGGTGGTGTTTACAGTGTTTTTCAATGACCACTTTTTACAAAGGTAAGTACGTTGCACTTCCAATAAACCAATAGACTCATTCTCGCAATGACTATAGCTACCTCATCGAAATATTTATAAACACTAGCTACTCTAAGAACACAGCTTGGTTTGAGGAACCTGAATTTCATCTATACGATCGCACCTACAGTATTAGTAGCGATCAAGAGGATGCAATCCGAACTATTAAAGTTGCACCGCCGACTAAACGCCGTCATCGTCTTTGACTTGATCAGCCGTCGCGTTCCATGAACAACAAGTTTTATAACTGTTGAGGTACAATATCGAATGTGTTCCATTTTGAAAATATTTCATGACCTTTGCTGAATTATATACGCAGTCCTTATGTAATTGAGATTGCGACAGAGGTGATATCTTCATCAATGGCAATGATATTCTTCTCTTTGGAGACTTAGTGCAAGGACGCCAGCTTTCTTCCAAAGTATTGGACCGAGCTATGATGGACACGGGAAGGAATTCCAAACTCCTTGCATCTTTCATGGATATGGTAATTTAAGATAGGGGACAAAATAATCGGCAATTATCCTTTTGATCCGTATCATGGCTGATTCCTGGTATAAAGAGCGTTCAATATTCGACGTGGCAATGTTGCATTACTTTTTAGTTTGATCCTCTTTTTCGGATACCGATCCGTTACTGGATTTCTGCAATTATAGCAGCTTACAGCTTTAAATTCTAAATCTGTGCAGCTTTCTGGCCTTGGAATTACGGGCCCCGCCATATCTCTTTTTTATGCCTTAATAGAAAAGATACAAAATCTTTGAACAAACCTAAATATTTTCAGGACGAAAAAGACATTACGGCGGCTTTATCTTCTACGTTATTGTTTCTGCTTCAAATTTACTGCCGCTCGTCCTGAACCTTGGTTTAAAAAAGCTTATATCTTCCTTTTGATCCATTCCATATGTTGACGAACGATTTTGCAGAAGAGGAACTTTCAGCGTGACCACTCAACCGGTTATTAACCGAAATGTCATTGATTCACATGAAACCTAGTCAACTTTTTCATAAAATGCGCCGAGTAGCCAAGGAATTTTGAGCTCAAAGTTTACCCGATCATGCACGTGCGGCAATATAGCTGCTTGAATTTGCAGACATCACAAAAATGTCTTCTCGCCCGACAATCGGAAATTCAGACATGATATATTTAATAGAAACAACGAGACATACATCTTTCGTTCGGTCTCGAAGATAAGACCCAGAAAAGGTAACCGCTGCAAGAAACGAGTTTAAATATTCAATGAGAATGGGTATTTGCACCGTCTGTCGACCAGTAGCTGAGCAAGTCTCTTACTCGAGACTACCGCGCTGTAAATGCTTAAACGGTGCCTGATAGGAACCCAATACCTTATATTCACGATTGCACGAGTATTCTTAGTGCAAAAACAATATTCAGCACCCCTATTCTCTTAGGGAATAGAGGCCTAAATTTACAAAAAGCATTTCATCAGGTTCCAGATCATTCGAATAACATTCCAGAAATAGACATCACTACTCCATTTCGTTTGTATGAGTTTATGTTTATGACATTTGGTTTCCGCAATTCGCCCCAAACTGCCCCAGGTCTTAAATTCGTTTTTCCGTATTTGGATGATATTTTAATCACATCCGAACTTTCGAATAGTGTTCGAGTGCCTCCAGAAATATCAACCGAAGATGAACTACAATTTTTGGGACATAGGTTAGGTTAGGTTAGTATGGCTGCTATCGCACACTTAGGCTAATAGTAGCCCATTGTAATACCACAGGATCCTATATCCCCTTTACTTTCGTTGAAACCATCCAGAGCTACTTATCCAGCGTAAAATATCTCGCATTCCACAGTTCGCGAGCTCAAAAAGGCTGTCCATACTGTATACACCTAAGTACTTACTCCTTCTCTCTGATAGTGCCGGACACGAGCATAGGAAGTGTTCTAATGTCTCTTCTTTCTCTTCGTCCAAACAACTTCTAAAAATTCATTCGTTTGTGACCCAGCCTTCTCGCATGTTCCCCAAAAAGGCAGTGTCCTGTGAGAGTCCCTACGACCAATTCTATCTCTCATTTTCCTAGGGACACCTAGTGCTTTGGAGCACTGCAAGTCCAGTTTTGCACAAGCCGGCAAATAACCGTTTTACTGAGCGCTGCAATATTTCTCCCCAGACCTGACCTTTCCGGCTGCATCTGGAGGGTCGTACCATACCTAGCCAGTTCGTCTGCCCTGCAGTTTCCCGTGAAGTCCGAGTGACCGGGGTCCTAGCATATCTGGATTCTGAAATACTCGTTCATCTCATTAAGGGATGATCGGCAATCCAGCGCCACCCTTGACGTCAGACAAACCGCCTCTAGTGATTAAACCGCCACCTGACTGTCCACATAAATTACTATATCCCTCACGGATACCACGTTATGTTTCAACCATGTCACGTCTCGATCGCTACCACTTCAGCCAGGTACATGCTGCAATAGTCAGGGAGACGATAGATATATTAACATTAAGCTTCTCACAGAAGACTCTGGCTCCTACCTTGCCGTCTAGTTAAGAGCCGTCCGTGAAAAATTGCACTGCCTCGTTTTCCAGTATTGATCCGTTCCTCCACGATTCCCTCCAAGGACAGATGGTTCGGAAACCTTTATCGAGGCACAACGTTGGTTTAATATAATCTAGATTCGCCAGTTCTTCCCTTAGCGATCTAACTATCGTCGAGTGCTTCGCTTGAAGACACTTCCACTGAGAGACAGCCGAGAGTCTCGTAGCCACATTGGCTGCTATCTGCTTAGCCATCTGATAAGCGCCCCGCTTATAAGCATGCAATCCATTCATTACACCTTCTCCATCATCCCTATATATGTTACCTTATCCAGAGTTGGCCAACACACGCCCACCCCGTACACCAGCACAGGTTTTACCACTGCTGTATAGAGCCAGTGTACCAGCTCTGGTTTCAAACCGCATCTCTTACCTATGGCGTTCCTACATGAGTAAATGGCTACATCAGCCTTATTCGCCCTTTCCATAATCTTAGGCTTCCAGCTGAGCTTACTGTCCAAGATTATGCCCAAAAATCTCGCTCTGTCAGCAAAAGCCAGTCTAATGCCGTTCATGGAAGGAGCATTAACTTCCGGAATTTTATATCTCTTAGTAAACAGTCCCAGCTCTGTCTTTGAAGGGTTGACCCGTAATCCACATTTGCCCATTTCGTAACGATCAGGGGTGCATTCTGCATAACATCCTTAATCGTATCCAGATATTTGCCTGAGACAGATATCACTACATCAACTGAATACGCTATCACCTCTGTCTCCTCTCTCTCCAGTTCCAACAGCAATCCATTCATCACTACGCTAATGCTACCATACAAAACTCTTGCGAGTAAAGCTGTGTCCACCGACTTTCCCCTACAGTACGCATGCTGCGACATTGCCCAATTTCTTGGCTCAGTTTTTGTTCGAATAACTGCATCTACCAGCCTTTCCAAGGTTTTCAACAGAAAGGATGAGAGAGTTAAAGGAATCAGGTCTTTTGAACAAGCATGTGAGCTTTTTCCCGATTTCGGGATAAAGACTACTCTGACCTCCTTCCATTTCTTAGGAATATAGACTAGCATCAGACATCCCCCGAAGATAATCTCCAGCCAGGGGAGGATGAATGCCGAGTTCCTTTGAATCTCTGCTTTGATTCGTTCCCTGTTCACGATACCCTCCATATCTATTGAAGGTGTCCCTCGATGAGCCCCAGGCTCCATCGTGTCATCAAAGTTTCCCGGAAAATGGGTCTCCTTGAGAAGCTGCAATGATTCCGCACTTAAAGCTGTCCATGACCCGTCCGTTCTAATTAAATAACTAGGACTGGCTGGGTTAGTAGATAGAATTTTTCTAAGGCGAGAAGTCTCAGAGACCTCCTCCAGTGTACAACACAAAAGTTTCCAAGACCTTCTTTGTGCCTTCCTTAACTCTTTTTGGTACTTTCTTAGGTCCTCCTTATACGTGTCCCAATCCCGAACTCCCAACTCCGTGGTTCACCATGTCGGTTTCTGTCGGCCTTTAGGCTTTATTAGGGGGCACGCAGCATTAAATGAAAGATTGCATATCTTTGTGTCAATATCAACCATGCAATCTAATTTTTCTACTGTCGCCGGAAGTCCAGGGACCTCCAGTGGCAATTATTTCTCCAACACCTTCCCACATTTGTTCCAGTTTGTCCGTCTGGGATTTCTGAAGGCTTTCCGGATATCAGGTTTTACGTTGAGGTTATCGCCCAATATTGCAAACTAAAAGGTGAGTATTTATGTGAATAATATAACAGCGGACCTTCTATAAGGATCCAACAAATCGAAACATTTGAACATGAATTCACCGAAATCCGTCAAGGTAATTGAGCTTCTCCAATTTTAAACAAAATTTCGATCCCAGGTTCTAACGAGATGATCTGGTGCGATACATCGGCTCCGATAATTCGACCGTATTTAACACGGAAGTTCTGTCAGCAAGTGATAGTATCGACTCATAAGGTTTCACATCCTGGCATAAAAGCTACTATTAGACTTGTAACCGAACGATATGTGCGGCCAAACGTCAGATCGACGATTTAGCCACATCAACATAGATCTCATTGGACAAATACCATTACAATATGGCTATCGGTATTATTTAACCGCAATCGACCATTTTACTCGCTCGCCAGAAGCGAGTGATATGTCAGCAGAATCAGTTCTTCGTGGATTTTTTAACCTGTTGGATAGCACGGTTTGGATGCCCAGAATATATCAGACTAGGGTATGCAATTTGAATCCTTCCTGATGCGAGAGCTTTATAAGATCATTGGAGGTGATGGGATTTAGAATAGATGCCAATCATAATATTTCGTTCACGAGTGTTGTTTAAAGAAGGCCTGTTTACAACGCCAGCTGAACTGAGAGAATCAAGACGAAGTTTTCGTTAACTGACGCAAATCAAAATCCAACCATTACATCATTCCACACCAAACCGTCCTCTTATACCAGTAAGGATCTACATACCTGAGGCCACGTCTTCGTTCACACAAACGCAATCAGAACATCCGTATTGCCAGCGAATCAACCGAAGCGGAAAGTTTAACTACTCCAACGCTATCGCTATCGCTAAAAAGGGGAGTCCTGTAGTGTCCTCATCATTTACAAAGCAAAGAATTAAATTTTGTTATGGTGGCACTAGAAATAGTTAAGGATTATTCACGTATAAGTTCGTTATATTATATTTGTTCAACCATTTTACTACTTTTAGACCACGTAAGATTTAGTTGAGCGCTCGAGATAATGAAGACGTTGTTTGTTTTGTTTTAATGTCCGAACGTCATGACATAACCTTAGATTATTCGTAAAATTTTCTTAACGTTTACATTCTTAACGTCATGTTGAACTCATCGGTGAAATAATTCTTCTTTTTATTATACTTTCAGAACCAATATCGGGTCACATAATGGGTGCTATCGGCCATGGAATATGCTACGTGCCAGCCTTGTCGTATCTAAACTTGCGTTTGGGTAAATCCAACTATCGTAACACAAAACAGTCAATGCCCCATTTAATCTATTTAACTGGGGTTGCGATTGGGGCCACGGTCACATTTAAAACAATCGACACAACCGTTATAGTCGGTGACATTGCCTACACGGCTTTTGTCGTTGGCGTTTTAATTCTCATAACCGTCTCATTCATTTGCGGGTTCTGTATCGTACTCGAAGTGCTTCAATATTTCAAAGTGATCAATTACAAACGCAGTCTAGACGAGGATATCAATCGTGAAAATCTCAACAAAGGGCTATTCAAACATAAATTCTTTTATATAACGCCCGAGGGTCGACGCCATTTTGGTATGACGAATCATCAGATTCAGTTGCGGCCGAAACGGAACGAAATCAAAGAAAATATTTTTATGATTCATTCGATTTTGTCAAAAGTTAAAACTGTTCTGTACTTTTATTATCCGTTCATAACAATCTCGTACATTGTATCGATACAAGCAATGGATTTAAATTTTTTTGTTATCAATTGGTTTGGGGTTGGTGGTATGGCCCTGTCAATTGTAACGCTTACGTTCCTTAGTTATAAAACGAATTATTTAGTGTCGTGTGCAGTCAAAATGTTGTATCTGGTACTACTATTGGTACTTTTTTCGGTGGACTTAAATGCCGGCGGCCTTAAAATTGTTAAATGGATGTTTTACCTGGTTCTTGGATTTGGCTACTCGAAACCAGATATAAATATTTTACACTATACGAGTATCAAGCATAGTGAGATACATTTAGCGACCGCATATGTTATCGAGTATATGCTAATCGGAACACTGCAATACGTAACGATATTTTATCAGTACAGTATGCTTGATTCCCAATCGAATTTCCATTTGGTGTTACCACACTCGTTAGCCTTTGCTGTTGCAATATTGATAATTGGAGTGGTGGCCGTGTTCATACTACCAAAAGAGGACCACCGTTCGCTGCTCGAAATTAAAAATACGCTGAACAACTGTAACCATCAAGATATTATTAATGAGTCGAATCGGGCGGTTGAAATGCAGTCGTTACGAGACAGTGAAACCCCCTATGTACTGTAATTTAAACTTAGTTAATATAAATATTAGTTTTAAAAAAATATTTAGTTCTACGAGAATACTCCAATACAGCATCATTTCATCTTTAAGTTCGTGTACCATAAAACTTATAAATAAACTCAAGATTTCGTAGAACCAAACTTTTTCTTATCTTAAGACCGAAAAATTTCCCCTCTAGGTTATAATGCTGGGGGTGTGTGTGTGTGTGTTATTAATATCTTTTTATGGATTATAAAAATTTAATTTTCAATCAAAATATTATTAAATTTTATCAATAATCTAACAGAAAAATAAAAAAAAATTTCCTCAACAAAGTACGAAGAATTATATAAGAAAAAAAAATTAATCTTTTTATTAAAATTAAAAAACTTATTAAAATTTAACTCATTAGTTATTCAAATGTTTCGAAAAGGCACATAAACATGAGAGCTAAATCAATAAATTTTTAATTGCGTAAATTAGAATCCCGTAAGATAAAACAAAATTAAGAAAATTGTACCCAAATTTTGTAAATGATTAAGGGTGGGTTACGTACCTGCCAAAATAAATTAAACGGAAAGCTTTATCTATACCAAACCCACTACAAAAGGACCAATATTCAAATATAATCTGCCAAATCAACCGTCTTAATCTGTTCTGATTGGTATATAATTATAGGCCTAAATAGTTCTTTACAGGGATGATTCCAGTAGATGTTTCCCAAAAGGGTGGGCAAAAATTTATAAAGGAGAAATTACATGTTGATGCGAAATGTCCACGCTTCAAAATAGATATTCCAGCAGATCACTCTTAAACAGAGATGGGCGTTTACGCGTCATCTACTTGGTACTCGGCGGCCAGATAGATACAGGTGGAGCGAACTCAACCTTAAGTAATACAGCACACATAGAGACAGATCAGGCCAGAGTTGACGAGATGTTAAAGCTGTTTTGGGAAATTGAAGAGGTCCCAAACACTATGAGGATGTCAAACGAGCATATACAGCGTGCGAGAAATTATTCGCCGAAACCACTCGCAGAACAACAGAGGGAAGATTCGTCGTGCAATTACCGTTGACGCAGAGTGCGGTAGAACTTGGAAAATCGCTAAATTTGTTCATGCGGGAGTATTTAGTTCTGGGTCACATGGTACAAGTCGAAGGCACCGAACAGCATGATCTGAACTTTTTACCGCACCATGGCATCCTGAAATCGTCGAAATTTCGCGTCGTTTTTGATGCTTCTGCGAAAACCTCGACCGGTGTGTCCCTGAACGATCTGCTCATGGTCGGCCCTACTGTTCAACCAACGCTATTCGCAATCCTACTAAGGTTTCGCTGGAATAAAATAGCTATCAGTGCCGATGTTGAAAAGATGTACCGGCAGATTTTAGTCAGGAAGGAAGGCCAGAAATTACAGGCAATTGTTTGGAGATCGAGTGATGCGGAACCGATAAAATTCTTTAAATTGACAACATTGACGTATGGAACTGCAGCGGCTCCGTATCTAGACACCCGAGTACTGAATGAGTTGGCAAACAAGTATAGTAAACAATTCCCTGCAGCGTCAGCAGTATTTCTTAAGAGCACGTATGTAGATGATTTAATGGCTGGCGCAGCTACAGTTGAAGAAGCAGTCGAATTAAAGGCCAATTTAGTTCGAATTATTTCTGGGGCTGGAATGAAACTTCGAAAATGGGTTTCGAATGAGAAAGCAGAGTCCATCAAAGAATTCATCCAGGAGGATGTAACGATAAAAGTGCTGGGGCTACAATGGAATCCGAAGCTAGACGTGTTCTCCTATCATGTCAATAGGACCGCAACAGTTTTTACGAAGAGGAAACTACTGTCAGAGAGTAGCCAAATTTTTGATCCGTTGGGATAGCTCTCGCCGGTAATAATCAAAATAAAAATATTATTCCAGGCACTCTGGCTGATGTCAATAGATTGGGATGATGAACTGCCGCATGAAATCAAAACCAAATGGTTAGCGATTAGGGATCAGCTGCCACTATTAGAAGAAGTCCGGATACCCAGATGGTTGCACACGCCTAGCCAGAATGTCGAATTGCACGAATTCTGCGACGCAAGCGAGAGGGCGTACGCTGCGGTTGTTTACATGCGGCACAAAATTAATTCAGAAGGGTACCACTGCAGTTTGTTGGCCGCGAAATCCAAGGTGGCTCCGGTGAAGAAGTTGTCAGTAGCAAGATTGGAACTTTGTGCGGCTCATCTTCTAACGCAACTCGTGAAATCAGTCGCAGAAATACTGGATTTGAAAATATCGTCGATTATATGCTGGACCGACTCAACCATTGTCCTAGACTGGTTATCGGATGTTCCTATTCGATGGGAGACGTTCGTAGGAAATAGGACTTCTCAAATACTTGACATCGTAAAAAGAGATAGCTGGCGTCACGTTCCTACACGGTTCAATCCGGCGGATTGCGCTTCCCGAGGAATTCTACCATCCGAAATGTTGAAGCACGAGATATGGTGGAATTCTCCTAGCTGGTTGCAGTGTGGGCCAGAAGTTTGGCCAGAGCAGAAAAGGAATTATGGGACTAAAGAAGAAGAGCGTGCTAAATACTGTATGACAACAGCCGTAGAAAGTCAATATTTGTCATTTTCCACGGACTTATGTGAAAGACTGTCATCCTATCAGAAGGTCATTGGGACAGTCGCAAGAGTACTAAGATTTCTTCACAACGCGCGTCACAAATCAGGAAAACGAGAAGGTCCAATAACTGTCGTAGAGAGAGAGAAGGCTGTTCTTCTCTGTTGTACGAATATCCAGGCGGAGTTGCTACAGGAGGAAATCGTCGCTATCAAGCAGTCAAAACCAATAAAATCATCGTTAAAATTTGTACATCCATACATCGATGAGGAGGGGCTTATGAAAGTTAAAGGGCGAATTCAGAATGCGGACGTTGAATACCAAACGAAGCATCCCATCATCTTACCACCGTCGAAGGTCACAACGCTACTCATCACGGACTACCACATACGATATCGTCACGCAGGTGTCCAGTTAATGTTAACAATGATAAGGCAGCGATTTTGGATCATCAGAGCAAAACAAGAAATACGAAGCGTCGTCAGAAGATGCATGAAATGTTTTCGAGCGAAACCAATACCGTCGGCACAAGAAATGGGAAACCTTCCATCATGTAGAGTGCAGCATATTCGAGCGTTCCTGAAAGTAGGCATAGACTTCGCCGGGCCAGTACAGGTCTTCCACAGACGAGGAAGAATTAATTGTTTGTACCAGTACACGAGCTGTGCATATCGAGTTGACCAGCGATTTAACGACCAACTCATTTCTAGCAGCACTCAAACGGTTTGTCTCGAGGCGAGGACTCTGCACGGATATATATAGTGATTGCGGGTCGAATTTCATAGTGGCAAACAAATATCTACGGGAAGTTTTTTCATTCCTAAAAGAAAACACTAACGAAATTTATAAGTTTCTTTCAAGGGAGTCGATAACCTGGCATTTTAATCCGCCGAATGCCCCTCATTTCGGAGGCCTTTGGGAGGCAGCCGTAAAATCCATGAAACACCATCTAAGACGAGTCATTGGAGACACTATACTTACGGTCGAAGAACTGCAAACATTGCTTGCGGAGATAGAATCAATTTTAAATTCTCGCCCTCTTTGTACAATACCAACTGATGGAGAAGCTGATGTTCTCACACCAGGACATTTTATCGTCGGTTCTCCGCTAGTGCTGATTCCCGAGGCGAATGTAACAAGTACCAAATTGTCAAAATTAAATCGATGGGAAATGCTGCATTACATGAAACAACACATCTGGCAGAGGTGGCACATTGAGTATTTGACCACACTACAAGCAAGATCGAAGTGGACATCATCGAAACCAAATCTCAAGGTGGATGATATCGTTTTCGTCATGGATAGAAATTTGCCATTTTTGGTGCTACGTCGCAAATACGGAGGTTGTAAAATATACGTTGCTGGTCCAAGAGTTCTACGTCGTGGAAATCAGCTCAGAAAATATACACGTTGCTGGTCTGGGATTATCGTTGCGGAAATCATCCCAGTAACATTCACTTCACAGGGATGATTCCAGTAGATGTTTCCCAAAAGGGTGGGCAAAAATTTATAAAGGAGAAAATACATGTTGATGCGAAGTGTCCACGTTTCAAAATAGATATTCCAGCAAATCACTCTTAAACAGAGATGGGCGTTTACGCGTCATCTACTAATTTTTACGTAATCGCGTCGACAACATCGACTACTCGTAGACAACGTCGACAACTACTTCTAAGTCACGTTAGCAGTGATTGATCTTCATATTTTGAACTTCTATCTCCGGAGTCTTCATTCAGTTAATGCAAATGAATATTACGTTAAAATATACAGTAAAGCATGTCTAAGTTGACCACAAAAGGAGTTTTTTAGTCAACTTACGGAGATGATCAACTTAAGAAAAATTATGGTAAAGACACACGTAAAATTAACATCACCAGCAATCTCGATGGAAATCAATGTACTTCAAATTACCTTATTAAAGTTAGCCGAAATATTCCAGCCGAAAGATAAAAAAATCGATAATGCAGATAGTGTCTTCGCTGTATTGAATGTATTGAAAAGTCATTGAACGCTCTGTTGCTCCAGATAAACGACCTAGGCCATTAATACCACTAAGACTATTTGATACGCCATCTTGCTGTTCAACCCTGGTCTAAATGTGTTGAAAGTCTGAAGGATATACGGGGTGCTTTTTGGCAAAATTTCCATTTTCAATGTATTGAAGCGATTAATGCCACTATGACTTTTTGATAGGCTATATTGTTGTTCAACCCTGGTCTAAATGTGGAGTAAATCTTAAGGAGATACAGAATGGTTTTTTTCTCCAAAATTTCCATTTTCAATGGATTGAAAATTCATTGATTGCTCTGCTACTCCAGATAAACGACCTAGGCCATTAATGCCACTATAACTATTTGATAGGCCATTTTGCTGTTTAACCCTGGTCCAAATGTGGAGCAAGTTTGAAGGAGATACGGGGTTGTATTTGGCAAATTTTCCATTTTAAATGTGTTGAAAATTCATTGAACACTGAGTTGCTCAAGATAAACGACCTAGGCCATTAATTCCACTATAACTATTTGATAGGTCATATTGTTGTTCAACCCTGGTCTAAATGTGGAGTAAGACCAGAGTTGAACAACAGTATGGTCTATCAAACAGTCATAGAAGCATTAATGGCCTAGGTCGTTTATCTGGAGCAACAGAGCGTTCAATGAATTTTCAATCCATTGAAAATGGAAATTTTGGAAAAAACCACCCTGTAACTCCTTCAGATTTACTCCACATTTAGACCAGAGTTAAACAGCAGTATGGCCTATCAAACAGTCATTGTGGCATCAATGACCTAGGTCGTTTATCTGGAGCAACAGAGCGTTCAATGAATTTTCAATATATTGAAAATTGAAATTTTGCTTAAAAACAACCGCGTATATCCTTCAGACTTTCTCCACATTTAGACCAGGGTTGAACAGCAAGATGGCGTATCAAATAGTCTTAGTGGTATTAATGGCCTAGGTCGTTTATCTGGAGCAATAGAGCGTTCAAAAAACCACCCTGTATCTCTTTCAGACTTTCTCCACATTTAGACCAAAGTTGAACAACAATACGGATAAAACATTCACAACAATATCTATATATATATATATATATATATATATATATATATATACATATATATATATATATATATATATATATATATATATATATATATATATATATATTGTGATGGATATATTATCCATCGCAAAATGGCCGAAAAACTGAAAAAATCCGATGAATCATTTCAAAACTTAATTGCTATGCGAGCTTTGGGTAAGCTTGCCGTTGTCAAGGATCCAGCAATTATTCAATACTGTATTGATGGTATTTCTGACCACGAACCAAACAAGGCAATACTGTATGGAGCTACAGGTATGGAGGATTTCAAAGGAAAACTAGATTTATACGAACAGATGAAAAGCAAAATGAAACCCAAGGCAATTCTAACAGCGGAACCAGATAATACTAGGCAAGCAAAGCGGAAGTTTTCACCAAAATGTTATGGTTGTGGTGCGAGAGGTCATACTAGCAGCAAATGTCTCAACAAAGAAAAGGGTCCAAAATGCTTCAAATGCCATGAGTTTGGGCATATAGCGCCAAACTGCACCGTAAAACGAACCGAAAGCAAACTATGTGCGGCAATTAAAGACGAAACTAGTATGCTAGCCAGAAATGTAAAAAAAATTGAAATTCGAGGTATCAACTTGTACGCGATGGTGGATAGCGGAAGCGTTATTAATCTGACGGCTATGAATAAATACCTGAGCATTGGTGCACCAGACTTTATTCAACAAACTACAACGTTTAAAGGGGCAGGTTTGAATTAAATTATTTACGATTGGAAGGTTTTTTACAGAGCTTACTATTGACGGTGAACAATTCAATACCATTTTCCACATTGTCGTAGATAAGGTCTTGCCAGTGGATGTAATTCTGGGAAAAGAACTGATAAGACAAACGATAACAACCATTTCACCCGATAACATAACGAGATAAGAAGCTTGCGGCATCATTAAAGGGTATGATAATTAATTACAATCCGAAAATTAGGAAACAAGATTCAAATATAGAAATGAAAATCGTTCTAAAGCATGATCGACCAATATATCAACGACCAAGAAGAATGTCACCATTAGAAACCGGAATCGTTACGAAACAGGTAGATGAATGGATTGAGGAGGGTATTATAAGACCCAGCAAATCGGAGTACGCAAGCCCTATAGTACGTTCAAATAAAAAGGATGGATTGAAACGACTATGTGTTGATTTTAGGAAGCTCAACGAAGCTATAGTGAAAGACCGGTACCCATTGCCGCTTATTGAAGACCAAATAGACTTACTACAAGGAGCAAAGGTTTTCTCAACTTTAGATGTGAGAAACGGGTTTTTTCCATGTTCCTGTGGCACAAGATAGTATCAAATATACGGCTTTCATAACACCGTTTGGTCATTATGAATTCCTAAGGGCACCATTTGGGTTATGTAACTCGCCAAGTGTTTTTTAACGTTACATAAACGATGTCGAGCCCAAAAATGCAGTCAAAATTCAGAGTTTCTTAGGATTAACAGGGTATTTCCGAAAATTCGTCGAAAATTATGCGATAATCGCAAAACCTTTGTCAGATCTGCTTCGAAAAGATTCTAAATTTGTTTTTGGAGTTGCCCAAAGAGAAGCATTCGAACGGTTAAAGTGCATTTTGACCAATGAACCTGTTCTCAGGATTTACTCCCCGGCGGCTGAGACAGAACTCCATACCGATGCCTGTAAGATTGGTCTTGGCGCAATCTTATTACAAAAAGACGATGAGAGTGCAAGTTTTAGCCCAGTTTTCTACTATAGCAAAAAACTTCACCCGCTGAGGAAAGGTACAATAGCTATGAATTGGAAGTGTTAGCGATAGTAGCAGCGTTAAAAAAATTCAGGGTGTATTTGCTAGGGTTAAACTTTAAAATTGTAACTGACTGCGCAGCCTTTAAGGCAACAATATGGAGAGAAAAGAATTAACAACAAGAATTGCGCCACGTCGATGCGCTGAGTCGCAGCCCAGTCGTGTTAACTATTGAGGAAGATGTATCCAACAAGGTTAAAGCAGCCCAAAGAGACGACGAAACCATAAAACCGATTTTTAAGCTACTAGAGTCAAGTCAGTATGACGAATACGTTTCTAATAATGGCGTTCTTTTTCAATTACTTAAAGGTGCTTTAGCGTTGGTTGTGCCAGAAGCAATGCAATCAGAAGTTATACGTACCTATCATGAGCAGGGTCACTTTGCTGTTAGGAAAACTCAAGAGCTGATAGAAAGGCAGTATTATATTCCAAAGTTGGCAGACAAAGTAAAGATGGCTATCAAACATTGTATTCCGTGCCTTGTAGCTGAACGTAAGGCGGGGAAACAAGAAGGTCTGCTGAATCCAATCCCAAAAGATGATACACCTCTGGTAACTTACCATATCGATCATTTAGGCCAATTGACAGCAACGAAAAAACAGTATAAGTATATATTGTGTGTAATTGACGGATTCTCGAAATTTGTGTGGCTGTACCCTTGCAAGTCAACAACAACAAAAGAGGTACTAAGGAAGCTTGATATTCAAAAGGCCGTATTTGGAAACCCGAGCCGTTTAATAAGCGACAAGGGAACAGCGTTCACTTCTTCGGAATTCCAAGAGTATTGTGCATGCGAAGGTATAGAACATTTAACCATTACGACGGGAATGCCAACAGGGAATGGTCAGGTTGAACGGTTTTTACGACAGACGCGATGGTCCTTCAAAGTTGACTCTCCAACGTTTGGTGGCGAAATTCGTGACAACCGGTACGCTAAACAATCAGCCAACACTCGTACGTCAAAGGAGAGAACCGGAGGCAGTACCAATTCCTCGTCGTGCACAAGAACTCGGCCTTCCACAGTCTTCAACTTGGCAAATTTGGCTTCGGAACTCGTGCCTTTACCCATACAAGAACCAACGGACCCAAGAGCTCAAAGTTAATGAACATAGACAACGCCGTGTGTTCGCTAACTTGGCTTTGGAGCGTTTGGAAGAGGATCCCAATTTTGGAGAATATCAACTTTTAGGGCGAGACGCATTTTTGGAAGAATGGTTATGTTACCAAAACACAAAAACTTACTGTTTGGTGCGGATTTTGGGTCGGCGGCGTTATTGGTCCGTACTTTTTGAAAATGAAGTTGGTGAGGCCATCACCATTAACGGCGAGCGATACAGAACGATGCTATTCGTTTCATGTTGAGGGTAGGATTATCTCTCGCAGTGGTGACGTGCAATGGCCGCCAAGATCGTGTGGTTTGACCCTGCTAGACTTTTTCTAGTGGGGTTTCCTCAAGTCGCAGGTCTACGCCAATAAATAATAATTGAACCACTCGGATTCCTACCACCGTGAGAACTTGCGGCGGACATTTAAACGATGTTATTTTCCATAAATAATGGCATACATGGGCCTTTCAGCTTGTTTCAATCCATTTCAAAATATACTTATTTGTGGTGGAGTCGTTTTATTTTTGGGAAAGGAAAATGTTTCATTAGGAAAATGATATTTTGAGAAAGCAGCAAATCAAACTCAAATCACTCCATTTGAAATGTTGTCAAATTGGTCGGCATAATGTCATGTGGGGTGAAAACTTTGAGAACGAATCTATTGGCTCTAAGTACAATTACTTAGCACGAATAGATTCGTTCTCAAAGTCGGGACGAAATTTTAAAATATGGATATGTTGCAACACACTAAATTTGCTATTTATAACAAACACCACATTCACTATATTTAAACTTCCATTGGCAAAGTTTTCGCGATAAGTAAGTTTATTTGATAAGAGATAGCGCGCAACAGAAATAATGGCAGGAAATCAAAAGTACTGATTTTTTAGGAACAGAGTACTAAATCCAGCCTACCAACCAATATTTCAGCAACTTAAGTCAGATTTGGCCAAAATAAAAATAAATGCAATTTATCAACTTTAATTAACGCATTCGCAATTTTAATCAATGAATTCTTGTACAGCGCAGAGATTGGGCAAGCAGCAAGTTAACGTAATATTAATATTCTCGACCATGTTCATGTCGAAAAGTTTTTGTAAATCTATCGTAATTTTGAGTGATTTGAATTCTAGGGGTTTTATATCAATGTAAATCATATCACATCATATCAACACTGTTTGGTATCACCAAACAATGTACACACCAACACCTGCATTTATTTAAATCAATTAAAAAATTATTTTTTGTGGAACTTTGATTGTGCGGCTAGTAATTCGAATATTGCGTTTAGGTGTTTCGGTTTGTAATTACATATTTTGGTTATGAGGGTTGATACAAATAAAGAATTATGGTTGCGTTCGCCGTTCATTATCAATACTTCCAGAGAAGTTATCGTCGCTGCAGGCAGAAATATTTGACTTTTATAAATTTATATTTTTTTTGTTAATGGAGTTTCTATTGTTTATTTTAATATAATATAAAATAATAAAAGATATATTATATTGTGGCTTTTTTACACTTTTTCAAACGTGATTCAACCAAGTTAAAAAGTCCACTCAAACGCTCGATTCGGAACAAACACATCATTTGGAAAGTAGTATTTTAGTAGTAAGATCAACCATTTCTTGGTTGGTGATATTATTGTCCAATAAGTCCAATTTTACTTAAGGAATTACTGCAATATTTTAAATGGTGTGCTGTTGTAGACAATGTGGGTCTCGTTTGAACCTCAATGCTCGTTTGATAATTAAACCATCTTATTGGTTCATGTTAACGATCATATCGTAATTTCAGCAATTATTTTTACTAATCCAGGAACTTGAAACCGAAGAAGTGACGTTAAGTAAGTTGGACACTCAATTCGGCTGTTGGCTCTATTTGAGCAGTTTAGCTTGGAACGATTTTTTTAATGACAATTCATAAATTAACTGAGTTTTAATGGAATTCACCTCTCTAAGATATTAACCCTAAAATTCCCGCTTTAAAGCCGCTCTCCAAATTGTATCACTTTTAGTTGAAAACTAATTACGTATAAGCTTTTAAGGCCGGCTATTCTCTGCGCCTTAATTTTACATGTTATGCATATTTAATTGATTACTCAATGGTAATTCTGCTTTCAGAATTCTGCCCATGTGTTTCCTGCATTATTTTTTTATGAATTAGGCACGTTATCGTGCTATTTTGGCAAATTTCGCCCAACGTTTTAGCGAAAGGGGATGGATATTAAGCTAATCGAAGATACTTTAGGTGCCACCTAACGTGGTTTTACCAATACAGGTTCATATACTAACGAATAATTTTAGCGATTTAGTATGAAAATGTAAAAGTATTGGGCCTCTAGGTAGCACAACTAGATAATTACCTAATAGCTAGAAAGTAACTTTATCAGAAGGGCTAATGTAAAATAATGAGAAAATTGAGTTTTTAATTGCATGTCCTCGGTTGTCGACGTTGTCTACCTTGTCGACCTCAGCAATGTTTAAAATCTCTATGTAATTTACGTAATAGATTAGGAGTCGACAACCGCGCAGATTACACTGCGTAATCTACCACGCCCATCCGTGCTCTGAAACCTACCAACGGTGTTGACATCAACGTGTAAACATAATATTATGTCCCTAAAGCTAGCAGCTCTATTCAAATACTTTGGGCGCCATCCCAACTAAAACGATGGGTTCTGATAGCTTTAGAAAAAGTTAGCAGGACCCATATCAAAAAATGATTTAAAAACAATTAGACAATTAAACGTTACTTTTAGGCTAATTAAATGCTCGATTAAAGTTTTTTTATTCTGCTTGTTCTTGAGAAAATAATTAGGCTTTATCACTTCAAAGCCAGCAGAACCCAAATTAAAAGGCGTATTAAGGCTTAATTAACTTCCCCGGTAAGTAATTTTGGCCTCCACTAGTTCTTGACTAAGTTTATAAGGTTATTTAATTTAACAGGTTCCCTGCCGGCGTACGCTCGGTATGCCACGCATCAAAATTAGGCCAGCGCTAGGCACATTTACTAGTATTAGTATTTCTTTACTTTCGATATTTCATAAATTGTTTTACGTTAAAAAAAATTTGGAGTGCGAATTTCTGAAATCCATTTTAAGCGTGGTACTTCGTATGGATTGCCGAATTGAATCCTGCATAAATGAATTAAGCATTTATGCAGAGTATACATAAAATATGTAAAACGAATGTAATGTGCGCACATGTTGGGGTTATCAAACCCATGTACCGCGTTCTGTTGAACATGTTGGGGACTTGCCACATCTTGCTGCTGGTATTGAACTCTGTCGCTTGGCTCGTACGCACCGTATAAATAGAACGATCCCAAGAGCGAAGAGCGCCCAGAAGACTAGATGGGTCATCACGTAGTGCTGGTTATCTATGGATCTACGGATATTTCCTCATCGAATTGTTGCGCTCTTATCTCCTGCTCTAGTTGCGTAGAGTCGGGTGTCGTGATGGTGAAGTTTAGTGGATGTCCAAGCCTCAAACGATGTTTACTGTCAACAAGTGGCGTGAGTACTGAGATGTTAAACGCAGGAATATAGGATTAGTTTCTCTCGCTGCATTTGGTACTGACTGCATAGAGGCGCACAGCATTGCTCCTAAGAATACAACCTGGCTGTAGTGAAGCCATACTGCTCTAATGCAATGGGTGGAAGGGAGGATCAGTTGCCTTGAGAAACATGGATATCTCACATTGATTTTGCTCGCTTTGTTGACTATACAACGTCGCTATGTCGCATATCAACAAACCGACAGGTAGTCCCTTGCCCTTGTATAGGTCCTGAACCGTGATGGGTGCAAAGCGCTCTCGGTACGGATCGACGAGTATGTACTGTGTGGTGGGCATTATTTTTATTTGTGAATCGTGTGAAAATTGGGACAGAGATGGTCTCGTAGAGCTGGTAGTCCCATGATTGCTTAAAGGGGATTTGTATCACGATTATGACATTAGCTTTGGCTACTCTTGTCCATATTGTCATTAGACGATACAGGTTTTGTAACTCTAAAAGCCCATGCCATGGCAAAGTGCAGGTCTTCGGAAGATGTTTAAGTATAGTGGACATCTCTTGCTCCGGCTGCCACGGCGATATCAACGAAGGATGAATAATCTGGTGTTTTGCATCTACACGTCCACTATTCCTCGTTGGTGTATCTTCAGGATGTTTGATCACCAGCTCTAATTGCAGGGATAAAAGAATGACCGCTAATGCTTCATATATGTGTCTTCGGTACCTATTGAGGAGTGCTAACTCGACGTCGATCTGTTTTTTTGCCTCCATTAGGTGTTTCAATTGTTGGACAGTGATGTTGTCTGTGTTTGAACAGTTTTAACGTGTTGTCAATAATCGAGGTTTGATTTTTCAAAAGTTTTAAAGTGTATACTTCGTTTGCAACATGTCCCCCATTAGGTACCCTATTGTATCGCCTACTCCACGTCTCGTCCTACGTTGACTGACGTCGCTACGTATGAGATCACATTTAATTGGTTGTACATCTTTGTAGACTCTGTTAAGTAAGGTCAAGCCCTTCTCCACGTTATTTAATTCTTACCAATAACTCGACAAGTTGTACCGAACTACCAGATCTCATTTAGTCGAAAGTAGTTCTACTTTGGCAATATTGTCAAAAAACATGCCCGAGTTGTTCCATGTAGTGACGGTGGCGGATGGATTTGTTTCAACTAATTTTGATTCTTTTGATTAGTAGTTGAGGCGTGCTTCGCCTTTCGATGGGGTTGTTGCCTTCTCCTTTGAGTCATGGGTACATGATCTTCGGCTTGATGTTGTTGTTATTGAGTTTCCCCTTCTATCAGTGGCTCTTGGCTGGCCAAAGCTGCTATTGATCTCTTAACGTTTGAATTGCCCGCTGTTTTGAGCATTACTATTCTGGTCTGCCCATCGCCGCCGAGGTGCAGTTCTACAATTCGGCCGAGTTCCATCTCCTCGACGATATCTCCTACTTTCATGTTTATCCGTGTCTTTGAACACTTGGGCCGTTGTTGCAGATGATGCAAATAATCGGATACCCACTTTTGCCAAAATTGAGTACGCATATTCTGAACGAGTTCCCATCGGGACAGGACATTTCTGTGTGGGTTTAGCTGTTCTTTTTCTGGTGGCGCTAATAAGGCATCTCCAATCAGGAAATGTCCGGGCGTTAGTACGGATAATGATTCGGGATAGAGGGCAGAGCGGTCTTGAATTCAGACATGCTTCTATTTGAATCAGCATAGTTGTTATCTCTTCAAAGGTGAGCTTGTTGTCGCTGTACATGTGTGCCACATTATCTCGACGAGAGGTGAATCGTCGGAATGCGCTTATAAATCCCTCTGTCAATCTGAGGCCACTTCGATGTGGGTTGCTTTGGTAGCGAAACAGATAAATATGCACATATATCCCTTATCTGATTTATTTCCGCGCCCTTTGCTAGTTCGAATATAAATCGGGCCGACGTAGTCCACTCCAGTGTGTGTGTGTGAACGGGCGTGATACAGTAACGCGGGGAATTGACAAATTTCCTATTAGTTGTTGTGCGGTTGCAACTTTGAATCGATGACAGCGGATACATTGCTGGTTATTATGTTTGACGGTTTGGACGCCTCTGATGATCCAGAATTTTTCCCGAAGGAACGCCAAAGTTAATGCATCGCTTCCGTGTAATGTTTGTTTATGTCCCCACTCCAATACTAACTTGGTGAGTTGGCCCTTTGTACGATAGGATGACGGGATGTTTTTCTTCGTAGGACGAGTTTTCCAACCTTCCACCGACCCGAATTTTGTTTCCCTGGTCGAGGAACGTGTTGAGCGAAATAATTCTGCTATGTTTAGTGATTCGTTTACATTGTTTCAGTAGCGAATGTAACAAGGCTAAGTCCCACTTTTCCTGATCGATTAGTCCCCTTCGTTTAGTTCACCATCTGAAGATATGGAGACTCTATTTTTTCACTTGCAGATGTGTGGCGACTATGTTTTTCTTCTCCTCGGCTGTTTCGTATTCCGCATCTTCGCTTATTGTGAACGCGTGCTGCAATAACTTCGGGCCATTCCATCAGCTCTGGAGTGTCGCTAATTTCTTTGAGGTTACTCCACTGGAAGCACAATCGGCTGGATTGTCTTCTGAACGGATATAATGCCATGACTGGATGCTGGTATTTTGCTGAATCTCTGCCACTCAATGTGCGACAAATGTTTTCCAAGATGATGATGGTTTTTGATTCCATGCCAGCGTAATCACAGAATCGGACCATAAGGTCGTTGCATTTATGTTAATGTCGAAGTTATTTTTTACTTGTTGAACTAACCGACTCAACAGTACCGCGCCGCATAACTCGAGCCGAGGTATCGTGAATTTCGATTTTACCGGTGCTACTCTGGTTTTCGTTGTCAAAAGACGGATTGTACTTTGCCCATTGATGGTGGTTTTGCTTTACAGTACAGCCGCGTAAGCATGCTCGGACGCATCACAGAATCCTTGAAGTTCGAACGTACAGTTCTCCTTCGCGTAGTTGAGATAGCGGGGTATTTTAATTTGTCGCGCGGAATTCTGCTCGAGCTTGAGTTGATCCCAACGTCTAGCTGTTTCTGCTGGTAGCTATAGGTAGGTAGATAGGTCGCTATCGTGTCAGATTGTTGTGGATATTTGAAGAAATTTAAGATGTAATAAACGTCTTTATATGAGTAATGAGGAAAATTTTCGAAAATGGCTTGTCTTAACCCCCGGCAAGGCTCTTTTTTCTCAAGAGTTGGTACTTTTTGGATAGCCTAATTCATGTAGCACCTAACAATATAGACCACTATCGTGTCAGATTGTTGTGGATATTTGAAGAAATTTAAAATGTAATAAACGTCTTTATATGAGTAATGAGGAAAATTTTCGAAAATGGCTTGCCTTAACCTCCGGCAAGGCTCTTTTTTCTCAAGAGTTGGTACTTTTTGGATAGCCTAATTCATGTGGCACCTAACCATATAGATCACTATCGTGTCAGATTGTTGTGGATATTTGAAGAAATTTAAAATGTAATAAACGGCTTTATATGAGTAATGATGAAAGTTTTCGAAAATGGCTTGTATTAACCCCCGGCAAGGCTCTTTTTTCTCAAGAGTTGGTACTTTTTGGATAGCCTAATTCATGTAGGACCTAACAATATAGACCACTATCGTGTCAGATTGTTGTGGATATTTGAAGAAATTTAAAATGTAATAAACGTGTTTATATGAGTAACGAGGAAAATTTTCGAAAATGGCTTGTCTTAACCCCCGGCAAGGCTCTTTTTTCTCAAGAGTTGGTACTTTTTGGGTAGCCTAATTCATGTAGCACCTAACCTTATAGATCACTATCGTGTCAGATTGTTGTGGATATTTGAAGAAATTTAAAATGTAATAAACGTCTTTATATGAGTAATGATGAAAATTTTCGAAAATGGCTTGTCTTAACCCCCGGCAAGGCTCTTTTTTCTCAAGAGTTGGTACTTTTTGGATAGCCTAATTCACTTAACCATATAGACCACTATCGTGTCAGATTGTTGTGGATATTTGAAGAAATTTAAAATGTAATAAACGTCTTTATATGAGTAATGAGGAAAATTTTCGAAAATGGCTTGTCTTAACCCCCGGCAAGGCTCTTTTTTCTCAAGAGTTGGTACTTTTTGGATAGCCTAATTCATGTAGCACCTAACCTTATAGATCACTATCGTGTCAGATTGTTGTGGATATTTGAAGAAATTTAAAATGTAATAAACGTCTTTATATGAGTAATGAGGAAAATTTTCGAAAATGGCGTGTCTTAACCCCCGGCAAGGCTCTTTTTTCTCAAGAGTTGGTACTTTTTGGATAGCCTAATTCATGTAGCACCTAACCATATAGATCACTATCGTGTCAGATTGTTGTGGATATTTGAAGAAATTTAAAATGTAATAAACGTCTTTATATGAGTAACGAGGAAAATTTTCGAAAATGGCGTGTCTTAACCCCCGGCAAGGCTCTTTTTTCTCAAGACTTGGTACTTTTTGGATAGCCTAATTCATGTAGCACCTAACCATATAGATCACTATCGTGTCAGATTGTTGTGGATATTTGAAGAAATTTAAAATGTAATAAACGTCTTTATTTGAGTAATGAGGAAAATTTTCGAAAATGGCTTGTCTTAACCCCCGGCAAGGCTCTTTTTTCTCAAGAGTTGGTACTTTTTGGATAGCCTAATCCAAGTATGACCTAACAATATAGATCACTATCGTGTCAGATTGTTGTGGATATTTGAAGAAATTTAAAATGTAATAAACGTGTTTATATGAGTAACGAGGAAAATTTTCGAAAATGGCGTGTCTTAACCCCCGGCAAGGCTTTTTTTTCTCAAGACTTGGTACTTTTTGGATAGCCTAATTCATGTAGCACCTAACCATATAGATCACTATCGTGTCAGATTGTTGTGGATATTTGAAGAAATTTAAAATGTAATAAACGTGTTTATATGAGTAACGAGGAAAATTTTCGAAAATGGCTTGTCTTAACCCCCGGCAAGGCTCTTTTTTCTCAAGAGTTGGTACTTTTTGGATAGCCTAATTCATGTAGCACCTAACCATATAGATCACTATCGTGTCAGATTGTTGTGGATATTTGAAGAAATTTAAAATGTAATAATCGTCTTTATATGAGTAACGAGGAAAATTTTCGAAAATGGCGTGTCTTAACCCCCGGCAAGGCTCTTTTTTCTCAAGACTTGGTACTTTTTGGATAGCCTAATTCATGTAGCACCTAACCATATAGATCACTATCGTGTCAGATTGTTGTGGATATTTGAAGAAATTTAAAATGTAATAAACGTCTTTATATGAGTAACGAGGAAAATTTTCGAAAATGGCGTGTCTTAACCCCCGGCAAGGCTCTTTTTTCTCAAGACTTGGTACTTTTTGGATAGCCTAATTCATGTAGCACCTAACCATATAGATCACTATCGTGTCAGATTGTTGTGGATATTTGAAGAAATTTAAAATGTAATAAACGTGTTTATTTGAGTAATGAGGAAAATTTTCGAAAATGGCTTGTCTTAACCCCCGGCAAGGCTCTTTTTTCTCAAGAGTTGGTACTTTTTGGATAGCCTAATCCAAGTATGACCTAACAATATAGATCACTATCGTGTCAGATTGTTGTGGATATTTGAAGAAATTTAAAATGTAATAAACGTGTTTATATGAGTAACGAGGAAAATTTTCGAAAATGGCGTGTCTTAACCCCCGGCAAGGCTTTTTTTTCTCAAGACTTGGTACTTTTTGGATAGCCTAATTCATGTAGCACCTAACCATATAGATCACTATCGTGTCAGATTGTTGTGGATATTTGAAGAAATTTAAAATGTAATAAACGTGTTTATATGAGTAACGAGGAAAATTTTCGAAAATGGCTTGTCTTAACCCCCGGCAAGGCTCTTTTTTCTCAAGACTTGGTACTTTTTAGATAGCCTAATTCATGTAGCACCTAACAATATAGACCACTATCGTGTCAGATTGTTGTGGATATTTGAAGAAATTTAAAATGTAATAAACGTGTTTATATGAGTAACGAGGAAAATTTTCGAAAATGGCTTGTCTTAACCCCCGGCAAGGCTCTTTTTTCTCAAGAGTTGGTACTTTTTGGATAGCCTAATTCATGTAGCACCTAACCATATAGATCACTATCGTGTCAGATTGTTGTGGATATTTGAAGAAATTTAAAATGTAATAAACGTCTTTATATGAGTAACGAGGAAAATTTTCGAAAATGGCTTGTCTTAACCTCCGGCAAGGCTCTTTTTTCTCAAGAGTTGGTATTTTTTGGATAGCCTAATTCATGTAGCACCTAACCATATAGATCACTATCGTGTCAGATTGTTGTGGATATTTGAAGAAATTTAAGATGTAATAAACGTCTTTATATGAGTAATGAGGAAAATGTTCGAAAATGGCTTGTCTTAACCCCCGGCAAGGCTCTTTTTTCTCAAGAGTTGGTACTTTTTGGATAGCCTAATTCATGTAGCACCTAACAATATAGACCACTATCGTGTCAGATTGTTGTGGATATTTGAAGAAATTTAAAATGTAATAATCGTCTTTATATGAGTAACGAGGAAAATTTTCGAAAATGGCTTGTCTTAACCCCCGGCAAGGCTCTTTTTTCTCAAGAGTTGGTACTTTTTGGATAGCCTAATTCATGTAGCACCTAACAATATAGACCACTATCGTGTCAGATTGTTGTGGATATTTGAAGAAATTTAAAATGTAATAAACGTCTTTATATGAGTAACGAGGAAAATTTTCGAAAATGGCTTGTCTTAACCCCCGGCAAGGCTCTTTTGTCTCAAGAGTTGGTACTTTTTGGATAGCCTAATTCATGTAGCACCTAACCATATAGATCACTATCGTGTCAGATTGTTGTGGATATTTGAAGAAATTTAAAATGTAATAAACGTCTTTATATGAGTAACGAGGAAAATTTTCGAAAATGGCTTGTCTTAACCCCCGGCAAGGCTCTTTTTTCTCAAGAGTTGGTACTTTTTGGATAGCCTAATTCATGTAGCACCTAACAATATAGACCACTATCGTGTCAGATTGTTGTGGATATTTGAAGAAATTTAAAATGTAATAATCGTCTTTATATGAGTAACGAGGAAAATTTTCGAAAATGGCTTGTCTTAACCCCCGGCAAGGCTCTTTTTTCTCAAGAGTTGGTACTTTTTGGATAGCCTAATTCATGTAGCACCTAACAACATAGACCACTATCGTGTCAGATTGTTGTGGATATTTGAAGAAATTTAAAATGTAATAAACGTCTTTATATGAGTAACGAGGAAAATTTTCGAAAATGGCTTGTCTTAACCCCCGGCAAGGCTCTTTTTTCTCAAGAGTTGGTACTTTTTGGATAGCCTAATTCAACTAACCATATAGATCACTATCGTGTCAGATTGTTGTGGATATTTGAAGAAATTTAAAATGTAATAAACGTCTTTATATGAGTAATGAGGAAAATTTTCGAAAATGGCTTGTCTTAACCCCCGGCAAGGCTCTTTTTTCTCAAGAGTTGGTACTTTTTGGATAGCCTAATTCATGTAGCACCTAACAATATAGACCACTATCGTGTCAGATTGTTGTGGATATTTGAAGAAATTTAAGATGTAATAAACGTGTTTATTTGAGTAATGAGGAAAATTTTCGAAAATGGCTTGTCTTAACCTCCGGCAAGGCTCTTTTTTCTCAAGAGTTGGTACTTTTTGGATAGCCTAATTCATGTAGCACCTAACCATATAGATCACTATCGTGTCAGATTGTTGTGGATATTTGAAGAAATTTAAAATGTAATAATCGTCTTTATATGAGTAACGAGGAAAATTTTCAAAAATTGCTTGTCCTAACCCTCGGTAATGGTAAACTATTCACTTATACATATACAATTTTTAAGATTTAGGATGAACTTCACGCATTTGTACAGAACCGTGAAGTTAATCCAAAACGAATCTTAATTTTTGTTAGGACAGATTTTGGACAAACTTCACGCGAATGTAAACTAGTGGGAGAAACAATTTAAAAGAGGAATTATAAGTGAACATATTCACGGTGGCATTCTTCGCACAAATTTGCTAATCAGATATTCAAATTTTCAGTCTGGTCCAAACACATGTAAATTGTAGATTTAAAAATGAAAAATCGAAATTAGATTTGCCAATCGTTTAACAGGAGGAATCAGATTCCCGCACACATGAATTTTACACATGACATGTTTTTAATCTAAATCGCATACACAACACCTACAGATCGTCCTCACATGAATATAATAAGGTTCCCATTTACAAACACACATACACAAAATATTTATACATTATTCAAAATATAAAAATTTACATGCAAAACAAGTATATTGGAAATTATTATTTTTTCCATCCATGGAAAATCGACCACCTGCCGAGTACGTTTTTATCATACTGACAAATACCATTGGGATAAAGAAAACCCAGTATGTACAGTTAACACATAAACTTTATATTCACAAACGTACGTACGTACATACATTCACATGCATGCATGTGATTTGTGCAAAAAATTTCATTATAAATCTAATTTCCCAAAATTTTCTTTAATCATTTAATTTTTATTTGCGAGATATCAAACATCTAAAGTTCATTATGATTTTACGAATATTGACTCTTGTGTGAAGGCGATAGGAGGCACACACAACGCTGAAGTGGTATACCCACCTGACATTCCAACTACTCGTATCACATTGTTGATCAATTTAATCCGCTTTATGTCTTTCGTATTTTATTTTTCGATTTGAAGCAATTCAGGTTTCTAGTCCGAATGTACGTTTTGTACATGAGATAAACATTTTATGTATGGGAGTTATGTTTGATGGTAAACACTGTCGCTGCAAATCAGACAACGTACCGAATAAAACATTTTCAATGTTCGGAATGGGCCCGTGAAGTATTCCATAGATTTTTCCATAGATTGAAATCATATACGTATACAAATCCAATTGGACTTTTGCAAATTCCAATTGAAATTTTAAAGCCTTTCTATGTAGTTGTGTGGAGTACACTGTTATGATTTTTAATTTGCGAAATCGTCAATGAAAAGTAAAATATTATGTTTGATTTTACATTATTTTAATTAGTTTAGAAAGCATAGAACACATTTTTAAACAATTTACAAAATGTCTACATTATTTTAATTCAAAACATTTAAATAAAATAAAAGTGAGATAAAAACAAGAGACAGATATATATTCATTGAATTGACGATATTTAATAAACAAGCATACCAAGGTCAGTTTAACGAAATCGAGCAAATTTTATCAGTTTATTTATTAGACATATAACAAATTGTCTTAATTAAAATGGCAGAAAAATATTGTAACTTTTAACAAAAGTAAAATTTTAATTAATAAATCACGAAGAATAAAATATTATAGTAACATAACCCTACATTTTCAATCAAAAGTTTGTACTAAAACAGTCGAGGTACAAACCAAATATACTGAACTCAAACCATTTATGAATTTTCCACTAATTTCTAATAAGAATATTTTGAGTTTCATATGAATTAACAAAATTTCCAGAGATTTTTCCAGAGCTTAAAAAATATAATAAATCAACTTAAGAATTATCTACTTTTAGAAGCAAATAAGAAAGTTCTTTTGCAGGAGTAAAACTTGACGATAAAAACTCGTAGCAATACGAGAGGAAGCAGGGCAATATTAAAACTAGAAGTGTTTAGGTAGATGTCTTTCAAGTACTTTACGAATTAGCGAGAACTGAATCACAATCTCCAGATATGGTTGTCAATGGCCATCACAATTAAGTATAAAAACCGAAATTCATCTGAATCACGATCTCTGTGAATGTTATCAAATTTGAGTAAAAGTGATAACAGTACATCTAGAAGATCAAAATTCGTAGCAATAAACTCGTAGACGTGCATTATTAGCACTAGGTGGTTTTAGTTAGGTGACTCAATGACCAACTTCATGTACTAGCCAGACCAGAATCACGATCTCTGGGAACGACCGATAATGGCCAGCAAAGTTTGAGTAAACATGACATCGGTACACCGATAATATGAAAATTCGAGGCAATAAACTTAGGTTAGGTGACTCAATGACCAACTTCACACACTAGCCAGACCTGAATCACGATCTCTGGGAATGACCGATAATGGCCTTCTAAATTTGAGTAAAAATGACATCAGTACACCGAGAATATGAAAATTCGTAGCAATAAACCGGAGGTCGTGCATTATTAGCACTAGGTGGTTTTGGTTAGGTGACTCAATGGCCAGCTTTATGTTGTTTTAAGATTTGAATCACGATCTCTGGATGTGGCCGATAATGACGATCCAAATTTGAGTTATAATGACATCTGTTCCCTTGAAGGTACAAATTCAAAGAAAAAAATACCCGAAGTAGTGAATAGTTAAATCTAGCTTGTTTTATTAGAAAATTTATGAAAATTGCAGACCGGTGTCCAAGTTTTAAATAATAAATCATTAGTATCTCTGCCAAGATGCAAAAGTTGATTAAAAACCCTAGATTATGCATCGTGGCGCAATAGGTTGATTTTGGTAGTTCTTTTAACGACTATTTTATACCAATTATGTATTTACGTGTATTTAGCTATAACCTATTTCATAAATCATGATATTTGGAAAAGGGGATACTCATTATTAGAATCGAGTAAATATTTCTATACAAGAGATTTTAATATTATTCTGTAATTTTTCTTATTAGATTTAGAACTAACCAATCTAACACATACTCAAACCCTGATTTACATTTTCAAATTTAAACTACAGTTTGAAACCACACGGTGCTTCATCAAGAGATTATTACTTTACTGCAACAAATTCTAATAAACAATTTAAAAGTAGATTTAATGGTTGCCTGCAGATCCAATGCACCTAGAATACTAATGACCTCATTGCATTAACAATTTTGCTACATGGCGTTATTTCAAGTCGATGATTCCGATCTTTATCTATAGATGGCAGAATAACGAAATAAATGATTTGATTTTTTTGATAATATTTATTCCGTTATACGTTAATCGCGATGAAAAAAGCAGTAAATTCAACAATAGTATCAAAGAAACTGTCGACATAAATTTGATGACGTATCAAGCAGTATTGTCTGGTATCAATGCACTTAGAGTACCAAGTAATACTGCCTGATACGACATCAAATTTATGTCGACAGTTTCTTTTCTGAACTGAAAATGGCAGTAATGTTCGTAAAAAATATTAGAGATTTAACGAAATGTTCAATGCATAATTTAATAATAATATATTATGTAAAATAATTCTGATCAATAGCCTGTAATATAATTTTTAATTGGTAATATTGTAGAAATTACTGCTTTTTTCACCGCGATTAACGTTCCACGAAAAAAAAATTATAACAAAAAACCTAATCATTTATTTGATTATACTGCCATCTATAGTCAAAGAGTAGAACCGTAAACATAAAAAGACGTCATTAGTATCTAGGTGCACTGGTCAAGGCTATTAGTATCTAGGAGCACCAGGCAGACGGTTTCTTTTTTGAACTGTAGATGACAGTAATGTTTGTAAAAAGTTGAATGCATGTTTTGTAATAAATGTATCCTTACCAATAGCCGGTTCTAAACGTTTTAAAGGATATTATTGTATAATTTACTGGTTTTTCACCGAGATTAGCGGTTTATGGGAAAAAATGATATAAAACTATCATTTATTTAGTTACACTGACATCTATAGGCAAAGATTGGACTGTCGACTTAAAACGACGTTATATAGCAAAATTGTTAAAGCAATGAGGTCATTAGTATTCCTAGATGCACTACTGGTCCTCTAGGTACATTGATTGGATCAGTGCACCTAGATAATAATAGCCTCATTGCTTTAAAGATATAGAGTAGATGACATAGAGAAGAAAAAATACTACGCTTCAAGGATACACACAAACTATGCTCTATATATTTTATGCGGCGATCATCAAATTAAAGATAAACAATATATTAAAAATAAAGATAAATAAATAAAGTTCACGCCCAGGAGAATGAAAATTTATTTTTCTGTTACATTTCGAAATTTAAATAAATAAAGTCAAAAAAAAAACTTTACGAAACAGAATTTCCATAGCATTTATGAAAGTTTTATTCCGTGTTTACGTTTGTGGGACGTGCATACATACAAGACCATATACGTTCGATTTTGGCCAAACAAAGCTAAATTTTGACAGTCCGGTTTCTTCTGAAAGTATGGTGTCCATGTGATATAATTTGCCGTAGTGATTGGCATACTGCAATGAAGTAAAATTCCTTATTGACGAGTAACTATTTTACGGTCGCATCACTTAAAAATAACTGTTGCCACTATCCAGTTGGAGTTGCAGAATGGGTAAATGTCAAGCCTCAGCCATTTGCGTATCTACAATACACAAATAATTGAGGTTAATTTGAATGTAAACACAATTTATCATTTAAGCTAATCGGTTTCATTTCAATATTTTTCTAGACAGTTTTGCACAAATTAATAACTTTAAACTTTAAATCAAATCATTTATTTCGTTATCCTGCCATCTATAGATAAAGATCGGAATCATCGACTTGAAAAAACGTCATGTAGCAAAATTGTTAATGCAATGAGGTCATTAGTATTCTAGGTGCATTGGATCTGCAGGCAACCATTAAATCTACTTTTAAATTGTTTATTAGAATTTGTTGCAGTAAAATAATAATATCTTGATGAAGCACCGTGTGGTTTCAAACTGTAGTTTAAATTTGAAAATGTAAATCAGGGTTTGAGTATATGATAGATTGGTTAGTTCTAAATCTAATAAGAAAAATTACAGAATAATCTTAAAATCTCTAGTATAGAAATATTTACTCGATTCTAATAATGAGTATCCCCTTTTCCAAATATCATGATTTATGAAATAGGTTATAGCTAAATACACGTAAATACATAATTGGTATAAAATAGTCGTTAAAAGAACTACCAAAATCAACCTATTGCGCCACGATGCATAATCTAGGGGTTTTAATCAACTTTTGCATCTTGGCAGAGATACTAATGATTTATTATTTAAAACTTGGACACCGGTCTGCAATTTTCATAAATTTTCTAATAAAACAAGCTAGATTTAACTATTCACTACTTCGGGTATTTTTTTCTTTGAATTTGTACCTTCAAGGGAACAGATGTCATTATAACTCAAATTTGGATCGTCATTATCGGCCACATCCAGAGATCGTGATTCAAATCTTAAAACAACATAAAGCTGGCCATTGAGTCACCTAACCAAAACCACCTAGTGCTAATAATGCACGACCTCCGGTTTATTGCTACGAATTTTCATATTATCGGTGTACCGATGTCATGTTTACTCAAACTTTGCTGGTCATTATCGGTCGTTCCCAGAGATCGTGATTCTGGTCTGGCTAGTACATGAAGTTGGTCATTGAGTCACCTAACTAAAACCACCTAGTGCTAATAATGCACGACTTCGAGTTTATTGCTACGAATTTTGATGTTCCAGCTGTTCATATGTCATTATAACTCAAACTTAGATGGCCATTATCTGTCAAAACGCCTAATAGTGTATGAAGTTGGTCATTGAGTCATCTACATCAACCATTTGGTGCTTACAATGCTTGAATTTGGGTTTTTTGATAAAAAATTTTATATTCTAGGTGTTCTTATGTCATTTTAACTCATGTTTGAATTTAAACCTTTCCCTTGTTTAACTAAATTATGTATTCTATTCGTTTTAAAGTTCTAATCTGTTTTAATAGAAATCTCGATAATTTCTACACAATACGTGGTTGAGTTTGTTCATAAATTTTTATTTTAGAAAATATTGTATATTTTTTATTTAAATTGAGGTTTGAGTCATTTTCTAAAAAAAGTCTCATACTTATATGATTGTACTAAAATTTCCAATACGATTAATTTTTTTCCTATTTGAATTTGAATTAACAGTGTGATACTCATACATACATAACATCTATTTATTTATTTATTTATTTATTAATAGATTGACATAACAATTTTAGTAGAGGAAAAGCACATATGGAAGCATAATAAATGAACATCAACAAAAAAATACTTCCATTAGGCATAAAAACCTCAGATTTTTTCATAAAACAAATCCACTCCATGCTAATACCCTCCATGTTGAGCTCAAGCTCATTTGTTACGGAGGATACTGCAAGAAGTGAATGCTTACAAACTACATACAAAAACAATATAAATAAATATAAAAATATTATTATACAAATGTATTGTCATTCAAGCGCGCCACGCTAAATAACCCGTTTTAAAAGATCTAAGCGACGCCGATTTCTTAATATCTAATGGAATAGAGTTCCAAAGAGAAATACCTCTAACAGAAAACGAAGTATTAAGAGACCTACACAAGTTTACAGGGGGAAGTAAACGTAAATTTGAAGAATAAGACCTACTGAACAATAACTTATTAAATAAATAGGGAGGTTGCTTTGTCCTGAGAAGCTTAAAAATAAAAAGACAAACGCGAAGTTCAAAAAAAATCAACTAAATTACAACCCAGAATCAAATTCAAAAAGGGAGAAATGTGATCATATTTCCTAATACTAAAAACGAAACGAGTACAAGCATTGAAACATCTTTGGAGAACATTCATACTCTCCTGAAGCATACCAAACAAAACAACATCCCCAAATACAAAATGTGGAAGAAGGTACGAGAGGAACATACGCTTTTTAAAATTACTATCAGAAAAACCAACAACTTTATACAAACAACTAAGCATTCCGAAAACCGTTTTGCTAACCTTAATCAGATGATCACCCCAAGTTAGAGTTTTATTGAAAATTAACCCTAAATTTCTAACTGTATTAGAGAATGGAATTAAAGAATCACCGAGAAAAATTCCAGGGAAAGAGGAAGTATCTATAGATTTTTTATAAATTATAATAGACTGAGATTTATTAGCATTAAGAGCGAGCCGGTTAGATAGTGACCAATTATAAATTCTTACCAAATCTTCATTAATAAGAGAAATATTAGAGTTAATGGAATCATTATCTAAGCGACTACTCCTATAAATTTGTACATCATCAGCAAAAATATGAAAAGATGAATGGCGAATCGAACATGCAACGTCATTAATGTACATTGAGAATAGTAAAGGACCAAGAACCGACCCCTGAGGAACGCCAGAAGAGACAGGTAAGAAGTCAGAAAGCGAATTGTCAAAAAAGACTGCCTGAAAGCGACCCGAAATATAGTCTAAAATTAATTTAGCAGCAGAGAGAGAAAAATTAAAGTTCGAAATAAGCTTATTAAACAAAATTTGGTGATTAATTGAATCGAACGCTTTCGAAAAATCCAACAAAGTAAGGCAAGTCATTTCTCTTTTACTCATACTACGACGAATATCATCACAAACATTCAGTAAAGCAGTGGTAGTACCGTGAAATCTTCTAAAACCCGATTGAAAAATACTAAGCAAATTAAAGCTATCAATATGAGATTGAATTTGGTTTTTTACTACCAATTCAAACGCCTTGGACAGAGAACTTAAAATACTAATAGGGCGGAAATGGGAAAGCTCAGAAGGATTGCTAATTTTAGGAATAGGAATAATTTTACTCAACTTCCACTGAGCGGGATAAAACGAGGTCGTTAAAATAAAATTAAAAATATGTAACAAGTATCTTGATACATTAGGAAAAATACGCTTAACAAATTTTAAACTAACCATATCTAGACCAGTGGATTGCAATTTAACTTCCCAAATTGCAGAATGCAAATCATCAATTGATATATTTGCAAATGAAAAAGAATTTAGGGAATCTACGGATAATAAATCAATATTGGAAATATCATGGGTGGAACTAGAATTACTTAGGTAACGGTTAAAATCATTAGCTTTGAAACTTACCGAAGCACCCCCTTTGCAACTACCAAGGCCCAAATTGCGAACGTTACGCCAAAATATCTTAGAGGGAAGAGAAGGATCTAGCTTATCCTTGAAAAAATTTTGCTTAGCGATACGAATTAAACTTACACTCTATTTCGAGATTGCTTATAAGCTAGATAGGACCAAGAATTAGGGCTCATTTTCCAAAGACGATATTTGGAAAAACGAACAGAAATAGCATTCGAAATCTCTTGCGTCATCCAAGGGGGGGATCTAGGTCTAAAGTAAACAGTAGTGAGAGGAACGCAATTATTAAATACATAATTAATAGAGGAGTTGAAATAGTCAATTTGATCGGTAGAAGTACTAAGAGAAAAAATATCATCCCAACGAATAGAGCCACAAATTGATGAAAGGTGAGATTCATCAATTTTCGAAAAATCCCTAAAGCTGAAACTTTTAGGTTTAGGACGAGAGTAATAATTAACAGAAAAAACAAGGAGATCGTGATGAGAACCAATACCAAGAGACAATTGATTGAAAAAACAGATGGAATTATCAGCAGAAGCGACAACATGATCAATGAGAGAATAAGAACCACCACTTGCGGTTGCATAAGAGTATGTGGGCGCTTCAGTGTTATAAACTGAAAGATTAATGCTATTTAAGATATTTAAATAGCTACGAGAAAATAAAGTCTCTTGAGAAATATCAAAGTTAAAATCACCCGAAATGAAAACCTCATCATACCGACAGGAAAAATAACTAAAAAGACACTCAATGTCTAAAAGCGATTTTTTAAATAGAGCATACGACCTCTTGTTCGTTTTAGGAGGATTATAAACTACACCGAAAAGGAATTTCCGCTTATTGACGAAGACATTTAGAAAAAGAAACTCAAAGTCAGAAACGAGCCTTTGAGAAATTGAGAGGGGTACCGATACAACATTACATTTAATATGCTCGTTAACATATAGGCATACTCCGCCATAATTAACTGGTGGATTAGCTCTATCACGTCTGAACAAATTATAACCACTAATGGCCAACGCGGAATCGGGAATATCGGACGATAGAAATGTCTCCGATAAGCAAATGACATCAATTGGGACCCCATTAAAAGTATGACGAAGTTCGTCAATATTTAAAATAAGACTCTGGACGTTTAAACTAACCACATTAAGTAAATTGGACCTAGTCCGAAGCATGGATTTAAGTAAAATAGAGGGCAAAGAAATACTTTCAGTGGACATCGCGAATCGTGGCGCACTTAAACAACAATACTTACATGAACAATTTTTAAATGAATAATTAAGTTCGCCTTCAAAAACCAGGTTAACTTCAAATATCAATCTGAAACAAAACAAATAAAGCCAAATAATACCAGCAATATAAACGGTAATAGAGGAACGATACTTATCTAATTATAAATTCTTCAAACTATAGTCGGGCCCCAAAACCCCCAAAATATATATACAAAAAAAATATAAAGGAAAAAAAAAAATTTAATTTGCTGGCAATCGCAAAAAACACTATGGAAAGTCTGGAACACTTCACACCCGTGTTCGGAATAAATTGTAAGTAGCTTTTGTTCTCTATTTGTTGTTTGTGGCTGGGGGGAATTAGCGGAAATCCAAACGATTTCCTCTATCGAGATTACCCAAAAATCTTTTAGGTCAGCTACATGTAGTTTTGTTAACACTTTGAAACGGGTTAGAACAGGGTTACCCAGTTTCACAGAGTTGCTACTCTCTGTTCAGTACCCCCCGCGGCATTGATTCTTGCAGATCAGTCGAGTAGAGGGATCGGTGTGGGTTTAGGGGTACCGCAGATTGTGGCCTAGATTACCGCATTAAATAAAAATAACAAAAATGAGACTGGGGAAGGTAGGAATTGGGACTCTGACATCTGACTCAGAAGTAGTAGATTACCTTATCAGCCCATCGCTTGGGCAAAACTGACCGCGGTTGTAATTCCTAAAATGTTTATCTAAACATTTTACCCTACAGATCTCATGCTCTATTCGGAACGGACATGGTGGAGAGTTTCAGTCTTTGAACAGCTCAACGTGGCGGACGCCCCACACCCTGAGAAAGTATCAGCCACACAGCCATCACCCATACTCTTGACATTTAACGTTTATCTTGAACCGATTCTTAACTGGCGCAGCGCAGTGGCGTTAGCGCAGTTGTATGATTTTAAGCGTAATAACAGAGATGTTGGGGGTTCTGTTGCGTTTGCGGCGCTTAACTAGTTGGGCTCTCTTGACCTTACAGATGCTGATCTAGTAATCTCCTGGGGCATCAGGTCTAGATAACCCGCATTTGATAACACCGGTTGCCTGCATTGCTCGTGGACTAGAGACTTGGCAAATACTGCAAATGATTTTTGTTGTGCTCGACATATGGCGACTTTTCGATAAGCTTATCCGTTTACATCGCATAATCAGCATAATTTATGCCGGTTTTTCTTAATCTAACAATTAGGTTTCATCGTATTTTGGTATAAAATTGATGTCTAGTCGAACAACAAATATTTTTTTTTTTTTTTTTTAACAACTAAGTAGCCATATCAATAGGCTACTACAATCTTAAACATACCAAGGTGTTTTGCCGATTCAGCCTGCGGCACTTGCACTCCTTTGAGGTGTATATGAAGAGTGTGATTTTTATGTCGGAGCGTAAATGTCACATATGTTGATTTGAGCTCATTCAGTGCGATTTTCCAGTCAATTGTCCATTTAGTAACGTTGTCCATTGCTCGTTGAAGATTTTCCACTGCTCTTGGTTGAGATTCGTTCTATTGACATAATTACAGTGTCGTCAGCGAACGTGCCGATGAATGTTTTATTCGTTGTAGGTATGTCCGCAGTATAAAGAAGGTAGAGGAGGGGACCCAATACGCTTCCCTGCGGAAATCCCGCAATCGCTGGATGAAAAGTCAGAACATGTTTCTTCATGAATGACTCTGAATTGGCGAGCAGACAGGTATGATTCAAGCAGCTGGCAATAGTTTTGTAGTAAAATTTTGCTCATTTTGAATGTCAATCCCTCATGCCAAACCCTATCAAAGGCCTGGGATATATCCAGAAATACGGCGGGCAATATTTCTTTTCTTCTAACGCTTGCTCTATTACCGCAGTTGTTCGATGGACTTGATCTATGGTGGAGTGGTTATTCCTGAATCCAAATTGGAAACCAGGAACGTTTACCATTGGCTTTAGACGTTTTAGTAGCAGTTTCTCGAACAGCTTTGACAAGGTCGGAAGCAGTGCGATTGGTCTGTATGATGTTACTTCTTCATCTGGTTTACCTGGTTTCTTTAGCATAATTATTTGGGCCATTTTGAAGCATTTGGGTACATACTTCAATCTCATACAGGCATTAAATAAGTATATGATCAAGATAATTGCTTTACGTGGAAGTTCCTTGAATAGACCCGGTGATATTTCATCAATTCCTGGTGCTTTTTGATGATTAAGATTTTTGTCGATTTCTTTAGCAATATCCATTGGCGTGACCCTTTTAAAGTCCTGATTTGGTTGATAAACAGGTGTTACATCAATGTGGGATTGAATGTCATGGGGTTGGAACACTGCTGCTAGGTGTTGAGCAAAGAGTTCCGCTTTTTCTTTGTCTTGTCGAACCCAACTGCCTTGAGCATTCCTTAGAGGTGGTACTCGAACTACAGGTCGTTTAAATCTTCTGGTTGCTTTCCATAACGAGTAGTCTTTATCCATTTCTGGACCTAGCCTGCTTAAATAGTTATCGAGGCAATTCTGTTTGAAATTTTTGATTAGTTTATTGACTTTGTTACTTATTCGATTAAAAGTTGTCTTGTCAGCGGGATTTCTGGTGAGGTGCCATATTCTCCTCGCCCTTCTTCTTGCCTTGATTTGTTCAATCTCCGCTTTGTCCTTTGATTCAGGAGTAGCTAGTCTGGCAGCCATTCGAGTGTATTCAATAAAATTGTTTGTTTGTTGTTCCAATTCTTCATTGTTTTTGATACTAACTTTTAATTCAACCAGCTCTTCCAATTTTTCTCTGAAGATGTCCCAATCCGTTAATCTACTAATAGATAGGTTTTACTTTTTCTGTTTCTTTATTACTGTAGCGCTTACTGACAACAGTACAGGAATGTGGTCAGATGTTAGGTCGTTAATTCCTTCGACTCTAGTGTAACTTAGAGGAATACCTTTTATGATGAAGAAATCCAGTAGATCTGGTATTTTTCCTGCATCCGTTGGCCAATACGTTGGCCCCCTTGGGGACAGATATTCGCATTTGTTTTCATGAATGGCATTGAACAAGGTGTTACCTTTCCCAGGAGAAATAAGCCTGGAACCCCAAGCTGTATGTTTTATATTGTAGTCCCCTCCAATAATAAATCTTGGACCGAACTTATTGAAGACGTTATTAAATTGTAACTTCGTTGGTGTATGCCGTGGAGGACAGTACGCTGCTGCAATATTTAGATCTGCGCCATTATATTGGATTGAGATAATCTAGTTCTTTCACTAGGATGGGTTGTCCAGTAGGAATTAAAACCCCTTATTCTGATAAACCTTTTGTTGGAGAGGTGCGTCTCTGAAATTAGCGCAATATCAATGTTGTTTGTATGGAGCAATATTTCCAGTTCGTGGGCTCGTTGGTTGAGCCCATTAGCGTTCCAAGCTACAATGAGTAGGAACGAGTTAACCATTTGTGAGTATGCTGACTTTTTCGCTTGGTGGATAGATATAGGTTTCCAGTTTTGCCACCCTCTCTGCTAAATGACCAAGTGACTGTTGAATTTGGCTAAGCATTTTAATAATTTCAGTGTTATTTGACTCGTTGGCGATTTGCGCATAGGATAATCTAACTGTGGATGGTGTGATTGTTGTTTGTGGTTTAGCAACTTTGGTTTGTAATCGCTGCACTGCGCTTGTTCTGTTATTCTGTTGACTTTTAATTTTGTTCTGATATACACGGCATCCTTTATAATTTGCAGTATGCCCTTGTTGTTGACAAAGAGCACAAGAAGGCGCGATATCTGGTGTTTTCTTGCATTTTGTCGTGTGGTGATTTTCGGCGCATTTAACGCATTTGGTTTGACGATAGCAAAAGCTCTTGGTATGTCCAAGTTGTTGACAATTCGTACATTGTGGAATTCCCCTTTTCTTGTTAGGTGGCTCAATTTTAACTATACAGTACGCAACTTTCTTGATATTGTATACTTCTTTATTGTTGTCTTTTTGTTTTAAGTCGATGTAAAACAATGGAAAGTGTTTCCTGACTTTTACACCATCACTTGTGACCATTTTGTATATGTTGGTAATACCTGCAACTTCATGTCCCATTTTTTCTTAGTCTGCTTTAATTTCATCGTGACTAATAGAAGAAGGTAAGCCTCTGATAACCACTCTATAGGCCTTTTCACTCTTCAGCTGGTAGGTGTGATATTGAATATTTTCTAGTTGGTTGCTAGATTAATTTTTTAATTCTTCCAGTAATTTTTTGACATTTCTGTAATCATTTTCATTTTGAAGGGTAATTCTAGTGTAACTATTTGAGAGCGCCTTAAAATTAGTTGATTCACTAGTGTTTTTTATTATTTTTTGTCGAAAAAGTTCGAAATTGTTGATAATGCTCACATTAATGGGTGGAGGCAGTGGTATTTTTGGGTTTTTCTGTTCAGTGTTACTGTTTCCGTGAGCTCATTTTATTCATTCTCTACAGTGAATTCACGAAGATCATCGAATGTGTATGTGAAGGATCTGACTGCTGACTGACGTTCCGAACGCGAGTGGAATTAAAATCGATTTCAACAATTCTCGAATGCTGATTCTTTTCACTTCTAATTTCCCTCAGCGAATTGGTGATCGCCGTCAATATTAACATTTCTATCCGTGTGTGAACAGCCGGTTCAATTGGATTGGATACACTGTGAGATTCGGATTGTTCGGAGCATTAAGGCTGGAAAATCTTCGAGTACATGCGGCTGTGACCCGTTCGTCTGAATCATCTGAACAACAAGAAGTGAAGTTACTGATCGAATACGTACTACTCAGGCCCGTTCGTCTGAGACAACTGAACAACGGGAAAGAAGGCTGCAAAATGTTCGAATAAGCACCGCTCGATCAAGACGAACACTGTATGCTGATTTAAATCTTGGCGCATTCCATTATGACAGTAATAATGATTACAGTCTTCATCCAAGTATCGTCATTGAAAATTTTGTGCTGCGCCAATGGAAAAGTTAAACTGCCAGAATTACATCCTCTACCCGAACTACTATCAACGTCATTTCTTGGAAAACATCCGCAAACACAATTCATGTTTTCAAATGACATCGTTCGGTGCAACGAACATCGTGCGCGAAAATTACATGCCAACATACAGAGTCCAAGGGCAAATTTATCATCGTGCCGGATCGCTTCTACCATTGCCGGACGCAGATCACAAGTTTCTACAAATTTATTTTAGTTTAAAACCGCCATTCAACGAATGCCAGTCGATGACTACGCAGTTGTAATTCTAGCAAACAAAAGACCCGTTAGCCAACACGAAAGACAGTTCAATGTACCAACAATCGATGAAGTGGCGCTCGTGATAGTTGGGTTCTTCATCGCAAAAGTGGTGACGTTCAGCGAGTCTCCGATACTCATCGCTCATACGACGGATTGCAGTATCCGATTCTGTTTTGGCGAAGAGAAGATGGATATCATTTCAACATCAAAATGAGAAATCCACAAACAGACGAGGAAACGAATAAGAAAGTCAGTGCCATGAATTATTATTCGTATCGATTGATGATTCACCAAGACGCTGAGAACCACATTCTAAAATGTCGACAATTGTTCCATCCAACGCGGACCGCGCGCGTATTTAAACAAAAGTTGAAATCTTTGATGGATTTTATTATCAAGCATCACGTTTTTGAAGAGACACGCTGCTGGATGTATTCCATTGAATGGCAGAAAAGAGGATTGCCACATGCACATATTTTGGTTTGGTTAATCAACAAAATTACACCAGATCAAACTGACCAAATCATCTCAGCAGTAATACCAGATAAGGACATTGATCCAGACTTATTCGACGTCGTTACCAAAAATATGATTCATGGACCATGTGGCGCATTCAACAACAATTCACCATGCATGCCTGGTGGGAAATGCACGAAACGATACCCAAGAAATTTAGTTTCTGATATCATCACTGGCAATGACGGATATCCACTGTATCGTCGACGATCAGTTGAGGATGGCGGCGAGTCCATTGTTCTGACAATACGAAACGTTGATGTGAAGTCGATAATCGTTGGGTTGTGCCATATTCACCGTTACTCTCAAAGACCTTCAAAGCACATATTAATGTCGAGTATTGCAATTCACTGGCGCATCTTATCATTTCCAATCCATGAATGACATCCAACAGTAGTACACTTGGCGGTGCATCTCGAGAATGGACAGCGCGTGTTCTTCACAGCAGGTAATGTACGTGCAAGAGCAGTGGTTGCACCGGCAACCACTTTAACTGCATTTTACTCATTATGCCAAGATGATATTTTTGCAGACTCTACTTTATTCTGAGGTACCGAAATTCCACACATGGAATGCATCGGCTAAAAACTTTCAACGGTGCACAGTCAGCTGTGCGCCACTTATCGCCAAGCTAACCAGGAACTAAATCTTCTTGAGAATGATGCACATTGGGACACTGCACTCGCTGATACATCGAATGCTGCTCGACCACAGCAAATACGCACGTTATTTGTCATAATATTGACAAGCTATGCTTCCCATCTAATGAGTGAAGATATTCTACATCGTTTGCGCGCTGCGAATCAAAATCCGGACATTCAATTCACACCAAACGTGTATAATGAGGCATTGATTTTAATTGAAGACATATGTTTGGCAATCGCTAACGTGCAACTGGGAATGCTTGCTCCGAACCGACCAGCGAATGACCTTTTCGATCGCGATTTGCAACGAGAAACACACTTTGATTCTGACGAACTGGGGACATTTGTTCAGACAAATCGTTCGCAGTTGGTTCCAGAACAAGGCATTGCGTATGACAGAATTATGCGTGCAATCACAGAATAAAGCGGTGGACTGTTTTTCGTAGATGTGCCCGGTGGTACAGGTAAGACTTTTCTTCTTTCACTCATTTTGGCAACCATACGATCACAAAATAATATTGCACTGACCATTGCATCATCTGGAATTGCGGCAACTCTTTTGGATGGTGGCCGAATAGCGCATTCAGAATTGAAACTGCCGTTGAATTTACAAAACACTGAGACACCAACATGCAACATCGGCAACAACTCTGGAATTGGGCAAAGTACTCCAAACGTATCAAATTATCATATGGGACGAATGTACAATGTCGCACTAGAAAGTATTGGAAGCGCTTGACCGTGCACTGCGAGATTTGAGAGGAAACGCACGGATCTTCGGGCGCACTCATTTTTATTGTGATGATGATGATTCTGGTGATTTAACTTTATAACTGCCAGTTATACCACGTTCAACACCCGCTGATGAACTTAATGCATGTCTCAAATCGTCAGTTTTATGGCGTCATTTACAGAAATTGACTTTGAAAACCAACATGCGTGTACAACTACAACGAGATGCATTGGCTAGAAATTTTGAAAAACAATTAATGGATATTGGAAATGGGCGAATACAAATTGATGAATCTACGCAATGTATCACCTTGCCAGCAAACTTCTGTAAGATCACAGAAAGCAGAGACGAATTGGTGCAAAAAGTTTTCCCAAACATTGCACAGAACTACAAAAATATTATCGGCCGAAAACATCGATGTCAATACCATCAACTTCACTATTCAGAATGGAATACCCGGCGAAACGACAACATATGAGTCCATCGATACTGGGGTGAATCAAGACAAAGTTTGTCAACTATCCAACTGAATTCTTGAATTCGCTTACTCACTCAAATAGCTTGCCGAAGCAGTTTAGAAGACTTATGGGTCTATAGCTAGTAGGGTTTGTTGGGTCTTTCTTTGTATTTATTACAACGTTAGTAATTCCGTCAAGCCCAGGGGATTTTTTGTCCTCAGATGTTCTAGGATTATACCGTTATTTAGTATATCATTAAGATTTACGATAGTTTGATAAATATGCTCAGTTGTGTAACTGTTTGAAGTAGTTAAATTTCTATGAGAATTAAAGAAAGTCCTTCCAATTAGGTTGGCCTTTTCTTCATCTGTGATAAATGTTAATCCAACAGATTTTCTTCTTAATGCCTTACTGAGTTTCTATATGTGACTATTCTTTCTATCGTGCGTCCGTTGGTTAATTTTGGAGAAGATCTTGGTCTTACGGACCGTCTCTTAGTGACGGAGTCGTCTGAAAACCCAATCCAATGATAAATCTTCAATTTCCCTTTCAGGTCTATTACCACTCATTGTAACTTTACTTTTCTGGGTAGTGAGTTTTGGAGATGCTCCTATGTTGTAGCATCGGCAATTTCCCATTTCTTCATTTGGGATTGTAGAGCTAAACCAAATCTTCTTCCTTAAATCCTATGCTGTTTGATAGCCGGTCATATCTCGTCTTCACGCGGCCGCTGGCCTTCACTATGTTGTCCCTTACTGCAGCGTGTATGTTGACCATCCTTTGCCTTAACACTGCGTTGTGTAGTCTTGCTTAGTAACTGGCTCCGTCTCAGGTGATCCAAATTTAACATCACATGGTAATCGGAGTTCTCTGCCAAACACGACCATGGCTGGTGGGTATCCTGTAGTATCATGAATTTCTTGATTTCCAGTATTCGACACAACTCCTGAAACACGGATGATCCAAACACAATTGTTTACAAACACGTCCGCAACCGTTCGAGCTTCTTGATTCGGGGATTATCGGATATGGTTCGACCCATTTACTGAAATAGTCTATGCAAACAAGTATGTACCGATTACCAACCTTTGTCAGAGGAAATGGGCTAGCAATATCCACACCTCACACTTCATACACCAATCCTCCACATCTTTTCTGCAATTGACCAAACAGAACCGGAACCGTATCTTGTTTAACCGGCTTTCTGGTAGTTCGATTTGGGGTTTGTTGTCTTTGCCGTCGATTGGGTCGCGATCTCCTGTCACTGCGGTCTGGTACTTTGCTCTATTCATTTGATAATTGGGGCAATGGGATGATTGTGTCGCTGGATCTACTCTGCTCCTCGAAACTTGCGCAATGGGATTTCTTTGTTCCTGTCTGGAACAGTGCGTACACTGAAGACTTCAGGGCCTCCTGGACACTCCATCTGCGTTGTTATGTAACAATTGTTGCCTGTGCTCGGTTTTGAACGTGTAGGTCACGTGTAGGCAACTTGTTCCACTGGCTCCTTAAACTGGTTTCCTCCGCCATTTCAGAACTACATGGCCCGTTCGTAAACGAAATTTTTGTTCATACAGGTATTTATGGAAATGTTTGACACAGGGTTACGCAGTAGTTTTTTTCAGGTTTGGATAGTGCGCGTAAGATCTCCTGCACGCCAAAATTGGAGAACGGCATAACTTCTTCTTTAGCTACACAAACGCGTCTTCATGCTCCTTTGGCGACATCTGCAAAATTCGGAACAAATCGTCTATAGTAGAAACATAGTCCTAGAGAACTCCTCAGCTCGTGTATGTTTCTATGAGTGCGCCGCTCTTCTACAGCTGTTAGTTTCATTGGATCAGTTCGCACTCCTTGCCTTGATAGAATGTGACCCGGGTAATTGACTTCATTTTTGGAGAGACTACATTTGGGTGCGTTCAGCTTCAATCCGGCTGCTTTTATGGTTTGTAGAACTTGTTGTAAATTTTTCAGGTGCTCGTTAAATGTTTGTCCTAATACGATGATGTCATCAAGGTATACTAAACATGTTCTCCAATTGAGACCCTGTAGAACGTGCTTCTTCAATCTCTCAAATGTGGCAGGAGCGTTGCATAGGCCAAATGGCATTACTGTAAATTGGTATAGGCCATTACCTGCAGTAAAGGCCGTCTTTTCTCTGTCCTCTTCATGGAATGCTATCTGCCAGTACCCACTTTTGAGATCCAGCGTGCTGAAGATATTCGCTCCTGATAACGTGTCCAAGGTGTCGTCAATTCGTGGCAATGGGTAGCTGTCCTTTTTAGCTACATCATTCAGCTTACGGTAGTCGACACAGAATCGCATCGAACCGTCTTTCTTTTGCACGAGAACAACCGGCGGACTCCAAGAGCTGCTAGATTAGATAACTCCATCGTGCGCCATTTTCTAGATCAGTAATCCGGCCTTCTGCTGTTTGGCTAGCGGTAATCTCCTTGGCGTTTGTCGCATTGGCGTTGCGTTTCCAGTGTCGATCCGACGTTGCACGGAATAACGATCAAGGCAAACACGTCGGTCAATCCTTCTAACACGCTTACTGCCGCTTTTGCCTCCGTCCCGGCGAGATGATCATTCTTCTTCGAAACATAAATCCACCACGACTTTGCAACGGAACCAGACTCTCAGTCAAGAAAATGATGAACAATGTTATCGAGCCAACAATTTTGACTGGAAAATTCAAAGGTGAAGACGTACTGTTGCCACGTATCCCAATCATCCCGACAGATATGTCATTCGAATTCAAACGTTTGCAGTTCCCGGTGTGACCCGCTTTCGCAATAACTATCAACAAAGCACAAGGACAATCGTTGCAAGTATGAGTGGATTAAATTTGGAGAATCCATGCTTCTCACATGGGCAGCTCTATGTGGCCTGCTCACGCGTCGGAAAACCTTCTGATTTATTCGTTTACGCACCAGATGGAAATTACTCAACATTAATTGAAGATTTGTATAATGTCTTTCCTTCAAATTTGTTTAAGTTGGTAGCGTAGCAACGCGCGCAGGGTACAGCTAGTTTAAGATAAAATTTTTTTTGACTTCGATCTAAAATCTGTCGATCATTTTCGAAATAATTTGACATTCTAACACAGATTCTAACAACGCAGCTTTGTAAGGTAGAACTTGTAAGGTAGAACATCATTCAGTTTGCACCGAAACTTCCGCATTTGTACAGATCACTAAAAGGAAAATCACGTGAAAGAATAAACAAAACTGGTATTATCGAACTGCAGCTGGACGGTTGTATCTTGAATGGAAAACTCGCTTGCCCTGCATTTGTCAAAGACGCTCGAATGACCACCTATAGTAACAAGTATACCACCAGTTCTAAAGCAAATTTTACATTTCTCAAAATATATTTACCATTTAACCTCCCTGTTATTTTTCTAAATATTTGGTGAGGATACTTCATTTGGAGTAGATTCCCGAAACATAATTTACCCATGGACGAGTATGTTTGTTTGTTTGTTTGTTTGTTAAAAAAGGCTTAATTCACCGAAATTCACTTGTTGATTTGAACAATAAATTTGAAAATAGAGAATAAACGAAATTCTTGGAACGATTCCGTCATCCACCTAGCTAGCGTATTAATATCGGAAAAAACGGATTCCGCACACAATAAAAAACGGAAATCTAAAAATCCTCTTAATTTATTCATTTACCAAAGTCAATAGGATAACCCAGAAAAATTACAAAAGCAATTTTCCGTATTGTAAACATACACTCTAGAAACTCGTATACATCGAAAATTTGGAAAATGAAAAACGGGGCCCCAAATATGTACAAATTTATGGTTTCCAAATTTATGTAATGTTCGGTGTACATATTTTCCCGACAGAATTTATTTATTTTTTTGCTTTTGTTTGCTGATTTTGTGGTTGGGGGTTGTTTCTTTGCCTACGCATAACGTAATGCATATATAGAGCTCCAAGTTTTTTTTTACGTAGAATTGGGGCACTTTTAGCAAAAACATGGTTCGACGGGAGTAAATGAAATGTTCATATAACATATTATTGATGAATGAATTATTAGTTGAAAGATCAAACATGTATGAATCAATTCAGGTTTTTCTTCTTGAATGTAGACTTGCGCAAACATTGCCTCGTAAATATTTAAATACAGGTGTTGATTATGTCATAACTTTGGGGACCAACTACAGAAGATCCCGTTTACAATGCGATGTAGATTACTTGGCGCTAAAAGCGTAAATTATAAATTTCAAGATTTAAAAAAATTCTGAACCGTTGAGTACATCGTACTCCCAAAACCAAGCAACATTTGGATTATACTGCGCTTGAGGAATGGAGGTTTAATTGAACCCGCAAAACAGTAAGGGAAACAAATATAGGCCAAATGTAGCAAATTCCAAAATCAGATATTGCCTAAATAATTTCAAGTGTTACCATATCTGAAGGGTTGCGTTCGATGAGTCATTGAGAAATAGTGAGACCAGTGAAAAGAAAACAAACAAAACATTTCCGTTTACAGGTCATAACAAATATCATCTGATTGAGAAAAAGCAACTCAAAACACGGCTGGTTTTGAGTTGCTTTTTCTCAATCAGATGCTCGGAAACATTTTTATTCCGACATCCTCGGAAGTCCAATACTGCTGCTTTGAGTATTGCTTAAGATGAAATCAATATAAGTATTATTGTTAATTATGGACGGAATTATATGAGCTGAAGTTTCGTTTTTGTTTGAGAGTGTGTGTGTTAAGAGTGCGTGTATTAGGCGGGTCTGCAGTGAAAGCCGGTTTATGGGGAGCAAAGGTAATAATAAGTTTTCAGTGTAGATGTAAGATCATATTTAAGGCTGGTGTTAGTTAGTGTTTCATAGTTGGTAAACAACCTTGACATTGATTCAGAGTTTGAAACAATAATGTTGAGTGATGAGAAGGTTATTGTTGACGTTGTCTGCCACAAGTTGATTGCTGTGTGGCGCCACAAAGATAATACTACAGATAATACTATAGATAATACTGTCCTCGAAAGTGTGAATCAAAATTAATAAAAATATTTTGTCTAGATACTCCTAGTATCTAGGGCTGGAAAAACATTCTTTACGACTGCTTCCCTGGTAGAGGTGAGAAGACAAGGAAAAATAACAGACATGTGAACGAGTCATTTTTAAGTCTAAGTCCAAGCGGCTGCAATTAACAACAGTTTTTAGTCCCCTTCAGTTCCTGTAACCAACACGCAACCCTTTAAGTAAAGGTTGAAAGATGTCTTAAATTTTTATATTTTATAGTACAACGGAAATTCCAAACATGTTAGCGAACTCCACTTCTTCGATGTTCGATATACAAATTCGTTCTGGGTTTCCTCAGTTCGAGGTTTAGGTAGCTTCACCGTAAACTTTTGTGCATTGATCGTTCCTCTTGTTATCCTTCCTGGCGTAACGAATGGTGATATTTTCTCCTTTAGTTCTGCAGAACATTAACCACAATATAGCTATGGGAAATACCGGATATCAGACTTGTAACGACCATTTCACTGGTCGGCGTCAACTAGCTCGTAGTGGTATTTGCTATTCTGGCTCTACATCAGGGATAACGATGGACATGTTCTTGTTCCAATTACAAACCGTGGCAGTCTCGATGGGCTTAACGGACTATATCCTTTTGATTGAACGTTTCGTTCAATGTTCAGTGTTCAGTTCGTTTCTGAGTACTGTGCTCAAAGACATTGCGCTCCAGTGATACTGGACGTACCGTCATCATAACCCATTGGCAACGTGGAACGATTTAAAAAAAGATTTATTTGAGAGATTTAAGGATAGGCGCACAGATTATGAAATTCGTAGAACTATTGAGGCCCGAAAGCAGAAACCGGGTGAAAATTTCATAGACTTTTGCCACCACGTTTGGTCTCTTACGCTGCAATGCCGGACCCCTTACCGCGACGAGGAATTAGTGCAGCTTTTGATGTCAAACATGACCCCTGCCTTACAATACAATCTAACTGATCAACGTTTCGAATCAATCAATGCTCTGATCAAAACCTGCACCACATGGGAAGATACCTACAAACGTTTTCGCATTTCATCCGATAACGTACTAGCGAATCGACGTAGTATAAACGAGCTACACCATGCGAACCCCCATTTCACTTGCCAATACGAACATAATCAATCAGAGCGGCCTAGCGATGAAACGGGCGAATCAGTATGTTCTTTGAAACCACCACTCAATATTCCACCCAAACAATCAACTCGATTCGCAAATGTACCCCAAAACAATATTCGCCGGCATTCGGATATTGTAGCAAATAATCCAGTCTGCTACAACTGCTCGGACATTGGTCACACATTCGTAGATTGTCCAGTACCGGCAATGGGCGTGTTCTGTTACCGTTGTGGCCATAAAGACACTATTACACCGAAATGTCCGAGGTGCACGGGAAACTCACTAAGGAGTCAATGGAGATCTGGAATCCAGAGGCCTCCGAATTCTACAGTGTCCAGACCAGCTCAGGAAGATACCGCCAGCAATACCGATCCGGAGTTCCGCCCGATGAACCATACGAAGATGTAAACACACGCAATGCATTCTCGGCGGTAAATTCGTTACCCACCACCGCCAAATCAGCTATTATGTTGTCGGATCGAAATACCTTTATATTTGATTCACCCAATTCTTATATTTCGACTAAGTTCGTGGCTCCCTCCGATCTAGTTGATCTAGAAGCATCCATGGATTCAAATACTAGTGCCTATTTATCCAACGAACAATCCGAAATGTCTGTGTCACCAAACCGTACTAACTCCGAGATGAAACTGGATTCAAATACTACTGCCTATTTATCCAACTCGCCAGCATTGACTAAGTCATTAGATGAAAATTATTGGATCGAGAATACGAGATATTCACGTCGTTCTTATCGTGTTCGGAGGAAAGAAAGATCTCGGAGATACTGTGAAAACCGTAAACTTATAAAAGCCGGTATAGTTTCGTCTATCTTACCCTCCGACAATTTGGATAAACGTCCTTATGCTTCGGTAACCATCAACGGTGTACCTTATACGGGTCTTCTAGATAGTGGAGCCAGTGTGTCTGTATTAGGTCGCGGTTCTGAAACGATTCTAACCGATCCATCAATAAAATTTCACCATTTTTCCACACAGATTCATACGGCTAGTGGTCAATCGCAGCGAGTTTTTGGATATATCCATGCATTAGTTGTATTTAACAACAAGTCGCATACTCTTCTATTGTATATCGTGCCGTCTCTCGAACAACCGCTGTACTTAGGGATTGACTTTTGGAATCGGTTCGGGATCAGTCCAAAAATTTCATCTCTTAATTTAAATCAAGAACTTTCCGACCAGACTAACTCTCCGAAGTTTCACACTCTTTCACATACGGACCGAGTGAGACTGGATCAAATAGTTGACGAGTTTCCAACCAGTACTAAATTAGGGCTGGGTAGGACTAATCTTTTGGTGCATGTTATTGATGTTGGTGATGCCAAGCCAGTGAAACAACGCTTTTATGCTGTATCTCCCGCACGACAGAAGATGATGTATGAGGAGTTAGACCGGATGTTGGCACTAGACGTGATTGAGGAAAGCCAAAGTTCCTGGTGCTCCCCAGTTACTCTGGTGCATAAGGCGAACGGAAAAGTGAGGCTCTGTTTGGAGGCCCGCGAAGTGAACAAGGTGACCGTCAAAGATGCGTATCCTCTGCCTCTTATCAACAGCTTGTTGGGTCGACTGGATCAAACACGTTATATATCAGCTATTGATTTAAAAGATGCCTTTTGGCAAATCCAGCTCGACCCACAATCCCGCGATAAGACAGCGTTCACCGTGCCTGGACGGCCCTTGTATCACTTCAAGGTTATGCCATTCGGGCTTTGTAACGCTCCACAAACACTTTGTCGCCTTATGCATCGAGTCATCCCTTACCAGCTTCACGACAGGGTCTTCGTGTATCTGGATGACTTATTAGTCACTTCCGCCACGCTTGGAGAACATTTCCCTTTGCTAGAAGAAGTCGCCCGATTGTTGACTAAAGCCGGACTTACCATCAACGTTAATAAAAGTCAATTCGTGTTGACGGAGGTTAATTACCTTGGGTATATTGTGGGTGATGGTTGCCTCCGCACAAACCCAGAAAAATGTCGAGCCATTCTGGAGTTTCCGACCCCAAAATCTACGAAACAGGTTAGACGATTTCTGGGGATGTGCGGATGGTACCGTCGATTCATACAAAATTTCGCTTCCTTGGCTGCTCCGCTAACTAACCTTACTGGTAAGTTCAGCTCCAAGTGGTCTACCGATGCTGAACAATCTTTTAATGCTTTAAAGCTAGCTCTTTCATCTGCTCCCGTGCTAGCTAACCCAGATTACAGTAAGCCCTTCTATATACAGTGCGATGCCAGTACCGTTGGCGTAGGCAGCGTTCTTTTCCAGACAGACACCGAGGGTGGTGAACATCCCATTGAATTTATCTCACATAAACTCAATGCGGCTCAAAAGAACTACTCGGTGACTGAACTGGAATGCTACGCCGCGGTACTCAGTGTGCAAAATTTCCGGCCATATATAGAAGGGTATCCTTTTGTGATATACACGGATCATGCCAGTCTCAAATGGCTAATGTCGCAAAAGGATCTGTAAGAGCGGCTAGCACGGTGGAGCCTTAAACTCCAATCATATGATTTTCAGATCGGTTACAGGAAGGGTTCTGTTAATGTCGTACCGGACGCCTTGTCTAGAGCGTTTTGTGATGAGCTCGCGTCCCCTGTCCTAAATTCTAGCGGGCTAAACGGTCAAACCTCTCGAGTTAACCCCGACCACTCTGTAAAGCCTAAGCCGACCAGTAATGCAAATCTAAGCGATCTTTCCATGTCTAGTTCATGTAAGTCACCTCACCTACCCGTGTTACAGATTGACTTGGACTCACCTTCATTTTTAGACGAAGAATATGTCAAACAAGTTGACCACATACGACAAATGGCGGATTATGAACACAATTTCCGAATCGAGGGTAACAAACTGTTAATCTCACCTGCCTACGGATCTCGGTATGCAGATACCGACCTGCCTCTCTGGAAATTGGTGGTCCCAATTTCAATGACCAGCGATTTAATTATACAGGCGCACGTTTCACCCACGTCGGCGCATATGGGAGTAGCGAAAACCCTTGAACGACTCCAAAGACAGTTTTTCTGGGCTCGTATGGCCAACGCAGTTCAACACTTTATTTCAAATTGCACTAATTGTAAAATGAACAAAGGCGTAAATTTTTCAACACGACCAGCTATGGGAGTGCCAACGGAATCTTGCAATTACTGGATATACTCTAGAGTCTTGGGTTTTCAGCCAAAAGCAATAAACACGAGCTTCTATCGAGGCTCCAGGACACTTGGAAGAGAATGCTGCAACAAGAAGGCGTAGCTTGCGACAATCATCACAAATGCCAGGACCATCAGGGATGATGTAAGTTACCCCAAACAATAAACAGAGAATCTAGTCTTACGATGAAGATGTAAAAAAAGAGGAGATCGGAGATCAGAGCGATGGATCAAACCAAAACCATACCAATACAAGCGCCTACTTCTGAACAACCGAAACTATACTTAGATATGGGAGCTATGATGAAAGCATTATTGCTTCAACTAAGGGAATGGATGCTAAATTCGATGCCCAATTAGACCAAATAGGTCCGAAAATAGATAAGCAAGATGCCAAATTAGACTAGCAAGGTGAAGCTACTTAAAGAACAAAGCGCTCAGATGGCAGAACAATAAGAAGAACAAGGCGAACAGTTTGAATATTTAGTCCAGAAACTCCACCAAATTCAGTACGTTCAATACCTGCAAGTCAAAGAGGTAAGAGCAGAAATAATGTCTATTGAGGAAAAAGTCGACGGCCAGGTCGAATAATTTGAACGACAAAATCAGCAGGATCTTGAAAGTAAAATTAAGGCCCGCTTTGAAACACATACGTCGCAAACTAGCAGAGGAATATTATTGGGGATGACAAACTAAATAAAACGTTTTTAACAGAACCTGTTACCGGATGCTCAAAATCATTTTTAAAGACACCGAAATTTGATGGCGAGATCCCATTTAAGCATTTTATGGCGTTTCAAGCGTCAATACTCCACAATTGTTGGGTGTATTAATTTTTTGCTCTTTTTGGGAAAGTTGCACACGCCTTGCAAACTGTATCCGCAACAGAAACGAGCTATGAGCGGGTTATGACTAAGTTGGAACTAAGATATGGGCAGTCACACTTATAATAGATTTATGCAAGATACAATTCCAAAAAAGTGGCCACTTCGTGGGGAAAACTAGCAACACCTGGAATGAGAGATTACTAAATTGTTTGTCAGTGTTTAGGCTTGAACAAGTTTAGCTACTGACACAATAAAGTTGTGTACGTTTGATTTCAAGGATATTACGGAGATAAAGGCGATAATAAGAGTGTAATTGAGACAACTAACACGAAGCCATTGAATTCACAGAGAACTATAACAGTCAATTGTAGAGGCAAGAAACATAAAAAATATAAGAAAACGCTTCAGATGAAGGCGGGATGTTGATTTCCAACGATCGCAACAAGAAAACTGGCGAGAAGAGAAGAGAGTGAGATTACAGAAAACCACAAAGTGTTTAAAAAACGACCAAGACTACAGACAAATACTCAGTCCAAGATCAACAAGCCAGAGACTGCGAGAAGAAATTGCATGGTACAAAGATTCGAAGGACGAATTGGTTTACCAAGTGGAAAAGAATTAGGCACAGGATTGTGGGAGAAGAATTAGGCAACCAATAGTGGGGAGCTTTCAGAAAGGTGAACCAGAACGATGTAATAGTCAAATAGTAACATATTTGAAATAAATCAGAGATATAAGGCGATCAACGTTAAGAGATAACCTGGGAGGTGGACGAAATGTTTTCTAGGGTGATAGGCTGGAGCGATATGACAGAGGATGTGTTTATTTCGTATGAACAAATTTACGATGGGATAGTGTTACATATTCAACTCTATACAAATATAACACTCGGTGGTCGAGTGGTTAAGGTATAGACCACCAAGTAATACCAATGAAAATGGTACTGGAATTTTTTACAAATTAATTACAAATTTGTTACACAGTTAGAAAATTTTTTACAACTCCCGTTATTCTGCAATTCGTGTGTGGGCTGACATTAGACAAAGCTACACCACACTTTTCGTATTTTTGTTAATATTTATTGTATCGTACTGGGGGTGGCGCTGTAATTTTTTACAAATTAATTACAACATATTGGCATAGCTCAACCCCCAAAAATTACCCCTAAGGGGCGTAATTTTTAATTAAATATATTTTTAGTCACACGACGCTTTCTGTATTTCTGTGAATTTTTGTTGTATAGTGTGGATGGTACTAGATTTTTGTTTAGAAATTAATTACAATAAAATGGTATACTTAATCCCCTAGAAAACTACCCCGAATGGGAGCACCCGTTTAAAAACATTGTATCGTACTGAGGGGGATACTAGAAGTGTTTGCCAAAATAAATTACAATATGGTGGAATAGTTCAATTGACAGAATCTGCTTCTAAAAAGTGAAGCTCTTTAAAATAAAGTTTCACTGTAAAGGTCATACCTCTTTCCTATGCAAGAAGTAGGTATCTCTGAATTTATTACAATAGCCCACACCCACAAAAACCGATCGTAATATATCGAACTTCCTTCCTTTGCAAGAAATAGGTGTCCCTGAATTTATTACAACAGCCCACACTCCCAAAAATCAATTAAAATGTATCGAACTTCCTTCTTATGCACCAAATTTACTTCTAGAACAATAGTCCTCTCTAACATGTTGATGCTTTTTTCTAGAACGATTTATCTTTTTCTTCAAAATAAGCTTCAGTTTCGGCAATCACCAGTTCATTGGAGCCAAATCTTTTTCGCTAGAGCTTTTGTTTCAGGTCTGCAAACAAGTAAAAATTACAGGGAGCCAAATCTGATGAATACGGTGGATGCGGAAGCAATTCAATTTGCAATTTGTGCAATTGTCGCGATCGAATTGTGTCATGATGCATTGTTTTGGTGAAAGAGCAATTTTTCTTCTTCATTTGAGGTCGTTTTTAGCGATTTCTTCCTTCAAACGCACCTATAATTCGATATAATATTCGCAGTTGAACTTTTTTCCTTTCTCAAGGTAGTCAACGAATATTATACCACGTGCATCCCATACTACAGACACCATAACCTTTCCAGCCAACTGTTGTGCTTTTGGTCGCTTCGAACGAGGTTCACTGGCCCCTCGCGATGTTTTATCCATTGTGACATACCGCTCCTCACAGCGCAAGTTATCATTGACGCGTTGTCGTTTTTGATTCATTGTGAGCAAAGTAAAGATTTTACGTTATTCCCACTGTGGACTAACATTGTCGCGAGTAATTTGAGATTCGATGGTATCAGACCATCAAGTGCTCCAGTAGAACAACTGTTCCGCAAAATTAAAAATAATATTTTTAAAAAAGATAAACTCCCGGCTCATGTAGATATTTTTGTTCAAAGGCATATTAGTTACCTACAAGGTAAACTGAAACTTGTTAATGCCAAAATAACCGAAAATCAAAACAAACGTGAGTCCGATGAACGAGGCTTAACTGATATAAAATCTGATAACGGAGAATTAAAAGACAGTGATTGTCCTGCATGCAAAATTGATGGCTTTGCATCTGGAAGCTATTCCTGCATTTCCTGTAAGAAAAAAATTCATGCTCTTGATGAGTGCTCTTTTTCTTACAGCGAGGAAGGCTTTGGCAGGAGCGCATGTGCTTACTCTTCCGGAACAACCAAAATTTTAAGGCTAACATGGCTCTACGTGAGTTTGATAATTGGCGCAATATTGGTATTGTTAACCAGAAAATTGATGAGAAACAACCACACGAAAAAAAAAAATTCAAAACCTTTAGAATCTCTTTACTTTGGAAAAAAAAATGTTCTTAAGGATATAATGCACATTCCAAGGCATTACAAAATACCCATTATAAAAAATGGAAGTGACAAATCCTTAACCACAATAAAACAACATGGTAAAGACATAATTTTGCAAAATACCTGCGCATTTGATAGCATTTTACAGGTTATGCTTGCTGCAGCACACGATTTTGAACATATGTACGCATTGGTAAGTGATTGGTTTCGATTGGAGTTAAAAAATTAAATTACACGCTCATTATTTTCTTGTGATGCTGAGAGCAGATTATCTTAATTTATAATAAAATAGAAAATTTGCACATTTCAGGTTCCTTCTTTAGCCCAAAGTAATTTATTTTATGCAATGATTAGGCATATGAAGAAGCACGGATTAACAGCTCACACTTATCTTATGAGATATCGGGTGTTAGCGCCATATTATAAGTTAAATAATCATGAATTAATTGCAGATAGTTATTATTTAAATTCTACCGATAACGTAGGTACCCTTCCTTGCACGGTATATTTTTTCAAAAAATCGCGTCAGTTACCGTGAAATAGCTTCTTGTGGAAATGGTTGTGAGGTAACACAAAGGTGTTTTGTTGCGTACGATGTACCAATCACCGATATCGTAAAGGGTAATGTAATGGATTCTATTACAAAATATAATAAGCATATACTAAACAGAACATGCGAAACAACAGGTTGTAAAAGGGATAACTGAAACTCGACAATGTTTTGGTCAGGTGATATAGCACTCATAGACGTCATATTTAAGGAAGACGAATTATCTATAAGCCTACAGTCGATTTCCACAGAATACGAAATACAGAATGAAGAAGGGTACAGATTAAAACTGTTGGGCATCGTCGAATACAACAAGTATAATAAATCATTTGATGAAAACCAAATTGGACACTATACCGTAGTAGTACGCAGACGAGTCGGACATTGGATGACGACTGTCAATCCAGAGGAATAAAATGCAACTTAAACAGTTTAGTAAAACCAGGTCTAATTGTTCTGTATAAATTAAAAGTTTAATATTAAATAAATAATTACCTATAAGTAACTATTTTTGGCACAGGAAGGCATTTCCATGCATAATGAAAGATTTTTGTTGGTGTGGGCTGTTGTAATAAATTCATGGGTACCCATTTCTTGCATAGGAAAGAGATATGACCTTTACAGAGAAACTTTATCTTAAAGAGCTTCACTTTTTAGAAGCAGATTCTGTCAATTGAACTATTCCACCATATTGTAATTTATTTTGTAAAAACTTCTAGTATCCCCTTCAGTACGATACAATGTTTTTAAACGGGTGCTCCAATTCGGGGTAGTTTTCTAGGGGATTAATTATGCCATTTTATTGTAATTAATTTGTAAAAAAAATTTAGTACCATCCCCACTATACAACAAAAATTCACAGAAATACAGAACGCGTCGTGTGACTAAAAATATATATTTTTTTTAAATTACACCCCTTAGGGGTAGTTTTACGGGGGTTGAACTATGCCGATATGTTGTAATTAATTTGTAAAAAATTCCAGTACCATTTTCATTGGATTGTGCTACAAGTGCTGGTGCAGCATTAGGGTCATGTAATACCATCCCAAAGAATGCTGGTTCTAGCCTCCAATACTACGTATTGTTCCATATGGAAGGAAATTTGGGAATAACGTGAGCAAGTGTAATAAACGGTGGCGAAAGTCATCGGTGTGATTCAAGAGTCATCGGTCTATGGTGTAAATATATAGTCAGGGACTCCACGCGGTTAAACTTATAGTCAAAATGCCAAGTACATTAAAGTTCAATTAATGTAATACAATAACGAGAAGGCAAATTTTTTTAACACGAATTTTTGAAAAATAATTGTTATACAATTCGCATATGGTAAATCATTTTTTAATTTCATTATGACGTTTAAACAACTGGGATTTTGCGTTGTCCCACATATTATGTATTACACACCCACCCACCCATTTATTCGCGTTCACCACAAGTGGGATAAATCTAATTTCATAAGTACAAATTAATAATTACGCTCATACTGTAAATATTTCAAAAATATTTTAAAATAATTACATTTATTTGGTTTATTTAATCACATTTTGAAATTTGTGTGATTTTGATTAATTTAATTTTGTACCGAATTTTTCCCTGCTGCGCGCCTCAATCAACATGATGGATTATAGAAATATGATGTCGTTTCTCCCGCTACATCTCTGTACACTGATTAAAATTAGATTTATAGATTAAGTTAAGGCTAATTTGAAAAGAATAAAAATAAAAATTGCGTATTCCAAAAATTTGCAATAATTTTTTTTATTTTGATAATTGAAATTTAATTACATTAAAATGATGAATACATTACAACTTTTTTTTTAGAAAGTAGGTAAATCATGTTTGGTTGACGGAGGGATACTCAAATTTATGGTAATATTTTTGGACAGCAAACTGGTGGTGCGTTGATATGGTCAATCTAAAGGGTAATCCATCAAATTTCAATTTTCCCTGTTTTGTTTAATTTTATTTTATTTATTTTTTGTATGGGGGGGACTGGTTTAGAACAATTTTTACGTTTGCTCTGCGGTTTCGCAAACGAATTATATCGGATTTATACCAAATTTATAGATCGTAAATTGTGTCACAATATGTCTGTTGTTTACCAGAAAATTCAGCACCCAGAGAATGATAAATAATCTAGTTTTGGTTTACCTACTCCAGATTTTTTCTAAGATACAAATTTTGAGCTGAAGAAAGATTGAAACAATATTTTGATACTCTTTCAGGCGAGCCAAATATAAATGATTTTAGAGTTTGATATTGGAAATATTACCCACAACTCGTAAAACTAGAAACTATTTTCTAGAGAACTACTCGATCATCAAATTTACATAATCAAAATAACTATAGTGAAGTTTCTGACAAACTAAAAATGTCAAAAACTTTACAACAGCCCAAAAAGTGGAAATCTACACTATCAAAAAAACGTGTTAAAAATAAGTTCACAGTGGCAAGCTAATCGAACCATGAGCCATAACCATTCTTTATAATTTGTAGAAGCTAACTGATTTATGCGAAGCATGTGAAGTTATCCCAGTTTTTCATCCCAGGATTTTTTTTTATTATTATTTACACGAAACTATTATATTCCATCCCAGTTTTTCATTTTACACCTCTAAAAGACGGAAAAAATTATAAAAACAACAACAAATTATCACATCCCGTGTTCATGTAAAACAAATTCGTAATAATGAATTGGGTTTTGGTAATAGTAATTTTGTACGAGTAAATTTCTAGTTCAAGATAACAATACGCCAAAATATTAGTTAAAAACATTAAGTATAATTTATAATGAGGACCCCAGTGCCAGGCGTATGTTAGGATTGGCACAATCTTCCAGCATCGATGTGGCCCCATATAAATTTATATGAAAATCGTCTATAACTTCCAAACCCTTCCTGGGCCGGAAATAACGATTAATGTTTCGAAATGGTATGCAATTGAGTGGTTGCTGACCAAATGGCCAACACCAGCCGTATGTTCAAATTTGAGTAAATGGCCAAGTTCCAAAATCTCAGTTCAAAGTAAATAAACTTTTGTATCTCTTAAGAACATTCTAGGCCGGAAATGTTTCCTTAGGTTTTCAGTTGGTAATAATAAGGGCAAACTATGGTGAGCACCCCACTGCCAGCCGTATGTTAGGATTGGCACAATCTTCCAGATTCCATATGATTCCATTAACTTAAAATCCAAGGAATCATTTCCGGCCTAGAATGTTCTTAAGAGATACAAAAGTTTATTTACTTTGAACTGAGATTTTGGAACTTGGCCATTTACTCAAATTTGAACATACGGCTGGTGCTGGCCATTTGGTCAGCAACCACTCAATTACATACCATTTCGAAACATGAATCGCTATTTCCGGCCCAGGAAGGGTTTGGAAGTTATAGACGATTTTCATATAAATTTATATTGGGCCATATGGAATCTGGAAGATTGTGCCAATCCTAACATACGGCGGGCACTGGGGTGCTCACCATAGTTTGCCCTTATCATTACCAACTCAAGACCTGAGAAATCATTTCCGGCCTAGAATGTTCTTAAGAGATACAAAAGTTTATTTACTTTGAACTGAGATTTTGGAACTTGGCCATTTACTCAAATTTGAACATACGGCTGGTGCTGGCCATTTGGTCAGCAACCACTCAATTACATACCATTTCGAAACATTAATCGCTATTTCCGGCCCAGGAAGGGTTTGGAAGTTATAAACGATTTTGTGCCAATCCTAACATACGCCTGGCACTGGGGTCCTCATTATAAATTAATCTTAAAATGAAAAAACTGGGATGGAGTATAAAATGAAAAAACTGGGATGGAATTTAACAGTTTCGTGTAAATAATAATAAAAAAAATCTTGGGATTAAAAACTGGGATAACTTCACATGCTTATTTATGCGGCGGCAGCAGTCATAGATTTTTTTTTTTTTTTTTTTTTTTTTTTTATTGGTAACTATGCGATCTGTTTTGGGGCTCAAGGCTCACCCTGCTCTTCCGCGGTTATGCTTTTAACGTCCTTACTTTACGCCTTGCGGCCAACTCGAGGACGTACGGCTATAGGACCGATTTTAAGACCATCTGCACATTGCAAGCTCCATGCCAGCCTATACCAGCATGGAAGATGGGTCGGCCCATGAGTTTTGCACACCGACAGGGGGTCATAGATGTGTTACATTTCACCACAGATCGAAATCTGTTGATGAAATTTTCACTTTGCATCCTGCCCCTATCGGGATTCGAACCCGGTACCTCCCGATCCAAACGCCAAAGCTTTAACCACTGTGCCATTTGGTCGGTAGATTTTTTTTTTTTTTTTTTAATTTTAAAATTTTGCTATAGTAGAAAGTGGCGCTTCGATTGTCAATGAAAAGGCATCGTACAGATGTCTAAGTAAATCGAAGCACGCTATTGTGTAGTACTGACTCTATTGCATCTTTTGTATCATATCAATAAACTGGCATGAGTGTATGTCGGGCCGATCCACATCAACTAATCTGGTTGAATTCACCAGTAAAATAATTAATGAGATAGAAAACCATCATCAAGTTGATGTAGCGTACACGGATTTCAGTAAAGCATTTGATTCCATCTGCCATCGAAAAGCACTCCGCAGTTTATTCGCATTTGGGTTTTCACTCGATTACATAAATTGGTTCAAGTCTTATCTATCAAACCGGCGACAATTTGTAATAATGGGAAATCATAAATCAAACGTTATTAAAGTTACGTCTGGTGTTCCCCAAGGATCTCACATCGGGCCGTGGATATTTATTGTTTTCATAGATCAAATAACCGAGATAATTAAAAACTGCTGATGATGTCAAAATTTTTCGAACTGTTAATGGAATGCTAGATACGAAGAAACTTCAAGAGGACATCGATCGATTAAGTGAGTGGTGTGATCGAAACTCGCATTACTTAAATATTAAGAAATGCAAGATCATGTCTTTCCATCGTAAGAGAAATCCGCTAATTACTTCCTACAAAGTCAACAACGAAGTATTGCAAAGAGTTAATGAGATCATAGATCTAGGTGTTACATTTGTCGAGAATGCCAGTTTCAATAGGTATATTAAAAATTGTATTGCGAGAGCTAATGCCATGTTTGGATTTGTTTAAAGGTGGACAGATAAGATATTCAAACCTTATGTTCACTCTATTTCGCTTACGTTCGATCTCAACTGGAATACGCTGTACCGGTCTGGAATCCATATATGCTGTACACATTAAACGAATTGAAAGAAGTTTCTGATTTTCTTGTTAAAGAAAAGTAACTGGAATTACGACCACAATTTACCATTCCATGAAAATGTGGCTCGGTTACCTCCATACTCAACAAGATGCACGGATTACAAAATATGCACTCTTGAAAATAGACGATTTCTCTTAGGTGCGGCTTTCATTGGTTACGTTTTGCTTGGTCACTGTGATTCAGCATACATTTTGAAAATTTATGATTCAACGGGTCGCTCAAATATGTTGGCTTCTGCAAAAGGTGCAATTTGGTCTGTATTATACGATAGCATACTTGGATTAACTTAGACATCTCTACGAGGCCTTGTGAATGGTCTTCGAATGGTTGAAATTTTCGAATTTTTTTGATTCCAACAAAGACAACTTATGCTTCGACGGGTCGGATAATTATGTTGGCTTCTATAAAAGATTTTTTTTTGTTATATATTTATTTATTACAACTGATTTACAAATCATCTAGTAATTTATCTCTCATAATTTATATTATTGTTTGGAGGGTTGTAGCCCTTTGGCTAGTCCCCTTTACAATTTTATTTTATTTTTAATCGATCCTGATTGGATCTTGTAGATCATGCGGTTTCTTCCTTCGCAGCCGTCTTACTGGGTTTGAATCATCCAACATACGACGTATCTCAGCATTTTGGTGTAGACTAATACGTTGCATGTGTTTTCTCGCGTGTTTGTTTATTTCTTCACTAACGAAATCCATCTTCAGATCTCTATGGAGGTTGTCATTTCTTATGTACCACGGTACATTAACTATTCCACGAAGGACTTTGCCCTTGAAATAACTGGATGATATTGACATTGGTTTTCTTTATACAGCCCCAGAGCTGAATACCGTAAGTCCACACAGGTTTTAGGATTTGCCGGTAGAGTAGCAATTTATTATATAGAGTTAGCTCAGAATTTCTTCCTAAGAGCCAATCCATCTTTCTGTATTTCATGTTTAACACCTCATTTTTCTTTTTCACATGCTCTTTCCATTTTAGTTTCACGTCTAGAGTCATACCTAGAGATTTTGCCGTATTTACATAGGGAATTTGCTTTGAGTTCAGTTCTAATGGTATCCAGTTGACCTTCTTGTTGGTAAAGCTTACGTGAACAGATTTTGTTTCATTAAGTTTTATTCGCCATCTCTTAGTCCAGGTACTGACAACTGCTAAGATGGCCGTATCATCCGCAAACGTCACTATGTTAGTCTCCTCTATCGTTGGCAGGTCCGAGGTGAATAGAACATATAAAGTTGGTCCCAAAACGCTACCTTGTGGTACCCCTGCTGATATTGTCTTTATTTCTGAGTATTCGCCATCTAATTTAACTCGAAAGTGTCGGTTAGATATGTAAGATTTTAGAATTTCATAAAACTGCTTTGGTAAGTCTCCTTGTAATTTATATTCCAAACCTTTATGCCATACTCTATCACAGGCCTGTGCTACATCCAAGAAGACGCTTGAACATACTTCCTTTTTTCAAGTACGTCTTCAATTATGTTTGTAATTCGGTGTACTGGTTCTATTGTTGAATGATTTTCTCTGAAGCCAAATTGATGTGGAGGAACAAGATTTCTTTCTGCTATTATTGGTTTGAGTCTCTTTAGGAGTAGTTTCTCGAATAATTTTGAAATTATTGGGAGTAAGGAAATCGGCCTATACGAATTTTTGTCATTAAGTGATTTATTTGGTTTAGGTATTAAAATTACTTCTGCTACTTTCCATTGACTTGGAACGTGTTTAAGTCTGAACACTGCATTAATTATTTGGAGTAGTTTACGTAGACCTTTTTCAGGAAGAGCTTTTACTATTTGTCCTGTAATTAAGTCATATCCTGGAGATTTCTTTGTATTTAGGTTGAGATTGATTTCCTCTTTTAATTCTTGTAGTGTGACAGGAGATATATTGCAGTTATCCATTTTATACACTGGTGGTATGTTTTTCTCTGCAGTTTGTCTAGGTAGAGGCTGAAACGTGTTCTCGAGGTGGGTTGCAAACAACGAAGCTTTTTGCTTTGCACATATAGCCCATGTGCCATCTTCATTTTTTACTGGTGGAATTTGTAGTTTAGGTCGTTTTAAACTTTTTGTCGCTTTCCAAAGGGAGTACTCGGTATCTTTTTCCCCAGTAAGGCCACTCAAGTATTTATTAATGGATTCGTTTTTGATTTCTTTAATTAGCAACTTTAGTTTATTGGATAAAAAATTTAAAGTTGTTTTATATTCTGGCGCTTGACTTCTTCGTTTTGCTGTAACCAGTTTCTTAACTCCCAGAGGATAAATAGCATATCGGCGCATTTCCTTTGCACTTGAGGGGGTACTACTCCACGCAAAAAAAGGAAAGTTATAGTTGTAGAACTTGTTATGAAAAATTGTAATCACCTATAGAAACCAAGGTGCACCATTTTCGTGAATTTAAAGCTTGTGAAATTAAACCATTAAAGTTGTGGACTAATATTAAAAATAATAATTAACTGCAAAAACTTGACGAGTTGCTCTCCGGTTTCCAACGAATGGCAGGCGTTAGACGTTCCCACTTTTATCGCCTGCTTGAACCAAAAGCAGGTGATTCGAAATTAGTAAATAACGATTTACTCAAAAATCTCTGGCTAAAACGTTTGCCAGACCACTTACGGGCGATAATGGCGCGGGATATCAAAAATGGCATCGAGGAAATCTTACCGGTCGCCGACAATATCTGGATTTACGCCCAATCCAGAGCACGAAAACCAATTGCTGCTGTCAACCAGCCATCCACAAGCAAGGCAACTGCTGACGATGAATCAGCCCTTGCTTCAATGCAAAGACAACTGGACAAGACGCAACAACAATTGGCCGATCTACAGAGAACACTAGTCAATATGAGCTTTGGTGCATGTGGAAGATCGCCAAACAATAGACAGAATTTCAATTACCGATACAGGTCAAGGTCGAGATCGTGTTCTCGATCCGAACTCTGTTAGTACTACCGTCGTTTCGGCTCACGCACACGCAACAGTAATAAGCCGTGCATTTTCCGATCGGTAGCTCATGGGGATGGTACTTCCTAACATTTCAAGATTTCTTCGGAAAACCGTTAAATCCTGTTTTCTCTATGGCAAACAGTGGGATTGGTTCGACTCGCAATCTTTTCATCCAAGATCACGAAAATAACTAGCAATTTCTGATCGATTCGGGACTGAAGTATCTTGATACCCAT